>BSBK01000800.1:1200000-1532500 GCA_027943335.1 Chamaecyparis obtusa | reverse complement strand
TTGGAAATGCCTAAGTGTCCAAAAAAATCACTATGCTATTAATTAGGATATCAAATCTGAAATTTATTCAAACTTGGCAACTATAATGTTTTGGATAGAAGTTTCAAATCCAAGGCTAAAGAAAATTTCTATAAAGTCTCCCGATTCTCTTCAAACTTTATTTGATGGAATCTAATAGTTTTCTTTTTTTTTGTTTGAAAAATAGGATAGGCTTGAAGGTTTGTGGAATCTCCATTAATGGTGAATGGAGCTTAATGCAGCTTGGAGGTTCTTCCATTTATATATATATATATATATATATATATATATATATATATATATATATATATATATATATATATATATATATATATATATATATATATATATATATATATATATATATATATATATATATGGAAGAACCTCCAAGCTATGTATGTATGTACACACACACACACTAATACATTTGACCCACATTTCCAACCAAGAATTAAAATGGTTTTCCTTGGTCGGTGTATAGAAGGGAAAATTTGATTTTTTTTTAATCCATTCCCGTGTTGATCGAAATTACGAAAATCTTGACATGTGGTCATAATTCCGACCAACATGGGAATATAACTTTTTTTAAAAAGACTGGTTTTATTTTATTTCATTTTGTTATTCCGCACACAAAGCAGAGATGGAGGGAAGGAGGGCATCTCTCAACACCACCTATAACTTCTGGCAAACTTCATCCCTCCACGAATTGTCATTTTATGATCTTCATCCCTCTACTATGCAAAGCCCTACACTATGCATATCCAAGAGGCATATCTAAACCCTATGTCATCGCCATTTTGGTCTGGTAACATGTATCCAATCACCCATTGCCATGCAGAACCCTCTCCCTGGTTTGGTGATATGTAGGAAAGACTTCAACTGTACTCCATTTTTCCTTGACACGCCTTGTAACCATTATGTACCTATGGTATGGTACTGAACTCCAAACCCAAAGTGCAAAAGAGTGATGATATATTCGTATTTTCCCCCGGCTTGTAATTTTTTGACAAGAAGTCATACCCCAATAGGTTGTGCACCATAATGAGGAATCATGGGTCGTTTATTGTAAAAGCATGAATGAGTCTCTTAGTGGTGACTTCTCCTAGAAAAACATTTTTTTCTTGGGTGATCTCAAGATGAAATTCATTTCCATTTCTAGAGACCACCAATTTTCCCTTTCTCTTGTTTCAACAAAGACAAGTGATGAAAAAATGCCATCAAAATGCTATATGTATATAGCTATTTTTTAGGAAGAGATCCTACTTACTCCTTGTACTTCATATGTGTGAAAATCTTGTTAGCAATGAATGTTGAATGCTTAGCAGTCATTCTGTAGTAGTTGTTATTGCATTCATGACTATCATTGTCATTGATGTCAACATTGTGATCTTCTGGAGACTCGTAGAGAAGCAGACAATGTTTTGTTTTGCACACGTGGGATATTGCAGTTGGTGATATGCAATGTTGAGATTATACTCTTTGATATGTTATATGTCTATGGTTAAGAGCGCAGACAGTAATTCTTTCATTCATGAAAGTTATGAGCATTTTGGTGGAAGCAGTATTCAGACAGTGTTCCTAAGTAGCTTTTTGTGGAAATCGGATGATATCTCCTAATTGGGATGGAATCTGATTTTGCGCAGTTAAAGGGAAGCTAGAGACACATTGATAGTGACGTGGTTCACAGTGCAAACTTCGAGGTCACACGAGTGAAGAGTTATTGTATTTGGAAGCTGACAATTTTTGTATATTTTTGATGTAGCGTGTGGAAACTTTTGTTTTGTAATTATGTGCCGACTCAATTGTAATTATTTGAGTGTGGTATAAAGGAAGGAATTTTTTTCTTTGTTGAAGTGTAAGAAAAAAATAAATAAGTGTGTGAGCATGTGAATGTAAGCATGAGGGAAGAAAAAAGCTAATGAAGTTGTGAAAGCGAAATTGTGAAGGAAGACATGCGAAGTACAAAGATCTGGAATTGAGATATGATGTAGCAGTGAGTGTAGTTTAGCACAGTGAGGAGGTAAAATATTTCATATTATTCTATTGAATAATCTTAAGGTCATTTGGACAGTGTGTTCAGTGATCTTACCCTGAAGTTGTTTGGGCAGTGGGTCCTTCTGTCTTCCATAACTCCTAACAGGGTTAGAATCTTTTAACAGAGATTCAAAATCTCCTAACAAGGATTCATATGTACTGAATGTATTTCATAAGACTCCTAATAGATTCCATCCTTTCACAAGGAATATTCATATTAGTGCATCTTTTGTGGGCATCATTCCCACCGGGGTTTACTCTTTGATCAAGAGGTTCCCTAGTCAACATATCTTTTGTTATTGTGTCATTGTGGATGAATATCTTTCTATGGTTGGTAATTATATTGTTCACATGGTTAAATGCTGTTGAAGTTGATAAAAGTTTTAATTATCAAATAACTGATTCACCCCCCCCGTCTCAGTTATCTTGGTGGTCTTTACTTTCTAACAATTGGTATTAGAGCAGAAGGTCATTGAAAGAAAAGTTTAACAACTTAAGGAGATCCATGGTGAATTTCAAGAAAGAAAGCCCTAAGTTTGATGGCGTAAATTTTGACAAATGGAAGGAGAAAATGAAGACACGTCTACTGTGTTTAGGACCAGGTTATTGGTTGATTATAACGAATAATAAGACTATCATTGAAGAAGATAATCTTAAAACAAGTTCTAAAGATGAGGTAGATCTATTCATGTGTAACATACTTGCAAGAGAAGCACTTTTGACAACACTTCTGAAAAATGAGTACAGTCAGGTAAAATGTTTGAAAAAATCTCATGAAATTTGGAAAGCTTTACATTCTACTTTTGAAGGTGATGAACATGAAAAGAAAGCTAGATTACATAATTGGATATGTGCATTTGAAGATATAAGAATGATGGAAGATGAATCTGTTAGAAACTACATTAGCAGAATGTTAGAAATTGTTGCAAGGATAAAATCTTGTGGAGGAGAAAAGACAGAGAATGAAGTGATATGGAAAATTCTAAGGACATTGACTCATGTATTTAAGCAGACAACACAGATGATTGAACAAGTTATACCTTGTACAACAAACTTTACAAGAGAAACTCTTCTTGGAAGATTGGAAGCAGCAGAGATGAACTTGAGGTTATTAGGAGACTTACCTAGAATGGAGACAACATTCAGTGCTCTTAGTGTTCACCCTACTTTGTCAAGAAGCATCAGTGTGAGTGGAGATTATGCCAACAGCAACAGATCTAGAAATGAAGAAGACAAGAAGATTGAAGAAGGTTTGCCTTGCTTGTGAAGAGAGAACTAGATGGTAAGAAAAATTTTAAATGTTGGACTTGTCAAGAATATGGTCATTTTGCATCTAAATGTCCTAAGAGAGTTAAGAAGTATAGAAACAATTTCAAGCCTAGAAGATCTAAGGAATGTTATTATGTTAATGATGAAGATCTTGAAGCTAGTATAGAAAGAACTTTAAGAGAAAGTGATACTGAGAATAATGATGAAATAGGATTTGTAGCAATTAAAGAAGAAAATCCCGAATCTGATGTTAAGGAAGAAAAAGCCTTAGTTTCCCAAGTTGAAAAGAAAGCTGATTGGATTATAGATAGTGGTTGTTCACATCATATGACTAGTGACATAAAGAAGTTCACAAAGTTTAACAATTATGATGGAGGAGTTGTTAGAGTTGGTAACAATGCACCTTGCTTGATTAAAGGTATATCTATTACTCTTGATGGAAAGACTAATACTGATGATGTTTACTTTGTTGATGGATTGAAACATAATCTTTTGAGTGTTAACCAATTAGTGGATAAGGGATATCAAGTTTGGTTTACTGAGAAAACTTACGTGATAAAGGATAAAGATGGAAATCTGATTGGAACTAGATCTAGAACCAAAGGTAATGTATTTCAGTTGAATCGTACTGAGATGACATGTTTGATTACTAAGATTGATGACAGTTGGTTATGGCATAGAAGGTTTTGTCATATAAACTTTGATAATATTGTGAAAGTAAGTACTACACTTGCAGTAAGGGATTTGCCTAAGATAAGATTATGAAGCCTACTAACATGATTTGCAAGGAATGTGTGATGGCTAAATAGAAGAGAAGTTCATTTCCTAGTAAGAAGTTCACATCTGCAGAGAACTTGGAGATTGTTCATACAGACTTGAGCGGTCCTACCAGGACTAGAGGATTCTATGGAGAAAGGTATTTTGTGATTCTTGTTGATGATTTTACAAGAATGATGTGGATTGCATTTCTAAAAGAAAAATTTGAAGCATTTGATAAGTTTAAGATCATTAAGAATAAAGTTGAGAATGAATCTAGAATGAAGATTAAATGTTTGAGATCAGATAGAGGTGGTGAATTTACTTCTAGAGAGTTTAACACTTTTTGTGAAGTGAATGGTATCAAGAGACAGTTTTTAGCCCTTAGAACACCTGAACAAAATGGTATTGTAGAAAGAAGAAACAGATCAGTAACTGAAGCAGCAAGAGCTATGTTATTTGAGAATGATTTGGCAAAGACATTTTGGAGAGAGGCAGTGAATACAGTAGTATATACAATGAACAAACTACAAATCAGAGCAGACACAGACAAGACACCTTATGAATTATGGTTTGGACATGCACCCTCAGTTAAGTATTTTAAAATTTTTGGAAGCAAATGTTATATAAAGAGAGATGATGATATTGGGAAGTTTGATCCTAGAAGTGATGAAGGAATTTTTCTTGGATATTCTTTGAAGAGCAAAGCATATAGATGTTACAATAAGAGAACTAAAACTATTGTTGAGAGTGCAAATGTTAAAGTTGATGAAAAGTTCAAAATTCAGGAAAGAATGCTTGATTATGAATCTGATGAAGAAGCTCATCCTCAGCCTAATATTGAAGCTACTGAATTATTCTATGAGATTGATAGTGAATTATTGAATGAGAGTCCTGCAAAAGAAACCAAAGCAGAATCTAGAGAAGAATCTACAGTTGAAACAAGATTTGTGACCATGACACCAAACAAGTATATATCAAAACATCATCCTGTTGAACAAGTGATTAGAAGTTTGGACAAAGGAGTTCTGACCAAAAATAAGGTACATTTATGTTTGATTTCTCAAATTGAATCTAAATCTACTAATGAAGCTTGTGAAGATGAACATTGGCTTAATGATATGAAAGAAGAATTAGATCAGATTGAAAAGAACAAGACATGGGAATTGGTCCCTAGACCTAAAGACAAGAATGTGATTGGAACTAAATGGGTATTCAGAAACAAGATGAATGAACAAGGAGAAGTTGTAAGAAACAAAGCAAGATTGGTATGTAAGGGATACTCACAGCAAGAAGGAGTTGACTATGAAGAAACTTTTGCACCTATGGCAAGACTTGAAGCAGTAAGAATGTTTTTGGCCTATGCATCTTTTAAGAAAGTCAAAGTGTATCAAATGGATGTGAAGTCCTGATTTCTTAATGGTGAATTGGAAGAAGTCTACATTGAGCAGCCTGAAGGTTTTTATTTGACTCAAGAAAGAGACATGGTATGTAAATTGAAGAAAGCATTATATGGACTAAAGAAAGCACCTAGAACTTGGTATGCAAGACTAGATAAGTATTTGTTAAAGTTGGGATTTACAAAAGGAACAGTTGACAACAACCTGTACACAAAAGAAATTGAAAATGGATTGTTAATTATAGTTATTTTTGTTGATGACATTATCTTTGGAGGAGAAGATGAAGCTAGTGACAAATTTGCTGATGAAATAAAGACTAAATTTGAAATGAGTATGATTGGTGAGATGAAATACTTTTTGGGATTACAGATAACACAAAACAGTGATGGTATCTTTGCTAGTCAAACAAAGTACTTGAATGATTTTATGAAAATATTTGGAATGGAGAACTGTAAACCAGTTGGAACACCTATGCTTACAGGACATAAACTATCGAGCACAGATGAGACACCGGCAGTTGAATAGAAGAAATATAGATCCATGATTGGAGGATTGCAATACTTGGCACACACTAGACCTGATATAGCACATTCTGTTGGAATGGTAGCAAGATTTCAAGCTGAACCTAGAGAATCACATTATGCAGCAGTAAAGAGAATACTGAGATATTTAAGAGGCACAATGGACTATGGATTGTGGTATGAAAAATTTGATGATTTTACCCTATGTGCATATACAGATGTTGATTGGGGAGGCAGTGTTGATGACAAGAAAAGCACCAGTGGTGGAGCATTTTTTCTTGGAGGAAGATTAGTTTCTTGGCTAAGCAAGAAGCAAAATTGTATTTCACAAAGCACAACAGAAGCAGAGTATGTAGCAACAACAAACAATTGTAACCAGATAATTTGGACGAAGCAAATGCTGAAGGATATTGGAATAAAGTTTGTTGAGCCTGTTGTCATACATTGTGACAACACCAGCACAGTTAGTATGTCTAAGAACCATGTATTACATTCTAAGAAAAAGCATATAGAGATCAAGTATAATGTTGTAAGAGAGAAAGTAGCTAAGAAAGAAGTCAAATTGGAGTACATAAGCACAAAGGAACAGATAGCAGACATATTTACAAAGCCTTTGCCTAAGGATACATTTGAGTATCTGAGAGGTATGTTTGGGGTTATGCCCCAGCCTACTCTTGAGTAATGATGCAGTTGGTTGCATCTGTCCAGTGGTATATGAGCCTTATTCTTCTTCTGGACTGGATGTTGATACTTCCTCTATGGGGGAGTATGTGTATCTAAGTTGAGTCATGAGGACTCTTGTGATTGTATTTTCTGAAACAATGTCTTTTGACATTGAGTCATTGTTGACATAGTGATGAAATTTCTGTCATTGATGTCAATGGGGGAGAAGTGTACATGAAAAACTATTTGTACCAATTGTACCATCTGTTGGAGAGAACTGAATAGGAAAATGAAGCAAGATTTGATTGATGAAGAAGACTTGCAACATTTTCAGTGCAGCAGTATTGCAGTATTAGATTTTTGAAACATTGGATGTTTTTCATCTATGTTGCCATCAATGCCAATGGGGGAGATTGTTAGGAATGAATGTTGAATGCTTGGAAGTCATTCTGTAGCATTTGTTGTTGCATTCATGACTATGATTGTCATTGATGTCAACACAGTGATCTTCTGGAGACGTGCAGAGAAGCAGACAGTGTTTTATTTTGCGCACGTGGGATATTGCAATTGGTGATATGCGATGTTGATGTTATACTCTTTGATATGTTATATGTCTATGGTTAAGAGCGCAGACAGTAATTCTTTCATTCATGAAAGTTATGAGCATTTTGGTGGAAGCAGTATTCAGACAATGTTCCTAAGTAGCAGTTTGTGGAAATCGGATGGTAACTCCTAATCAAGATGGAATCTAGTTTTGTGTAGTTAAAGGGAAGCTAGACACACATTGATAGTGATGTGGTTCACAGTGCAAACTTCGAGGTCACGTGAGTGAAGAGTTATTGTATTTGGAAGCTAACAATTTTTGTATATTTTTTATGTAGCATATGGAAACTTTTATTTTGTAATTGTGTGCCAACTCAATTGTAATTATTTGAGTGTGGTATAAAGGAAGGAATGTTTTTCCTTGTTGAAGTGTACGAAAAAGAGAAAGAAGTGTGTGAGCATGCGAATGTAAGCATGAGGGAAGAAAAGAGCTAATGAAGTTGTGAAAGCGAAATTGTGAAGGAAGACATGCAAAGTACAGAGATTTGGAATTGAGATTTGATGTAGCAGTGAGTGCGGTTTGGCACAGTGAAGAGGTAAAACATTTCATATTATTCTGTTGAATAATCTTAAGGTCATTTGGACAGTGTGTTCAGTGATCTTACCCTGAAGTTGTTTGGGCAGTGGGTCCTTCTGTCTTCCATAACTCCTAACAGGGTTAGAATCTTTTAACAGAGATTCAAAATCTCCTAACAAGGATTCATATGTACTGAATGTATTTCATAAGACTCCTAATAGAGTCCATCCTTTCACAAGGAATATTCATATTAGTGCATCTTTTGTGGGCATCATTCCCACCGGGGTTTACTCTTTGATCAAGAGGTTCCCTAGTCAACATATCTTTTGTTATTGTGTCATTGTGGATGAATATCTTTCTATGGTTGGTAATTATATTGTTCACACGGTGAAATGTTGTTGAAGTTGATAAAAGTTTTAATTATCAGATAACTGATTCACCCCCCCTCTCCTCTCAGTTATCTTGGTGGTCTTTACTTTCTAACAAAACTATCCCAAATAAAGATGGTTTCATCCCATTCCACTCCACCTCACATAACTACATTCATTTTGTTATTGGCATTTAGTTCCTAAATTCATTTAGTTCATTAATAACATTCATTTGCATTAAGACTCTTCCATTACCTAGTTACTATTACACCATTGATCATTAAATATTCATTTCATGACAAATATATCTCATTAATCATTAAACCTTAATTACATGTCAAATTTATCTTATTAACCATTAATAATTAAATATTAATTGCATATCAAATATATCTGCATTAACCATCATTAATCATTAACTAGGAATTGCATGTCAAATATATCTAATCATTAAGTATAAATATCATCTATGCACAATAACCTGTTAATTCATCCCATCATGCATACATAAGACCTGTATTTATAAACACATTCTCTAATCACACACATCCTGCACCACACATGTCAGAAACATAATCTAGAACTATGCATATAATAAATCCTCATAATCCATCAGATAAACCCATAAAATGTCTCCACAAAAAAAAAGATGTTTATCATGACATCATAGTACATCAATAAAATGATACATCAGGAACCTCGGTGATGCTATACATTTGCATCTCATCTAAAACATCCCAAAAAATATATATCCTATATAATCCACTAGATTGAGTGACCCTTGGGAAGATGTCATTGTTTTCCTAACCTCCCCTTGTGAACCTCATGTAGCCAATCCCCCTAGACCTCTAGCACTGTCACTTCCTATATCCCTATCTTTTTCTTAATAGTCTCATAGCTACTGACCCTGATGACTCGCCCCAGGTCTTCTTTGATATCCCTCACTTTGAATAAGGTGGTTATCTCTTCTCTAGAGGTTCTGCCTGTGATAGAGGGCCATATAGTAGGTCACCTCTCTCTCTCTGCCCTCATCGCATATCTTTGTGCATCCATTTTGGTTGTTAGTAATTGTCCTACACCTTTTACAATCATTTCTTGTCTTTCTATCTCCCGCTCCCCTTAGTATGTCTCTACCCATCTCTTCCATGTGTGCATGTCCTATGTTAGTTGTTGAGTGAGATGGTATGTTTGTCTCTACATCTCCTCTATCTATCCCTATAATCGGGCTACCTCCCCCCATGTCTCATCTGTACCTATGCTAGTCTCTATCATCGTGAACTCAAATGCATCCACTCAACCTTGCAATATGGCTAGCTCTCTCCACATGCTCTCTACCTGGGTCTCAGCCCTATATTCTTTGTCCCTCTACTACCATTACTTCCTCTAATCATGTCACCTCATCTTGAAGAATGACTATCTGCTCCTGATCCCCTTATCTCTCATCTCCTTTTGGTCCTCCTAGCCCCATATCCTCATCTTCTTGTAGTGGCCCATGGGCTGCCTCCTCTCTATCCCTTTGCAACTCTCTTCGGGTATGAAGAAGCCCCCTTGTGACTAGTCTCTGCACTATCCCTCTCCTCTACTCTGTATCACACATTTGTGCCCCCACCACCTAAATCTTGGCCCTATTATTGGTCTTTCCTCTCCCTCATCCCTGTCATCTTTCTCATCCTCCTCATCTCCCTCCCCACCATACTCCTCATCCTCATCCTCATTCTCTGACTCTGCCTACTCTTAAGCCTCTCCCACTCCTGGTTGTGTCATCCTCGTTGGCCTACGCCTATCTCGCCATGTTGCGTACTCATATGTCACCCTACATATGTCACCTTTCCCTATGTTGTTGTACATGGTACCAGTTGCATCCCTCTTCAACTAATCCTGGCATTACAGAGACCTACTTCAATGTCCCACACTGACCCAATATTTGTAGAGATGATAGGATGTGGATAACTTTCTAGATCAATACCTTGCCTATGGTCAAACTGTCTACAAACTCGTGATGACATGTACCTGACCATCTGGAACATCTTCCTCCCAATCACCCAACAGTCTATCTGCACATATCCTAGGTATTCTACATCCAGGGCACCATCCTCTCTACTTGCTTCTCATCCCAGTAACCCGATGCCTCATAGCCTTTGTATGATGTCCACTCAAACCATAATAGCTCATCCAAAATCCTCTACCAAGTCTCTACTGATCTCACATCTCTGATTACAAATGGTGGTCTATACCGACACATGAATGACTCATATCATTGTCTTCTACCCTCTCCTCGCAATGGTCGTACCGCTGCAATGTGATCCCAAGCCCAAACAAGAAGCAGTATCACCCTTGGTCTCATCGTCTTCTAGGTGTAGTATGCACACATATATAAATCATAGTATAACTACATCAGAATGATATACCCTCAGCAGTAGTCTATCCCCTCCTCTTCCAACATCTGGCTCATCACCCTTTCCCATTAAATAAAAAAACCATGCCCTGAATGGTCAGGCATCAACCTACTTCCTATCAATCTAACTAAATATAATGCTAGTTGGGGCAATCCTGCCTCCTTACCCCCTCACAATAACATCCACTAATGATCAATAGGTAACCAATCTACCCACCACCTGAAACTCTCCTCCAAAAACTACTATGCGCTCTCCAACTGATACTCAGACATCTATCCCCTAATCGAT
This sequence comes from Chamaecyparis obtusa, assembly GCA_027943335.1. Lineage (NCBI taxonomy): Eukaryota > Viridiplantae > Streptophyta > Pinopsida > Cupressales > Cupressaceae > Chamaecyparis > Chamaecyparis obtusa. The sequence continues at coordinate 1,521,664 of BSBK01000800.1, read as the reverse complement.
ACTCGTAGAATCCTCCACACATTTAGTAGCATCACGGTCACCTCTCTAGTCAGTAAGTGGAAACTTGATGTGTTTGAGTGCCACCTCTTGATCAGAGCTGTCATGAGCACATTATGCACTCTTAGGTGCAACCAATCATATAAGGTCTATAGGCCACATAGTGTCACTTGTCCCCACTCCACATCGATCATCTCTACTTGCAATGTCATTGTGTTCATCCATCGCTCCTTCGACCCAATCCAATAATTTGGCTCCTACACAAAATTACCTGACATGGTTATTGTCATCCCTAGTCAATATCCAAATCCCCATCCTATTCCTACCCTTCTTAAATTCCCGCTCCCTCATTCTTCTCTTCGTTGAATAGCATTGCTTGTCCTAACTTTACCCTTCCCAATCAGTTGTTGTCTCTCATTTGGCCCCATTCCACCTTTGGGCAAGCACGATGGCCCATGACTGGGCTTCCTCGCCTCTTGGAGGAGGCTCCGCCCCACCCTTCGGTTAGTGGAGCTACTCGCCCATAGATGGGCGACTCTGCCCCACCCTTAGGTGGGTGGAGTCACCCATCCATAGACAAGTAGCTCTGCTCCACCCATGAGCGAGCAGTTGCATGTCACCCATGGGTGGGTGCAGCCACCCTTCCATAGACAGGTGGCTCGGCGCCGTCTGTGGGTGGAGCGAGCCTTCCCCCTAGGGAGGGTGGCTCTTCATCGCCTGTGGATGGGAGGTTCCATGTCGCCTGTAGTCGGGCAGGGCTACCCACAGGCGGCTTCACGCCACCTATCAGTGGATGCTTTTGGCGTCTCTTCCATGCCCTTCCCCCTATCATCTAATTTACGACCCAACTTTTTAAAAAAAAATCAAAATCATGTAACAATCAACTCAAATTGAAAACAAGGATGGGTTTTTTTGAACTCATCAGATCCCCCCTGTCTGCTGCCCACTGGTAGAATCACACCCTCTCGGCCAGTTGTTATATGTCATGTCACCCTGCCATTTTCTTCTCCTCTCATCTCCTCTTGTCTCTTTCCTTGTGCTAAAAATGAATACTTTTGCCTCCCTTTTTACCCTTTTATAAAAGGCCTTTTTTCATTCTTGTAAAAAAGGGTTCTTTTTACTTACTTTTTTAAATTTTTTTCAAACGAGTCATGCAAAGTCTTTTCCTATCCTTTTTTCATGAAAATTGGCCCAAATTTTTATTTTGACCTATTTTCCCGAGGGGGCACATTCTCCTACTCACTTTTCCTCTGTAGGACCATTAAATCAAGAAAATTACTTAAGAGACCATTAGACCTATGAGGCTAATGTGTAAACTGATACATATATTTAGACATTAATAATTCAATTTTGGATATTATTTAATTGGTAGATTTAAATGAATTTAATATACATTTAATGGGAATTTGGTAGAATGTTTTGGCACACAATGTAATACTAATGGATTTAACATTATAATAATGGTGTAACAACTATTAAGTCATTAAATTAATCATCGAAACTTTTAGGTTGCCACCTTTTTTAGTTTGGGATGAGTTGAATAAAATTAATAGTTAGGTTGTTCTACTAGAACAAATTCATTATCAAGTATTTTATACTATTTAATTAATCTCGTGGGAGATTTTATAAGGATTTGGAGGCACTTATTGGTTTAACAAACCTTGCAGATTCATCTATAGTTATCTGGCAATTTTGTTTTAAAAATATATATATATAAATATTAATTAGACATTGTAAATAATGGAGAGGCATGTAATCGAATATGATCTATATGCAAAATAATAAACTTGATATACTGATAAAGTAATTAGATAAATGATTATAGTACAACTTGATATGGTCGACTCGGTTAAAAGCAAAATATTCCTGTTAAAGTTAAGGATTAAATTATTAAATTGTAATAGTGTTAAAGGACCTAGTATTTGAGATAGGCTTTCCTTGTGCATCATATGTTCAGTAATGAATGTTGGCTTCAAATTATGTGTATCCTCTCATGCATTTGTGTTGGAAATAGACTTGTAATTTCTATCATGTGGCCCTATAAATTTGTGATTTAAGGCATAAGAAATGCAAGTAACAATTAGTGGATAGATAATTGCTTGTGTGATTGTTTAAGAATGGACATTCCTATTAGGACCAAGGAATCATCATGCCTTCATGTTATCTATTAGAATGTTTCAAATGTATTTTCTAGGTGAATTACCTCATGAATAATGATTACTAGTTCAATTGTATGCATATTTCCTAGTACAACACGATCAATGTAATAATTATACACTAATATTTATTATGCGGAATCTAATTTATATACTTTCTGAAACACAAGAATGCAAGTAAAAGATAGTGAGTAAAGAAATGTTTAAGTAATTATATTACATGCCTAGTGGAATGAATGGATTCCACGATGTGTTAGGTGACATATAGGGTTTTAGTTATGTTGTGTGTCTTATTATAATGATTTTTGAGTCGTCCTATTTTGACTAATGAAACATTGCACTTGTTCAAAAGAATGTTCATGAATAGTTCTGATAAGGTTGTGTAAGATGAGTAATGGAACCTTTAATGTTAGATGGCAAATTAGAGTTAAAAAAAAAAAAAAGATCAATTATTCCTCTATCCCTTTTCTTGATGAATGAAATATAAGGATGTTGCTAGGGATGCAAAAGTAAAGAGGCAGTAACATAGATGAATTTAATAAAGTTAAAAAGGGTTTCTTCATGTCTTGATTTAAAAGTTGCTAATTTTCTTGCACCTAGCTTAATAAGAATGGAATTTCGTGAATGCATAATAGAGTAGACATGTATCCTTCCTAATTGGAGTCTTGAATTGTGACCTTATTCCTTGAATATTGATCATTAGAAAAGTGAACATGTAAATTAACCATGAAGGTTATGCAAAGTGAATCTTGTGTATATGGAATGTGTATTAATTGTGAATATTGATTTTAGAAACTGAAACATGATAGTTGATTTGGGAAAAACTGATGCAAGAAGATTCTATGTTATGAGTATGTACTTGTTAGAGTTCCTTGTGAATACTGAACTTGATTTTCTATCAGAAGTTATGGTTTTGTGTGTTTAGCAAATGAATTTGATATGTAAACCTTGTGAGTTACTATATCCTTGACACAAAAGATGAAAATGAAAATTAAGTATGACATTTAGGTTGGAAGGCTTATGAAAATTGGGAATAGTAAATTTTGTGAAAATATAGTTGGAAAAAGACCAACGTAATGAATATTGTGAAAAGATAGTAATGTAAATGTGTTATGTAATCCCTTGTAAATGTGATTGAGCCTGTACCAGTGCTTGTGATGAGTGTTGTGATGAAACCAGTGCTTGATTTGTGTTGCATGGAGTGATGTGAGGGAGCATCACCCGTGAGATATTTGCTTGTTATGGGTATGGGGGCACCATATCCACTATATGTTGGCACTTGTGCATATGTGTGTTACCTCACTGAGTTATAGCTTGCGGGGTAATTTGTGCTAGGGTAGTGTTACTACCAATCCCTTGGGTAGCATGTGAGGTGTATGTCGGGCGACACGAAGCGACCATAGCTTCCACTACTCGAGTTTCTCGGGTAGCACGTATGGTGTATGTCTGGCAACACAAGGTGACATGAGCCTCAACTATTCGAGGGATGGAATAGGAGACACTATCCTCTGGTTCCCCCACAAGGACTCAGTATGTGTAGGGGTGGTAGCAGCCACAAAGTTTCTTGGTTATTAGGGTATTGCGTATGCATTATAGCGACGTGAAGCGATGCCAGCTTCCACTAACCAAGGAATGTACTCACTACTTCCCCTTCTATGGACCCAAGTACGTGGTTCATATGTGTATATCCCTTATCCCCACAGTTTGAGCATTGTACCAATATTCAATGTGAGACTCATGGATAGATTGGACATTATTGATGATTCATAGCTTCACATATATTCATTGTGGTCCAGCATGAGGTGGGAAGTGTATGCCCTGCTGTGATTATTCTGTACTGCACATGTTTCGACATGTTGCATGAGGTACGATGCCACACCTCACTAATGTTTCGACACAGTGTTGGGTGATGATGTCGTGTTGCTGATGGTAGCGAGCCGAGCTCGAGGACACGATGCCATGTACGTAGGTACGTGAAGGCGTAGTATATGTATGTTATGTATTCCTACTTGATGCAGAGCGATTGGGAGATGCTTGCATGCTTGTAGAGGGGTGCCCATGGATGCTCAGTCATTGGACGTGGTAGGCATATGGGAGGGTCCCTAGCCATGTATACCTCTAGCTATAGTGATGACCCTGGGGGTATCACTATTTGGAGTGTGTCCTATGCGTACCATATCCGCAAGGAACACTACCATATGATATATTACCAACATATGCATTATTGTTTATGCCATGTGGTTAGAGACTGTTGGGTCGCCACATGAAGGGCTATTGTGACAGCCAGCGATGTTCCCTCCTTCCTTGTTGGTGACTATGTATGGTCACACAGTGATGTGTTGTGCCTTTTCATGATGATTTTTGTTGCTTGTGCGGACCAACAATTGTTTATTTTACTGTGAAAATTTAGCCACAACTTTTGAGAAATTTATGTTATAATGCTTTACTGTTGCAACATTTCTATTTATGTTATTTATTGTTGAATTTTGGTAACTCTTTTACCTTCATTTTCAATTTCGGTGGCTAAACTATTTTCCTTGGTGTTATTTGAATGTTGGTCCTGTGTAGTAATGTGATTTCCTCACCAAGGATGCAGGAGGTAGACTTGGTGAGTGTATGCGAGGAAGTAGACGCAGGGGACCCTTGAGTATGGGGGTATGTGAGGCTGTTATACAGCTAATATCCACTACCTACCTTAGAGTGGTGACTATTCTTTGGAGGTTTTGTTATATGTATCATTGGATTATGGATTTCACATTTTGGGTCAGATGAGATCATTGTGTATACCCGGAGGACTGGACTATGTCCGCTCCTGAGCCCTCTGTTGTAATGTGTACTCCCGGTGATATGGACTATTGTGTGATTGTGTGGATTTGTATCTTCTCATGTCTAGAGAGATGTCATATAAAATTAAAGAAAGTGGCATGAATATTTGCATTTACAATGCCATGTGTGGTGATTATGATGTCATTTGTGCTAATGAATGTTGGAAAGGAGAATTTTTGTAATGTTAAACATTTCCTTGGAAAAAGGGCATAATCGTGAAAATGCTAGTGACTGTAAGAATGTTTATGTGATTAAGCTTGCCAATCTTGTCGCACATCATTGTATGGTAGAAGTTTTTTTGTGGAAATTTTTGATTGAAATTGGAATGAAATTCTAAAAACATGAGAGATGTTAATAAAATAGAATAAAGTTGTTATTAAGTGTTACTATAAAGTTTAGGTACACCATCTACTCATGCATTAAAATAGGTTTAAATTGTGTTATTATGTACATTTCTTGTGAACATGTAAAGAAGAATAGTAAGTGAGTTTCTATAAACATTTACCTCTGAGATGATTGTGAGTAATTTTTAGCATAACAAATGTGGTTATATTATCATTATATTGGAAATGCATAGTTGTTTCTAGATGTTAACATGCAGGAAGCTAGTACCCATGTACCATGGCATAGAAAATTCATAGAAGAACTACTTGAGAGTGTTACTACAGCCTTGCGACTTCCAGGAGTAAGTCGAGACTAGAGGGGGAGGATGTAGGACCCCTCTGTTTCTCATCTTGGTAAGAAGCACTTCGGTAAGCAACATTAATATTTCTTGCAAAAAAAAAAAATCTCCTTGGATTGCATATGGAATTCTTAGGAATCTTAGCTATAATTGTCATCTTAATTAAATAGATTCCATTTTCAAGTAAATTCATGGAACAAGTAATTTAAGACAATTTTGAAGTAATATTACTTTTGGAAAACTATCATAGTATTAGATCATGAAGATGTTTCAATGCATTTACATGATGGTATTAATGATATTCTAGGATGCTTGTAAAATGTTGACACAAACATCTAGATTATAATCAGGAAGCCTTAGAGGATTAGAATATTCCCTAATGAATAATAGAATTTGGCAATTTAGCATACATAGTTTTAAGACCCGTTTTAAAGTAGAAAAAAAATGATTATGTAAACCACCACATATTAAATATCTGAAAGTAAGGCATGTAGGATGTATGAAGTTAGTAGGTAAATATAATGATTTCTAGAAATGCTATATAGTCATCAAAACAATGGAAAATAATTGATTGTATGACAATATAGTGCTAATGGTTGAGTACACTAACATAAACAAGATTAAGATAATCTTAAGGATGTGAATAAACCTATTTAGTTGAACATGGATACACAAGTAATCAATTGGATTCATTTATGAATTAGTGAGATTGTAAAAAAATTTAAGGATCTAAAAGGACCACACAATTAAATATTGGATGAATCAAATATAGCTATGAGATGACCATCCTTGTGTCTTGTCTTCTTGAATTATACTCTGACTTAATAGAAGAAGAACCTATGACATATTTCATTATGTGGGAATTGCATAGTGGTATAATAGTAATTTGATATTAGGATTGATGATTAACATAGTCCAAGGACCATCTTGGTATAAGCTAGATTAGTGTATTCTTGGATAGAATATTTTAGTTGTGTACTTTGTGTTAAACTTAGATAATGTTATTGTAATAGGATACATTCTTGCATGTTTGTATGAAAGTCTTAAGTGTGTTGATATCAAATAATATTGGGTAATGTTTTACTTACCTCTTGTTATGATTTAAATGAAAAGATATATAAAATCAAGAACCCAAATCATATTTTGATATATGTGACTTGATTTGCGGTAAATTTAAAATAATGAACTATGCTATGCATTAAGGATAGAGGATATAATAAGTAATATGGATTATGTGGATCTGAGTAATGTAATGAGATAGGATATATGTTTAATTACTAGATACATGATGATTGATCTATTTCAAATATGGAAGATGTGGATTTAAATATGTGAAGGTTATTATGAGATGTTGCAATATGTTGATCTATTTTCTCTAAATATAGAGATTGATTTATATGATGATTTAATTGGATTATATGCATAACCTATCTTGGACTACTGATACTTTTACAAGTGTGCAGGTGGATAACCATGGACATTGCGGGGAACCATTGCTAAGGAATTATTGTGAGAACCCCTGTGGAACCAAGGTCAACCCTAAGAAGGGAATGACCTTGTATGTAAAAGTGTTTTATTTGTAAATTATGTTCTGTAAATAATGTGAGATGTTATTTGTTATTTCCTTGTTGGCATGCCAAGTGTTGTGTTGTGATGTACTCCTTATGTGGTGTCACTTGACACTAGTGATGTGACATGGCATGTCATGTGGGGTGGGTTGAGTTAGTGTAACCTTGAGTGACCTATAAGTATCCCTAGGTGTGTTTTCTTGGTTAGGGAGCCTTGATGGTAGTCTCATCACTCATTTTCGTGAGTCATTTTGGAGTGGGCTTTTGGAGAGTTAAAATTGACCCCAAGGAGTAGTTTAGGCTAGTTTTGACTTGCCCCAAGGGTATACTATGGGGTTGGGGGTATTTCTAGGCCACATTGAGTGTTTTAAACTCAATTTCCATCCTTCAAAAATGCTTGGGAAGAGTGTGACGAATTTGGGGAAAGGGGAAAGTAACTTTTTCTCTTCTCAAAAAGTCTTGGGAAGGTCAGCCAATAGGATAGGCCTCTTCTCCTAGGAATTTTGGGGGATTGTGTTGGAGTCCAATTTAGAGGAGAGTATGGGGAACATTTGAGCTGTTCACCCACTCTCTATCTTTAGAGACAAAGTTGGAGACTAAGGAAGGGGGATGGCTGGAGAGAGAGAGAAGAGGAGCTACATTTTGTGCATGCTTGGAGGAGAGGTTGGTGCTTCAACCATTTCCATTTTTTTTATGTATGTTGTTGTGTGTGCTCATGGACTGCAAGTTTTCCTTTCTCCATGAAGTGATCAATGTTATTGTGAAAGTGGTTGTAGTGTTGTGAAAAATCTGTTTGCAGTGTTGGTGTTGTTTCTTTCTTGTTTTCTTCATGAGTTTGAAGGGTTGTAAAAAGGGTGTCCCTCACCCTCCTTATGGATTCATGAGTGATCAAATGTGATAAGCTAAAATGGGAGTAAGATGTGATTGTGTAGTCCTATGTTGTGAAATATGTGTTTTGAATGTATGTGCCTTATATGTCTTATATATTTTATTTCCTACCTTAGCATGGTTCCCCAAGCTCAGGGGTTGGCTAGGGCATACTGAAGGCCTCATGATGCCATATGGTAGGGTGGAGAGCACCCATGGTTATGCTATTTTTTTTTTATATATGCAGGTTTTGGGTGTGTTGGTATCTTTGAGGCAAGTTTAAGTTGAGGGTATTCCATGTTTTGCACCCCTTGGAGAAATGTGTTTTGTGTGGAAGGAAAGACATGCTTCCTAATTTTGTATCATAAAAAATATTGCAATAATGTATTCTTGTTGTCCTTACAAACAAAAAATACATTGTGGAAAATCTATTTAAGTATTTCATTGATTTCATTTGTAACTTGTTGTATGAGTTGTATGAGTAATGTAATTAGAAGAAGTCTGTCTTTACTTATGTTGAAGCTTCAAAATATTAAAAAAAAAAAAATTATACAGCTTGGCCCTTGCCCAAGAAATTTTGGGCATGACACATGCTCATCCGAGGTTATGTGAAGAATAGTGTAGGAATGATTTTAAGCATAGTTTTCTTGTTAGTTTAAGATCTTTAATATGTATATGTATAACTAACATTTGGGTGTTTATGTTTGCTCCACAGAGGTCATTTTTCTACATATACAACTAGATCCTCCATTTTAGGTAAGCAATTAGCCCTATTCTGCAAAGGAAGTATTCAAAATGCAACTTGTCACAATAAACCATAGTTAAAAATTTGTTTGATGTTATAAACTATTCCTTTTTATTATGATTATCTCTAAATTAATGGTGTTTATCAATCATTTTTTATCAAATTACCTAAAAGTCAGATTCATAGTGCGAGACAGGTGTAGATGGATTTCTCACGCAATAATCCTATTAGCGAATGAGCAACACAAGTGAAATGGGACTAATCAGTTATGTATTATTCTATGATTATATAATCAAATGTTATAATTATAAAGGAGAAATAATAATTTATTTAGTCATTTTTCTTTGGGTGACTAATTATTTGTGACGTACTATTTAGTCATTTATTTGGTCCTTTATTTAATCATTTTTGTTTAGGTGACTAATTATCCGGTCATTTATTTGATAGTTTATTTAGTCATTTTTATTTTCTTGACCTCGTGATTTTACCTGGTTATTAAATTAGTCACTTATTTAGTCATCTATACTTGTAAATTGCAAAAAAATAGGAGAATATGATCAATTTTAGTGATGTGGCCAAAAGTTTTAGTCACATAGTCACATATTTGTCAAAATGTACTAATGATTGATTGATTTGATTGATTCAGTTTGGATATTACGATGTTTTTTAGTTTGGTATTCAGTTTATGGGTAAGAGCACAAAGATGGGAGACCAAAAAGATGCCAATTTTTTTGGGTCCCACATTTCAAATAAGGTGTACTCTTCATAGGGCACACTCCCTATGGCTTGACATGTCCAAGCCTTGGGTTGGGGCATGCCAAGCCATAGGGTTTTCACCCTATCTGAAAACATAATATAAAAACAAAACTTGAACTTCAAATGTCCAAAACTTCATTTCAGTCGCGAGCAAGGATGACTTTTAATTGCAAAACGGTACACACCATTGTTTTAGCTCATTTTTCTTCATGGGTGCATTATATTGTAACAAAAATGTCTCCACCATGTAAAGGAGATCGAACGGGTGGAAGAAGTAAGTTAATTTATAGCCAATGCTTCTTTTTTTATTGAAATTTAAGTTTAATTTGAATTTTAAATCATATTTTGTTGTCAAAGCCTTTTATTGAAATTTAAGTTTAATTAGAGTTTTCAAATAAATTTTGTTTTAATTTTCACAAAAGAATAATCCTCCTCAACCAAACCCTCCACCATGATCTTCATGAAGAAGCTAATGAATAATTTAATGAATAAATTAAGGAAGAAAATATATCCCAACCTCCTCCATCAATCCAAAGACCTCCACCTAGAACACAAGATAATTTGATTAACCAAATAGAAAGTAGCAAAAATGAATTAGAAGCTTTTATTGGGAGGCTGAAAAAATCTATTGATACAAATCCTAGAAGAACAACACTTGCAAAACCATTGGAATCAATCTTGACCCACCTAGGCTTAGTTAGTGTGCAACTTAATCTATGGTCAAACAAATGAGATGAGAAAAAAATTTAATATGCGGATAAATTACTATATGAGGATGTAAAAATGAAAAAAATAACCAAATATGACATTTACAAACTCTTTGTAAATCCTAAAAAGAGTGAAACTATTATAACTACTTGTAGAAGGTTTCTAATCCATTGGTACCAACATGAAGAAATAAAAATATCTTTTGCGACAGATGGTGGATCATTTTTAATAACCCTCCCTGTAACAATCATGAGGTTTCATTATATTTTTGAGGAAACTCTATTGTGAGTTTGTCATCAAGGAGATCCCAAATTATTTTGAGTTTTTAGAATGTTAGGCTAGAGATGGAGCGTAATCATAAGATAGAAGGGGGGTACAACATGATCCTAACATAGTTAGGGTTCCCACTGGCGAACCACATATTGAGCACGTTGAGGCTCCCTCCATTGTGAAGAATCATGTGGAGGTGGACACACTAGGCATGATTAGTGCTCTGACAAAGACTCTTATACAGTTTCCCATCCTTTAGTCAAGAGTGAGCATGGTTAATCTTTACGGGCCCATATTTGTTGGTCATGTGGATCCCTATGCACATAAGGTAATGCTGACATACAAGGAGATGATGATGGTGGAATGATGACTGATGATTTTCTCAATGCAACATTTGGCATTAATACACAAGTAAATATTTGCAAGTTCATTTAATTCATTTGATTATATTTAATTTATAAATGAATGAATAACTAAATTAGTATACAATGATTATGATCAAAATTAAGGGTTAGAGTGTTGATGTCTTCTTTAGCAGCATTTGATTTTTCTCCCCTGAAAATGATGTTATCTCTCTATCCAAATGTGCAATCCTTCTTTTAGGACACTGAAAAGACATGTTCCCTATTTCACCACACTGAAAACAAGTACCTATAAATTCACCTCGTCCTCTTCCTCCATGTCCACCATTATAACCCTTAGTGGTTCAATTACTACTAGATCCCTCATCGGTCTACTTAGGATTCTCTACCACATTACTCCCAGCAGTTGAGACACTAGCCTTACCACCCCGGTTCCTATTATTTTGCCTTCCTTCAAACCTCTTGTTTAGCTTCTCTTCAATTTTTAATGTCATCTGATAAGCATCTCCAATCATTTTCATTTCATAGTCCACTGCAATAAATTGTCTCTTCAACTTTTCAACCATCTGATCCCAATTAGTAATTTTTTCTTTCTCTTTCTTATTTCTCTCCAATTGAAATTCTCTCCACCATATACTTGAATGACCTTTTAGCTTTGTATTTGCAAACGAAACCCGATCAGGATCTTCCACTTCTTCATACTTGAAGTATTATTCCATATCAGTAATCCAATCAATCAATTCCTTTAGTCTAAGGCTACCAGCAAATGTAGAAACTTCAATTTTAGGTCTCTTTCCAATTTCAAAAATCTAGCCTCTTTTGGATCTCTATCATCTTCTACAGTTTCTTCAAAGTGTTATTCTTCCTTGGATTCTTCATCGCTATCTTGACCAACTTTCGGTGCAGTTCTCCTTTGATATCCATCTTGTAATGCTCCTACTTACCTCTACAAAGCCCTAAAACCCTCATCGATGACTTCACAAACTCTTCTTGGAGGCATCTTTAATCTGGTAAATTTTGAGTGAAGTCCTCTACAATTGCAGTTCAAGTCCACACTTTTCCACCTCACTACAAACCAAATCAAGATATCAACACTATGGAATCCGATGTGTACTCCAATGATTGAAAACCTTTCTCTGATACCACTTGATGCAGTCAATATCGTAGAAGTCTCCAAATGAGATATCCAATCTTGCAAACAAGATCTAACACAGCGGAAAACACAAAGAACACAACAAGATATGACCAAACAATAACTTTATTATCTGATAACATTCAACTAGATCAAACATGCTAGGTTGTCAAGCCTCCTTGAAAATAGCCATATACAATGAAAACAAGACTCGGATCCTCATTCCAATCTGTCAAACCTCAGATCTATCCTCTATCTCAACCCCTTACTTCCTTAAACAAGAACTACAACCCATCTTATAAATAAGATCGCCAGCCACAAGTCGGCTTATCCTATCACAATCTCAAAGATAAAAAAATATTTTACAAACATATAGGTTAGGACCCAAATCCATAAGAACAACCAAAAATGAGTATAACATGACATGCAATTGAACAAGGAAGTCGACCATGAACTCAAGAACATCAAACATTGTACCACAAGAAACCAAAACTCATGAATCTTCACCACAAACTAAATCTCACCACCCTAACCGTTAGCACTGGAAGCCATTATAGGAGAAGTCCTAAATGGAAAACATTAATCACCACAATAAGAACATAGGGATACACGATCCAAGATATATGTTCTAAATAAATATTATATGTGTATAGATAATCATCTAATAAACAATCTAGATAAGCATCTAATAAAAACATCTAAATAAATCATCTACAACTCAGGTACATAAACACATAAATCATCTATGTCTAGGTCCAGTGCATATAAATATGTCTCGAATCATAAACACAAATGTCAAACATATAATAATAAAATATAAGTCTAGCAGAATCAAAGATGCAACATATTAAACATCAAGATGAATACGAACAAAGCGACCCTCTAACTGAGTTTATTAAGCATTCAATGGATGTGAAGCAACAACCCCTACAAATTTAGTACAACAACTAGCTACATGTAAATATATAATCATGTAAAGTAATTAAAATATATAAATACACATACATGTACACACACATTTAAAAGTATTTAAAACTTACCTAACCACTAGTAGGTATCATGTCCATTGAATCTCTCCTTTGCACATGCTCTAACCCCATGCTAGAGGTAATATGCTCAGCTAGTTGTGCCTACAAAATATTATACATGTTCAGGCATTAGTACACGTGACTATAAATAATTGGACTATGTATGTACAATATAAACTAAAAATTGAATAAGTGTACATTGATGTTAAAATAAATCAAATTAAATACATGGGTCTCAGGAGCGGGAGGATCATCAATGCACACCATCATATCATCCATGGAAGCTCCATCACATGAACCACCTCCACCCCCAACCCTCTCTAGTAACGAGGAATGTTGGGGGTGTGTATAGATAAGAGGAGAGTAGTGTAGAATCAGAAGGATGCAGTAGCATATCCATCTATGATCATATATCACTGCCAGTGTCCACCTGTCTCAACCCTCGTAGCTAATCCTCAAATCCCTCTAGGCCCTCAACTATGATACAAGAATCGCCAACTTGTATCTTCGCCTCTGCAGTCGTGGAGTGATCTGTGGGTGGGTCATGATGCATAGAGTGTTGTAAATTGTGCTACGTATGACTCAAAGGCGTGCTCTAGGATGGTGGAACTATAGGGCCTTGCAAGACTCTAATGACATCTCTGACAACATTTATCGATATCCTTTGGCTCTCTACAATATATGAATATGACTGGAGTAGGTCCTCAAGAAAATAATGTGTCATATCCATGTGCCTCTGAGATCCTGAAAGAGAGCGTAAATCATCTAGGGTAGGAAGACCAAAAACTATATATGCCTTGGAATTTCTCGGGCTTACACTAGATTATGCCTCAAAAGATGATTTGCATTGGTCTAGTCAAAATATATCTTCCCAGTGTATCATATGTAATGGTGACAGTTGCAAATGTGATCTGGTTGGTCCTATCAACTACTTCCCTTTGGGAAGCAATAACAACTCTATTAGTTGTAGAAACCATCAATGGTGTCACTACCAAAGACCTCTCCCCAACCACCTGTCTGTGAATAGGTGCAACTTGATCAGCCCTATGATACTGATCACAATCGACAACTCTATCATGCCCCTAACCAAAATAAGGAGGAAAATCTAAATAGTTGACCCTAAGGCCCAAACACATCTCAGCGTACAAATGTTATGCAAGATACAAAGAAATCTAGTCATTATTAGGATACCGACCATGTACTGTAAGGAATCATGGGTATATCCTAGATGTTATCTCAAGAACCACACATCGTGTGACCTGCTATGCCCTCACCTTGGCCTTCCCATCATAAAATGAGAAGACCTCTCATTTGATGGTGTCCTTAGAGACACGACTCTAGACCGTCTCTAAGGACACATCACTCAAGACCTCAACTCTCAACTCTTAAAAAATATCACCTATGATCTGTGGGGTAGATGAAGTATTAGATCTCATGCACACAGTCAACTCACCAGGACTCGTCAGTATAGTGGTACAAATATATTTGTACAAACTATCCTAAGATCTACTAATGACATCTCTCAATCTTCTCATCTCTATGTTAGCGAAGCGAAATATGCTACCAATGTTGGGAATGTGAGCCGCATCAGGATGTGCGCCAACATCAGGTGCACCACCCTGAGGTGTGTCACCGTAAGGTAGCTCATATTGAGGTACATCATCCTGAGTGTGTTCCGTCTAGGGGTAACATGTTAAATGTTAAAAATTAAGTACATTACGTGCACGTAAACTATAAACTAATATTAAAATCTAAAATACATGTACAATTCTATATGATGGATATAAAAAGGAGAATGAGAATGAGAAGGGGGAGAGAGGGGGTTGAGAAAATTGAGAGAGAGAGAGAGAGAGAGAGAGAGAGAGAGAGAGAGAGAGAGAGAGAGAGAGAGAGAGAGTGAACTTGTATGTGTGTCTGAGAAAAAGAAACATGGGGGAAGAGCATTGTCAAAGTGAGTACATGTGGTTAAGAAATAAAAATGTGTCTAAATTTATTTTTTAAATTTCCTAAAGTTCATATAATACAATAATTAAAAATTGCAATTTTGTAAAGTTTTCTACTCAATTTTTAATTTTTTCTAATATTTAGCTACATTTTCTAAAATTTCCTAAGGTTTTAAATTTTTTTCATAATTTTCTTATAAAAATAATTAAAATTTAATGAAAATGAAAATTACTAATAAACTACTCAAAATAAAAATTACTAATATAACTAATTTAAAATAATTTTTTAAATTTTGCTAACATTTTCTAATTTAGTTTTCTAAGATTTTCTAACTTTTTCTTAATTTTTCTAACATTCTCTAATAAAAATCTAATTTTTTTAAAATAAAAATTTACTAAAAAATGGAAAACTAGCTAATATAATTTTAAAACATATCATTATAATCATAAATAAACAAAAAAGGATGAAATGTGTGCACCTAGTATCAACGACGGTTGGAGAGAGGTCAAAAGTGTTGAAAAGACGTTGACATTAGCCTCTAGTCCTCACGGTGTTCGTTGCAACGCCTAGGGCCCAGTAATAATGAAAAGTCAATGGTTGAAATGTCAACTTCTCTGAAAATTTATTGAAAATTTGGTCGATGGGGGTGTTCGTGCGAAGGGGGTCTTCGTGCAAACACCCCTATGTGGGGGTGTTCGCATGAAGATCCCCCTTCACATAAACACCCCCACATCATTGTATTTGTGTGAAGGTGGGGATGTTCGCACGAAGATCCCCCTTTGCGCAAACACCCCAACATCATTGTTTTTGCATGAAGGTGTTTTACACCTTTGGCCAAAGACCCTCATTCGCACAAAGGGGTCCAAAACGAAAAAATGGACGAGCAATTTTTCTTTGTGCCCAAAAGTGGGACACAATTTTGTGAGATCACCCTTTAACATTAGCAATAACATAGTTATGCTTTGGATCAATGATATAACACATCTTTATAGAATTCAATCTTATAATCTTGGCAAAGCTTAGCAATAGAATGAAATTTTGATCTAAATTCAAGAACATAAAGAACATCATGTAATTTACCATTAGGAACACTAACATCACCAATAGCTTCTACTTTACAAGCATAATTGTTAGCAAGTTGAACAGGAATATTTGAAGTATTAGGATGCATAGAATTAAAAAAATATGAGAAGTAACATGTTGAGATGCACTAGAGTCAATAATTCATTCAAGAGGCCTTGAAACATTGTAACTACAAGTAAATGCTCAACGAGATGAATTGCATTATAATTACCCTTCTTATAATTACGTTTATGTTGTTGATTATTTTGGTTCATGGACTTTTTACCATTTTGTTTCTTAAAACAATTATTAGTCACATGACCATCTTTACCACAATACGTACAATGTGGCCTCTTAGAGAAAAAAAAGAGTATTATTAAAATTGTTATTATAAGATTTAGATTAAAATTTATCATTAGAATAATTATTATTATGATTATTATTATTATTATTGAATCTAAAATTAATATTATGATTTAGATTTTTAGACATAAAAGCATATTCACTACTTTTATGAGTATCAAATTGAACTAATTTAGCTTCCTCTTGATGTAATAAATGATGAAAAATATCAGAGTTTAATTGAGTAGCTAAACTAGTAATGGCAAGCTAAGCATGAATATTAGTAATAAACTATTGAAATTGTCCTAGAAGACATTTTTTTAAGAATGAGACGAATTAAACATATATCGTCTAGTTTAACTCATAAACCAGTTAATTGACTATTAATAGAATCAAACTTTAATGAGAAGTCATCTGTGGTTTCAAAATCCGTATACACGAGCTCTTTGATTTGATCTTGAAGCTAATTTGTAGGATTCATTTGAACTATCAATAGGTGTGTTTAAAAGTTTCCAAGCTTCATATGCTTTTGTACAATTGCCAATGAAATCATACAAATCTAGAATCATTGAAATACCAATTAAACCAAGGGCTTCCTCATTTTGAGCCTTTAATCTGTCTTAGTTAGCTTGAGGAACAATTGAAGTGAGCCGTGAGATTTTATTAGTAGCAACATCCAAAAAAGTGTTTGAAATGAAAAATAAAAGAAATATGTATTTTTCATGAATGGTAATTAGAAATATTTAATTTATTTTTCAGAATTAACGTACACATGATCTATTGTTTGTAGAAGATTGAAATAAAAGAACCCCTTTAATTTTACAAATTTTAAAAATCTAAAAATTTACCTTAGAGAAAAAATAATAACAATACTTTATAGTTTAAAAGTGAATTAAAAACTTTTAATAATTATAATTGAAAAACTAAATATTAGATAAGAAAAAAAATTCACAAATTAATAACTCTTATAAAAAATTAATAATCACAATTTAAAATTTATAAAAATAAAAAAAATATTAAACTTATTTGAATCTTTTTTAAAGACAAAAAGAAAATTTATTTAAAAAACAAAGGATAACAACTTTTATTATTAAAAAACCTTTGATATTTAAAAGCTTGATAGTCTAATTTATTTTATTTAAAACACTTGATAACTAAGACTTATAAACTAGAATAAAGAACAGTGAAAGATATATATAGAAAAGTATTATGGCACGATTTAAATGAAAGTTACCAAGGGTAATATGATTAAAAAAGGGATTTTAATATATTAGAATTTTGGAATATTACTCCCAAATAAACAAGAGCATAAATAATGCCTTCCACAAAGCTAGCTACGCAATAAGGAATCTAGGCAGGAAGAATTTTGATTGGGGCAATTTTAAAAAAATAAGAACAATACAGAGACCACAACAAATTGTATAACACTGGATAGAGGCAAAAGAACTACAACCACATAAGGTGCACGAAAATAAAAGAGGATACGAATAAATTGGATATCAAACCCACAAATAATATTTTAAAAACTATTTTAAAAAAATGTAATAGAGAGCTGAAGAACAAAACAAACCAAGAGAGCTTCCAAAATAATAGATGATGGCAAAGGGAGAAGGTTTATTTTTATTTATTTTAAAACTATAAAAAAATCCATAGAACAAAACAATTTGAATCGACAGATTTATAATAGAGACTAAATTGAAAATTAAATAATCTGTAATATAGATTAGTATAAAACTAGTGACTATAAATAAATCAAATTATTAATTCCGCATTGCATTAAACATATACACACATACATACATACATACATACTTGAAATAAAGAGGTTAGATAAATTTTAAAACTTACAAATAAAATATGAACTAATTTTTTGCGGCAAGCCTTCCAAAACTAAAAGAAAATAAATTTTATTTAGACTAAAATCTAAATAGATTAATCTTGCATGCAAACTTGTTAACAGTTTGTAAAAAAAGAAAAAAAAAATTAAACCAAAATCTGCACAAACAAGTTGGTGAATAAACTTTTGCTTCTCTCGAAGAGTGTCTCAAAAAAGGGTGAACTTGAAAAGAACAATGGCAACCTTCATCAACTTCAACTTAAACAGGGATTAGTAACTTGCTCCGATATCATTAAAGGTAATACAAGAGCAAAAAAATGAAAAAGAAATCCAAGTATGTTCATTGAAGTAATGTTACCAAAATAGAGAGCAACTTGAGAGCAATCACCCAAAGTTTGAAGAGGAGACACGAGAGCTTTTGAAATGGGAAAAGAGAAGAAAAACCCCTTGTGTATTATGAAAGATGACAAAGCTTAAAGATAACAAAAGAGAGGAGAGTAAGAAACTCATTACAATGATATCAAAAAGTGAAGAATGGGAGAAGAATCATCTCTTAAATAGAGATGAGGAGAAGAGTTACAAAATAACTCTTATATCTATATATCTATGAATGCCACCATTCACAATATGTATGTGCAATGTGTCGCCATCCTCGTAGGGAGAATAAACTAATATTCCTTAAAAAAGGAAAATAAAAGAAATGGCATGTCCTTACACATGTACAAGAGGACAAATTACATGTAAGGATTCCAAAGGAATATCCCAAACTAAATACAAATAAAGAAACCTAAGCCAAGTAAAGATTAAATATTCTAACAATATATAAAAGAGACGTATATGTAGAGATGGAAGAATATGCTAATGTAAATTGAAAAGGAAAGTATATGCAAGCTTAAAGAAGTCTAAGAAGGGTATATAGTTTAAAGGTATAAACGATGAAAGAATTAATGAAGAATAAAATAAGTTAGTGACTCCTTTGAAACGAAAAAGTTATGATGGATTGTGACTTGTCCAAAGGGTGGTAATTGTGAAAGGTTGTGACCATTGCAAAGAGTAGATATCATGAAGAGGTGTGACTCTCTTGTACATTAGAGGATATAAAGGGGAGACGATTTCATTTGAGGACATCGAAGGGTGATCAATTTGAGGAATAATATATTAATCTTAAAGAGAACAACAAAAAGTTGTGACTCAAATCTTATGAAAGGTGGTGACCATTTACCAATGAAGTATAAAGATATCATCCCAATCATTCAAGGGTCACTTATCAAAAATAAATTCACAAAGACAATCATCAATTATCAAATCAAGCAAACAATCAATGAACAAACCACTCTATCGAATCGATATTCATTCAATTCACCAATATATCAAACAACACTCATTACATCATCACTCACTAATACCTCAAATCATACAATCAAAATAATCCATTCGGAAGAAAATCACTCTACAACCTGAGAGCCGAGTTTAATACCCACGCCTCCCGTTCTGCACACGCGAGTCAAGTGGGGCTGCCATTTACAGCTTCCACTTCCCCAGGGTACAGAGGCGGCCGGCAACCCAGGGCTATTCAATACCCCGCTAAAGGCTTAATTTTAGAAGGCTCTCTTAAAAAAATAGTTGCGGGCCCTATCTCGGCTGCTATTCAATCTCTCTCTACAATAGAGAATCGTGGTAAAACAGGCCTCGAGGGTGCCCTAGGTGACACAAAACTAGCGACTGGTTCTCCGCCCACTGCAAGCAACGCTCGTGAGGGAGGAGGAGAGCAAATGTGACCAAAGTCATTCAAGCAAGCGGTTGAAAATGAGTGACCTCTCCCAGAAGGCGCCTGCTTCGTTTCCTCTGCAACCCTAGTCTCAGGAGAAGGTACTGGAGATGGAGATAAGATTCCTTCTGCACCAAAGCTCATTATTAAGCCTAATCCTCAGATGGATATTGCTATTGCTCAGGAGAAAAGTAGGTGAGATAGTGGGATTTTTTTTGCTGTTGTTGATGCTTCCAAATTCCTATTGAGGAATTTCTTAAATGACTAGTTGCATAAAATTTGGAGTCAAAAACTAGGGTTTCATTTCTCGTACTGTCGTATGTTGTGAAAGGGTTTGTTTTAATGTTTTTTGTTGATTCGAAATCCCAAAGAGCCATAGGTGACAGGCAATTTTGGAGAGTTGGCCAATACAAATTTAGGGCCATACCCTGGTCTCTGGATGCCTCCCACAGCGAAGTGCTTGCACTCTCGAGCCCTAGGTGGGTTGTTATTAAGAATCTACCTCCATTTCTGCTTAATCTCATTCCCCAGACCCTTGAACCAATGGGTCGTGTTCTTAAAGTCGATAGGTCTAATGTTCTTATCCCCCACACAGATATTAGAGTTCTCATTACCCTCAAACCAAGCATTGATTTCCCCGAAGCTCTTCACTTTGACCTAGGTAGCACCCCCATTGTCTGCCATGTTACCTTTCTCGGTGGGCTCAATAGTTGTTACCTTCTCAAGAAGGAAGGTCGCAAGAAACAGGATTGCCCGATTCTTATTAAGTGTAACCTTCCTAGTGCCCCCTCCCATGTAGATGTTTCTGCTCCCCCAGCTCCTTGCCCGCATATTTCCAATGGTGTTATCCCTCCCTCCTCTCAGCCTCCTCCCTCGTCTTCCCCGCCTCTTCCTTCGTCTAATCCCCAGCATGCCCCTGGCGCATCCTCTGTTGCCTGGATTAGAAACTCGGCTACTATCTTCAATACTCTTGACCATCTTAAAGGCCAGTTTGCAAACCAACATCCTCCCCCTTCTCAACCTGCTTTAACCACCAAAGAATTCCAGGAGATTGCCAACCCTTCTAGTCTTGATTTTGGCTTAGAGCCTAGCCCAGCTCCTTCCAAGCCAAGGCATAGAACGCAAAATGCTCAACAGATCACTTTAGAGAGGATTCATCTTAAAGCATCTAAGATGCCTAATACCCCTAGGCCTAAGTGGAAAGTCTATTCTATCCTCCCTCAAGCTCAGGACTCTTCTGTTGAGCTACCCGTAGCCCTTGATGTGTCAATAGACAAGGTGGGTAGCCCAGCGGACTTCTCGCTACCCTCTGAATCTCCAACAGAAGCAAGACCTATTAACCAATCTGGTACCAATGAACAAGTTGAGAATAACTCTCATCTATCCTTGGCAGATAAACTCAATGAATTCTTTGTCGTGGTAATCCTGACACCTCCCCCCTGCCGGATAAATGAATTTATGGGCCCAAAAAGATGGACGTAGCTGAGATGCCCACATTGTCATGTGAACCAAAAGGGCTTCAGGCGGAATAGGAGTAGGGTGTTGACCTTGAGGAAGGTGAGATCAGCAAAGATCACATGTTCATCTTCTCTTCAGGTGCTGAAAAGAAAAGTAAGAAGAACTGTAAGAATGATACTAAAATCCCTATAGAGTCTTCAGAGGGGAATAGTGGCAAGAAGAAAAGAGGAAGACCCCCCTGCTAAGTGGCAATCCTAAACCTTCTAAAAACCTAAGAAGTGATATCCCCAATTGCTTTAAAGGCTTTCGAACACCCATGGATTCTAAGCCATAGTGTGAGTAATGATGATCAACTGTGCGTCATGGAATGTCGGAGGATTGGAATCCTCTGACAGGAAGTATGTTGTTAAAAGGTTTCTCCATATGTTCAGAGAGATTGACATTCTGTTACTTCAAGAAGTCAAGGCAATCGGTTTCACTCTAGATGTTGCCCTTAGATGTATTTGGACAGATGCCTCTTCCTTCTCAACCAAACAGCAAAGAGGCAGAGGAGGGACATACATTCTTGTAGGCTTGAGATGGAGGGGTTATATCCACGAGTGGGGTTATTTTCCCTACAACAGAGCAGTCTGGATCACCATTAAGATGAATGATGCTCTCTTTGGGGTGTGCTCGGTATATGCTCCCAATGATCACCACTCTAGGATTGAGCTGTGGAAGTGGATCTTAGATTTAGACAGCATTCCCTAGATCCTAGATGGAGACTTTAACATGATTGAGAGACCTCAAGACAAGGAGGGAGGCCTGAGATTTGAGTGGAAAGGTAATGAGCTGATATTTTGGAACAGGATGATCTCCAAGCTTAACCTCTTTGACCCCCTGGCTGGGAAAAGGAGAGACTCTAAGGGAGTTTGGTTTACATGGTCCAACTTTCAAAGAGGTGAGAGAAGAATTTACTCTAGGCTGGATAGAATATATATGAACAGTCAATTCTTTAGTTGCCCTCCCCCCCTGGAGATAACAATGTCAGAGTTACCCATTTACCCTCTCTAACCACCACCCCATCTTCTCCTCCATCCAAATGGTCTCAAACCAAGATACCCCTCAATGTAAGAAGACCAGATTTGCTCTCAACTCTTCTCTCCTCCAAGATAGTGATTTACAAGAATCCATTAAGATTATTGCTTGGTACAATGAGGAGATTGCCCAGCACAACTCTGAGGTGGATAGATGGAACCAAATATCTGACTCTTGGCAGAACATGCTGAAGTGTGTTGGGAGGAAGAAGGCCAAAGATGCTAGAAGGGAGGAATTCAAATTAGTGGAAGAGCTTCATAATGCAGAAGTGCAGATTCAGATGAACCCTTCATCCCTAGCCTTGTTGGACAAGGTTATCCAATCCAGAGACTCTCTTAGAAACCTTCAGCTCGTCAAAACTAGAGGTGCTAAGGTCATGGCCAGAATCAACTGGCTCAACCTAGGTGATAAAGGATCCAAGTTTTTCTTCCAAACCCTAAAGAAGAGGGAAGCAAGGAATAAGATCACCTGCATAAGGGATCAGGGGGTCTCCATTACTTCCGAGGAAGGCATTGTTAGTACCTTCTCCAATGTCTACAAGAACCTCTTCACCTCTGAAGATGATGAGTCCAGGGTCTCGGCCAGACAGAAAATTATCAATATCATCCCGAACAAAGTCTCGGAGGCAAATGCAGCTATACTTGAGAGGGAAATCTCTGTAGAAGAGATCAGAGAGTCTATTCTAAGCATGGCCAATGATAAGGCCCCTGATCATGATGGGCTCATAGTGGAATTCTACAAAAACAATATTGATTGGATTTACCCCAGTCTTCATAAGGTGTACATAGAAGCCATATCTGTTGGCACCCTTGGTCCTACCTTAAATGTTGGCCTCATTAAATTGATCCCAAAGGAAGGGGACAAATTATTGTTAAAGAGCTGGAGACCCTACTCAATGTGGGGTACAAGATTTTGGCCAAAGTTGTTGCTCTCAGGATTACCAAGGTCCTCCCTACTGTTGTTAACCATACCCAAACAAGTTTTGTCAAGGGTAGATACATTCTGGAAAATCCAGTAACCTGTTGGGAGGCTTTGGATTGGGCTAAACAATCAAGACAACAGAGTGCCATCCTACTCATTGACTATGAGAAAGCATATGACCGCATAGAATGGAGTTTCATTTTGGCTATGATTGACAGACTTGGATTCCCCCCCTTCTTATGTAAGTTGATTTCTACCCTTCTGTATGGAGCTAGAACGGCAGTTGAAGTGAATGGAGTAAGATCGGATTTCTTTGAGCTCTCTAGGTCCATCAGGCAAGGGTGTCGTCTAGCCCCTTCCCTATTTGTGCTAGCTGCAAACTCCCTTCATTACTTACTAAGAGATGATACTTTGTCACCTAGGTTGAGAGGGATTCAGCTCCCTAATGGCTATGAAGTTTCTAATATTCAGTTTGTTGATGACACAACCATTCTCATGATTTTGGAGGAAGATAATATGGTGGTTCTCATGACTAAACTGGATCTCTTCTGTCTAGCCTTTGGCAATAAGATTTCTATAGCCAAATCTATTATGCTAGGATGGTCTCAAACCCCCCCATGTTGGTGGAGCAAATTTGGGATAGAATGGGGAGGTCCTAACCATGTGGTTAGATACTTGGGTAGTCCTTTTGTTGTTGATCCTCACCTCAATGATATGTGGTGCTAGGTTAAAGATAAAATTCTCATGAAATTGAATAAATGGGATACCAACCTTCTCTCATTCCCAGGGAGGGTACAAGTCTGCCAGAAGATCCCCTCCTCCTACCCTGTCTACTATTCCTCAGCCTGGTTGTTTAACCTGAACCAATTTAGTAGCATTTAGAAGATTGTCAGGAATTTCCTATGGACAGATGGAAGAGGTAACAAGAAATATCATGCGGTTTCCTGGGAGTGGTGCACCAGAGAGAGATCCTGGGGTGGACTTGGTTTGAAGGGCCTCAGAACCCAAGGTATTGCTCTGTCCTCAAAATGGATTGCCTAATTTTCCTTGGGAGATGAACCATGGAAAATCCTGATCAGGAACAACCTGACTAGAGCCAGACCGAGTAAGTCTAAGGCCTGGACTAATCTAGAATTCTCTGACCTGTTGGCACTAGACTGTAATATTCAAGTCCAAGGGTTGAATGTGTTCAAAGCTATATGGAAATGTTGGAAGTATGTAAGGGGATTCCTAAGCAATAATGGACCGTCTGAAAGACAAGGGATAGTGTGTAGTCATAAGTCTCTCTAGTGGAACCTGAGGCATAAAGATAAACCTCTTGCATTGCTTCAAGGGTGCTCTGCTAGGAAATGGGCAGAGAAAGGCATTATCAGCTTCCATGATGGGCTGAAGGATGGTAGATTGATCCCTTGGGAAGAGCTAGTTGCAGCATTTGGTATTCCGAACTCTCAGAGCAGAACATATGGCAATCTTTCTTTAGCTCTCAGCACCTTGGGACCAGTGATCAGGTGTTGCAATCATGTTAGTTGTTCATACCAATTGAGATGGCTAGACAACTCCATGTTGCCTCATATCAAATCCAGTTACATCTACTGCCTCCTCACCCACTCCACAGACATTGCCTCCCATGCTAACCAAAAATGGCACCTTAACTCTCATGTTTCTGACTGGAACAAACATTTCAGCTCACTGTGGACCAAACCTATTGAACCCAAGATCACATGTTTCCTTTGGAGACTCCTCTTGCATAAACTCCCTTTTAGGAAGTCAAGGGGGGATCAGAATCTCTGTAGCGTTTGCAAGCTCCCTGAATCTGTGTTCCATGTCTTCTTTGAGTGTCTCTTTGCTATTGAAGTCTGGAATTTGTTTGGTCTTTCATTTAATAGTCATTTTAACATATGGAATATTATCTCTGGAAGCATCAACAGCAGCAAATCTTGCAATGTCTTTTGCTCTATACTTTCTTCTATTATTCTGTGGACTATCTGGAAGGCTCATAATAATGATTTTTTGGCTAGAAAAAACAAGAATCTTATTGAGTCTCTAAGGAGACTCATATATCATGATGTTTCTCTACAGGTCATAGTTGTCATCAAGTTGAAGGAGAGCAAATTCTTGCAAATCCTAAGAGAAGGGAAAGCCATCATAGACAAGAGAGAGATTGCTCATAGTTACACATCCATGAAACCTAGGGCTTTATTTGATGAGAAACTCGCTGAGCTTATTGAACAAGTTAAGAAGGCTAATCAGGATATCCCTACAGAAGAAGAGCGGTTGTTCCAAAAGTTCCTCCTCCTCTCAGAGCTTATGAGATCATAGGCTACAACTCGGTATCCCCGGACTCCAAAGAGTCTGATGCAGAGCATGAAGAAACTTCAAGTTGATCTATTGGTTGTTGTGGTTTTTTGTATTTATAGTATATAGATAGGGGTTCTCAGTTTGAGTATAACTCTCGTTTAATAGTTTGGCTGACATTAATTGCTTTACCAGCAATATGTAATCTCTCAATACTCTGATGTAACTTAATTTTTGATCCTATGATATGCAACAAAAAAAAAAAAATCCATTCAATCAAACAATCACTCATGCAAATATCAATCATTCTGGAATGATCAATGAACAATCAACACAAATTCAAGGATCTACAACAGTCAATAAAAGAACACAGATCTAAATCAAGAACATGAATGCAGCAAACCTCTAATCATTACATAATCGTTATAAAAAGCATCTTACAATCTTAATAATTACTCTTGTGGTATACATATTGTCTGTAAGAACCCTGTTGGTTCTACCCCTGATCAACTTGCACTACTAGAAGTTATTTTTCCAAATTTGTACTATTTTTGGTATTTCTTTGAGTTTTATGATTTTTTTTTGTATTTTGAAAATATAGATATCTACAGTACATGAAATCAAAATATCTTTTGCGGACAATACACAAGTAATTCCTCTTTATTCAATTCAAGAAATGATTTACATATAATGATCAACTATGCAATGAGGAATAAATTTACTGTAATTAAAAACCTAGAAATGGATCACAACTTTGATTTAATGGCTCAAAAAGGATCACAGGAGATTATCTGATATCAATTTTTCCTTAGGCACCAAAGTGAAATGAAACAATAGCACTAAAACCCCAAAATGTGCCTTCTCAAACTCCAACATCACCCTTCATATGCTCACGCAGCTTCTGGACTCCATGAGACTGCCTTTATTAATTCATTCGTTGGTCTCTATGGCTGCGATTTGAATTACTTGCTAACTCTCAAACCTCTGCAAACAATCTAAATGAATATATGCTATCAAACCCCAATTCATTCACTATTCAGCACAATCATGGCCTCTGACTAAAGCCATTACGATCTGCACAATTCATTGGATTTCTCACCAACTCAAAGTGCTAAAAACTATGAAGAATTTCCAATTCTCCAAGCTGAAACTCTAAACCCCTGGCTTCAAAAATTCTCCTCACAATTCAATAAATAAATAAAACATCATGCATGAAATAGTCAATTTCTTGGCTTTTGGGCTTATATATTTCTCCAAGTCAAAATCCACCATGAACCTTCATGAATACACTTCACATAACTTAAAAGTGTATTTGCTTTTGTTGACTTTGAAATATAATATTAAATTACGTGCCCCTCCAAAGCTAGGCGCCAATATTCCAACTTGTTTAATAATCATTAAATGCACTTGGCGCCAAAACTATATAATAAGCTTTTAACATTATTATTAATTAAGTGAAACTTAATTAATAATCAAATAATTAACTTATTTAATTTTTCCAAGAGGTCAACTCAAAGTCCATATATTCATTGCCGTAGCCAAACACCTAAGTGGCCTACCAAAAATAGTAACTTGCGAAAATTGACTTACTATAAATAGCATGTCTTTGAATAACTGCTCTAGTCAACAATACAAAATCTCAACACTGCCACCAAATTGTTCAGGCACCCTAATAAGGATAGAAACCCTAACTTTCTTGAGATAAACACTTACCATAAGTAGTAAGTATGCCAAACTAGTCCAAACAAGGAGCAATCCTGAACATCTATGACCTCTAGAGTGGTAATTTACCTCTAGTTTTGTCAACTTAGACCCCCTAAACATCTGACTTAGCCTACAAGGGCCACTGATAGGCTAATCCAAACCACCAACCAAGGTGAGCTAAAAGGGGACATTACATTGCCTATGCTTTATTTGTCAAATGCATGTCTCTATTAATAAACTTGGTTGTAAACCCTATGATGTAGGGAAGGAAGGTGTAAGGAAGAGGGGAAAACATGATATTATCATCCAAGTAGGCCACCTTGAGTGGATGTCCATGTCACCTGCCACTGGGGCCAAAATGGCAAAGATCCACTCTTGGGCTAAGATAGGACAATCAAGAAGAAGCCCTATATTATGACCTCTTCAACTCTACCATGATTGATTATTGACCTTAGTGGATGATGCATGTATATTGAGTAATCCTTTGTATGTCTTAAAAAATTGATATCTACAATGGTCATCCATGAAACCAAAACAGCCCGTAGTTTGTACCTATACAAGTCCATCATTAGGTAATGATACATAAACACCACCATCCATGGCATAGACAATTACTACACATAAATTCAAAGGCCTAAAACTGAATAAAGTTACAATCAATATTGGTAACATTGATAGACAAGGCTAAACATTGACGACTATATCTAGAATTAAATCAATAAATGACCTTCACGTAGAACCAACAATCTCCTTCACCCACTATTAAAAGCAAATTTATAAGACATTGTGCATCAAATGCATCTGTTTGTATTGCTATTTGTACATTTGATCACCACAGAAAAGACATTTTAATGACATGTACCTAATTTTAGATGTCATTTTACTTGAAAATATGATTAGCTATTGGCATAACCATTGCACCCCCTTATAGTGTAGTGGCTAGTTATTATTTAAACTCCATATACCTGTGTGATTTAAATAACTGAACTATTATTCAAACTATCGTCACTCATTTACATTGATATATATTCATTCATATTATTCCAACAAATGTATGTTTTGTGTAATATCAGCAATGTAAGTGGGAATAGACACCAAAATTTATTACCACCCAAAATATAGATGAATGGGTTTTTATTATTAAAGAATAAGTTGACCATTACAAAGAGCTTAAATCAGCCGCCCATTAAAGGAAGCAAGCTCTGGATTGGTCCGAAAGTACAGGGATTAATTGCTAGTTAGCAGAACCGGTTGCATTAGTAATATCAATGACTTAATATTTACATTTGCCACAAGGCTCCAAGAAGGCTCCAAGAATTGTTTCTGTTGTCATGCATTTACTCTTACACCTGAAGATATATCATGAATCGTGTGCCCAATGATGGCAATAAATCTTTTATACTTCAATAATTGCAGCATCTTATTATCAAAGAATTGCACCAGTCTGTGCTAGGACCTTGTGCAAGGCTTATAAAACTTTAGAAATAGACCGGCCCTCTTAACTGGAAAGAAGCCTGCTAATAAGCTGTACGAGGACAAAGAATATGAACAGATGCAAAATGATAGAAACTCGGAAAAGGTTCCAAACGAAGAAAG
The DNA here is from genome assembly GCA_027943335.1 of Chamaecyparis obtusa. NCBI lineage: Eukaryota > Viridiplantae > Streptophyta > Pinopsida > Cupressales > Cupressaceae > Chamaecyparis > Chamaecyparis obtusa. The sequence continues at coordinate 1,492,563 of BSBK01000800.1, read as the reverse complement.
ACAACATTTTTTATTATCCACGTCTACAAATGAATTCTCAGGTAATATACATTTTTGGCGATGCCAGCCTGTCCATATCAAATAGCTGTCTGTCCATTGCATCAAACAGTTCTATAAACCAATTTATCTCCACAGCTATATCAGCTACTTCCTTCAAAGGACTTGTGAATAGCTCTTGAAATATGAAGCCAAGCAGTCTCTGGTACTCTTTGACAGGATTTCTTAGCCAAGGCCTTGAGGACATTAATATAAAATTTACATACCTCGGGCTTAACTGCAGTACTAACTAGCAAAGGTATCCATACCTCAGGTGCAGAATTCACAGCTTTGGCAAAAGCACGTAGACCAGCAATAACCCTAATGAAGAAAAAACGCTTCTGCAATTACAAAAAAATGGGATGTTTACTGTGTGCTCACTCCATTCAATTACATAGTTGTACTAACCACTTCCATATAAACTGGAACAGATGAGGAACTAAACAATGGCCCCCCGAACAGGTCCATTTTAATATACATCATTTTTGACACAGCAAATTGTTTCGTATAATGGTATCTCACTCTTTAGGACAAGGCACTCAAACATCAAACATGGTATGTCCTATGAAATAATAAATACTCCTGTAATTTGCTTTACCAATATCTACAATTTCAGAACGTCCACATGAATGAAAAATGAATCTAGAAAAACCAATTGCAAAAAAAATGCAAAAGCAAAGCAGATATCGTTACTTTATTCTAGCAATCTACTGACCTGTTCATCGTCTGCATCACTGTCTTCTTTTGTTGCAGAAGATTTTTCAGATCTTTCCGAACTTCTGTTTCCCCTATTATTGTTTCCATAATGCTGGCCATTGTCTCCCCTTGATGCAAATTTAGATTTTAAGTCACCCTTAAATTTGACAGATTGATCCTGGAATGCATTCGTTCTGTCATCTGAATCATTTTGGGGGACATGTTCACTGTTTGACCTATGTTTCTGAAAAGGGACATTGCTGTCTTCAACAGCTTCACTTTTCTCAAGATAAAGATAATTTAAAATTTCTTGCTGAAAAAATGTATCCACTGCATTGACAATATCTTGAATTAGGAATATCCGGACCCTTTCACCTTTGCCTGAGAAAATGAAATCAAGTAAATCTACTGTGGATGCAGCAACGGCCCGCATATCAAAGGATAAAACAAATTCTCTAACTTCAGAGGATTCCATGTTATCTTGTGCTTTACTGCTTTCATCTTTTTCAGTGGCTGAAGTCTGCTCAGCAATCGCCATTACCTGAAGAGTGAGCAATGAAGTTAATAAAGGCTTTAAGAAAAATCACTTTGTAAGCACATTGAGTTTAAATCTTTTGCAAATCAACCCTCAGGCATGAGTCGTAATCTCAAATTTTCCTAAAGGCTCATGGAAAGGGTCAGAATATCATTTCTGCCCATTAAGGTTATGGAATGGATGAAGACAGCCAGATCAATTTGGGTGAGAATCTTCTGAGTCATGTTTCCTTGATCAAATCAAAGCATACATCCTAATGAGCAGATCTTATCATGGCCTCAATTCTTTCTTTATTTTCCATTTCCATTCCTTCATGATGCAAATTCTCTTATGGATATACTAATCAAAGCTTCTTGATCAGTTGAAAGACTGGTGCTAATTTAGCATCGGATGAATATTCCAAAAAACAATGTCAAATCAATTGCAGCCGTTAACCTTGTTAATTCTAGTTTGTGATGTAAGCAAACTATCATAGTTCCATGGGCATTTATTCCCCTTAAAAATGCAGAGTTTTGAAATGGCATGAATGCAGCGATGAATCATCCCCCCCCACTGCCCTTTTCCCGTCTTTCCACCACCAATAGAGGGGGGCTCATTTTTCAGATGCCCTGCTGAAGTAGGGGACATGCCCCCCCTGTTGGGGACATTGCTGGGATGCCCACGTCCCAGTGATGGACCTGGCACTTTTAAAAGTCTCTCAGCCATATTGGAGATGTTTGGAAGTCCCACCAGTTTCCTTTGTCATGATAATGATAATGATTTTGATGATTAATGAGGATTAATGAGCAGATTCTGAGGTGAATCATTGCAGACCTATGTGCAGATATTACTGAAGTTTGTGAGAAGATTTTAAGAAGCTTTTTGACCAGATTTGTGGAGGTGGATCAGATATAATTCAAAAAGAAGACCAAACACTTATCACTTTATCCTTTTTGGATGGTGCCTCATTTCCAAAGAGACACCAACTCAGTTGTGGGGATTGGTGTCTCCTGTGGTTGGGTGCCTACAATGGTTGTAAGAAGTTTCTACTACAAAAAAAATATTTTGCCATGGTTTTCTCCCACAAGAGTTTCCACATAAATCGTGTGTTCTTCTTGTGTTCCTTATTGCTAGATCTTGGATTTGTGGTTGATTAAGTTTTGAAGCATTACTACTGCATCTAATCAAGTTTTCAAAAGTAAAAGTTTGTTATTATATTGATTCACCACCCCTCTCAATGTAATTACATGTGCTCTTCAATTGGTATTAGAGCCAGTTACTTCAGATCTAGCCTAAAAGCTTGAAGGTAGATCTATAAGAGCAGTAATGGCTAGGCAAGGACAGATTCTCATAAAACAAGGCACCATTCTTTGATCGAACAAATTATTCCTTTTGGCACTCCTTTTGGAGCATAAGGATGGAAACCTTCTAAAATGCCCTAGGATATGATGTTTGGCAATCCGGGTTAAATAGCTACATACCTCAGTCAACTCCCACAAAGAATCACACAAGGAAGAAAGAAATTGAGAACAATACAAAAGCAAGACATGTGATTTTGTGTGGATCATCCAAATCCGAATTTGTAAAGGTTATGCAGTGCAAATCTGCTAAGGACATGTGGGACAATTTGAAGAACATCTATGGAGGAGATGCTTAAGTGAATAAGGTGAAGCTTCAAACCCATCGAAAACAATTTGAAAGTCTGACGATAAAAGAAGAAGAGAACATAGCTTCCTATTTGCTTTGTGTTGATAAGATGATGAACACAATCAGAGGACTTGGAGAAGAAGTTGATGAAGCTGTAGTTGTTCACAAGGTTCTAAGGACTCTGCCATTAAGATTTGATTCCAAAGTTTCAGCAATTGAAGAAATGAAATCTAAATACATTGACAAAGGACAAGTTGCATGGGATCCTTACTGCCTAAGAAATTAGGATTGAAGACAAGCCATCAAAAGGAGAGGCAGCCTTTAAAGCATCAAGAAAGGGAAAGAACAAACCATGTGAACCAAGTGAGAGTTAATGCACTAAAATAGATGAAGAAGAAGCTCATTTTATAAGGAAGCTAAAGAAAGGATCTGTTAAATATCAAGTTACAATTCAAATGCTTTAATTGTCATAAAATAGGACATTTTGCTTCTAAATGTCCACAGGATAAAAATGAAAGCAGCGAACATGAAGAGGACCACTACATAAAGAAAGGAAGAAAGCATGATCCAAAGAAGAGGCACAAACAAGGACAATATCAAAAGAACTATCACAAATACAAAAAAAAAAAGTCTTTATTCAAAAAGTAAGATAGCTCATCGGAAGGAAGCATCGAAGAAAGTTCTAGTGGTGGAAAAAATACTCTTCTTGGCAATGAAAGTTAAAGGTGATAAAGATGAACAAAAATGATAAAAAGCGGTGTGCAATGACAATGAAGAGGAAGTAGATCTTAAGGAAGAGCTCCATTAAGCTTACAAAGAAAATGAGAAGCTAAAGAAATGAATTTCAAAACAAAAGGTACAAATCAAGAGGTTAGTGAAGCTCAAGAAAAGTTAGAATAGAATCTTGAAAAATCGAATAAAATAAATATGGAGTAAATAAGGTTTTACCTACTCATGTTTTCTTAAATGTAATTAGGCAACCAATATTTAATATTTAGGTCATTTTTATTTTTCCCGTTTGAGTGGTTACCTACCCGCTCCCACTCTTACCTATATTAGCAAGATAGTTGTACATTGTAATATATCTTTTCCACATCAATTGAAGCATTTCTACAATCATTTGATCTCTTTCTTTATGCAAGCTCTTGCTTGAGCATTCTCGTGGTTGTTTGTTTCCAGGTTTGATCCTTAAACTCTGTAGCTTCATGATGGGTTCCTGAGTTTCCTACATGGCATCAAAGCCTGAACCAAGGAGATTCCAACCCATATTAGAGAATAAAGCTACTAAAGAAGAGATTTATTGCAGAGGCAGTAATCCATGCCCTTGTTTTTAGTTGCCTCTCATCAATCCATGGCTACCGTATTGCATTTGCTATGCACATCAATCCATGTGCCGACATTTTTGGTGGAATCATATTCACATATCGGGACTTGCATTTTCATAAGACTAGTACTCTGTCAATCCGCAATGGTACAAGTTTGATTGCTTTTGGTGTTTGAATTGTTTTTTAATTTTATATTGCATCTAGTGATTCTCCAGTTAGTTGCTATTGCTTATTGAGGTTCAGTGGAGAGGATTGCATATAATTTCAGGTGCTTTCAAAACTAAATTGTGTCATCATATGTGCCATGGCATTCCATATTTGTAAACTGTTGGGACAATATCAAATAATCAGGCCTCGCATTAAGTCTGGTTGGCAGTTTTTGCATCTCCCCTTTGGCATAATATTGCATATAGTTCAAGACATCATTTTTTTTAGGCTACAATATCTTTGGTCTGAGGTTTTAGCATTTGGTGTTGTGGAGTTATCTTGTTGGCCAGGTCACACCTCTCATTGCCTGCCTCTCTTCTCACTTGAGCAAAATTTATTATTGGCAAAGGCATATATTTCATTAAGTTCAGGTGGTATCCACATTTCAAATAGCCTACGCTTTATACATGGTAGCAATTTTTACATATTGTTCAAGTTCAATATAGTGCTTAAATAATCTTTGGTGAACCTGTATTTCATTGTGTTCAAGGCATATTATATTGGAAGTTGTGCATACTGCATTTGCATTGACAATATTGTGCCAAGCCCGACCATCTACATGGCCTATCCACCCATCTTTCACTGCCCACCTTGTCCAATCCAGACTTGTATGTTGCTTTTTTGTTAGCAAACCCACAGTGTGCAGGTTTGGGCACTGAACTGGGACTTTAGTCCCATACTGTCAAAGTAAAGCACTTTTTCGGTATGTGTGTGTTGTCGAAAGTTGGCTTGCAGCTTGTGCGGCATGGAGCAAGGTGTGTTGTAGAGTGTGGTGATTTGGAGGTTGGTTGGCATGGCTGACCCACCAACACATTGGCTAGCACCCTTCTCCTAGCCCAATAAGTGGGCCCCACCACCTTTTTTTGCACCATTTGCTCTCTTTAGCCCCATAGCCTATTTTTTATTATCCAGGGATTTCCAATTCAATTTCCTTCAGTTTTTGGCTATTTTGCTAGATTTGTTGTGGCTCACATGGTTGAATCAGGATTTGAGGTTCTACTTCTCACTCATAATTATCACACATGGAAGGTACGGAAGCAACACTTACTTTGGTCCAAAGGATTATGGTCTACCTTGAGTCAACAAAAACCTACCTTCACCGAGGAGTATAAGAGATTTGCACATCGAAACAAATGTGACGAGGCGATGACCTCAATTTCTATACATATATCAGATTCATTGTTCTTCCACATTGAAGAATGCTCTACACCACAAGAGGTATGGGATAAGCATAAGAATCTCTTTGATTCAATTATTAAAATTCAAGCTATGCAGCTAGAGGCAGAAATAGCATTTTCCTATTATACATTTTCTTCTATTAAGATTATTTTGGTTGAAGTCTTTGCATTCTCAATCAGCGAGGTATAGCAAAGAGAAAACATATAAGGAATGTACATGCTTGATTTTCTCAAAATTGACGGGTGTCTTTTCATATTTTGCCACTTCCTTTTATTCCATTGTTGGTGGGTTGGGTACACTATTTGTTATGCCATCTTTTGAGACATTTTGTGAGAGATTGACTAGCGAACAATCAAAAATTCATCAAAATAATGTCAGTAAGTCTCATGCATTGGTTGTTACTACACCCAGGCAAAAAGGGAAGAAAAAGAACAAGCCCAAGTCAGAATCTAGTGAGACCTCCAACACCCAAACCAACTCTTCTAAAGAGGCTAATCCTAATGAGAGACCCAAACGTAGCTTTTGTAAGAAAGATCGCCATAGTGAACAACATTCCCACAATAAGGAAATTCATGAGTTGAAGCAATTACTCAAGGGGCATCATATTTCCATTCTTTCTAGTTCACCTTCTTCTTCTTCAACCAAACATGAGGACACTTCCCTAGTTACAAAGGAAAGTGTCATGAGTTGATTACCACCCATTCACCTAGGGATGTTGGATGGATTATTGATTCACGAGCTTCCGTCCATATTACTCGCTCACCAAATCTCATGATTCAAGGTACCCTTACAGAGCCATATTATGATACTCTTGACAAAAAACAATCAATTTGTTCATGTTGCTGCAGTAGGTAATATTGATTTAGGTGATACTTGAGGGGCTAATGTCCATTGCATTCCTACAATAACCTATAATCTACTTTCACTGTACCAGATTACACATGCAGGTGAGACAGTTAAGTTTACTTCAGATTTGGTATTCATTCATCGTGTCACAAGAGAACTTTTTGCAGTGGGTAGAGCTGATCATCAGTCCAAGGTACCTTTGATCACTTCATTGATGATAATGATCCTTATGTTCCTTTGACTCCATCCAATGCTAGGAGTAATTTAGTTCTTTTAATTGGAATTGTGGATCTAATCATGATTCACCCGTTACCTACTGCATCTAAGTTGACAGCTTACATGGATTCTAGGAAATTGACATAGCAGGGCTTTACTGGCTTTTCAGATTTGTCGTTCCCGGATGGTTTCATTTCAGGCCTATATGCCTTGGCCTCTCATTCTTCTACTTCAGATTTGGAGGACGTGCTTGAGGAGGTATGACTTCTCTTTGCAGATCTCACATTGGAGGATGTTCTTGAGTCTCCTTCATCCATTGTTTCTTCTTACATTGGGGATCTTCCTAGTTATGATGAGACACTTTTGGAGGCACTTAACTCCTCTTCTGAGCTTTTATTGGTGAGACTTCTTCCTTCTCATTTCATTATGGGTATGGAGTTTCTTCCACACGCTTCATTGGATTTCTTTCTCCCCAAGGGGGGAACATGTTTGTCGTCATTGGCTTCTTTTGGGCTTCAAACATACTTCAGTGGTTTTAAGGATACTTCATTATGGGGGGCAATGCTGTCTCTATCTTTCCCTTCATTGATTGTATTGTATTCTAGGGATAGATGTAGTTATTGGGATGTATTGTTGAGACCTCCATAGATTCCATGATCTATCACTTGCATTATCTTTTTTTGGAGAGGAGTTTTGTCCGACAAGGTTTTCTCCTCTACATTTGTGAGTAGACTAGTTGCATGAATACATGGGTACCTAACATAGCCAAGTTGTCGGGACCCATATTGCATTCTTCGTATTACTCTTGCATCATTTGCATAGTAATTTTTTTCCCTAAGTTGCACTTGAGGGGGGATGGGGGGGGTGACGGGGTGTTGGAGTAAATAAGGTTTTACCTATTTACGTTTGTCTAAATTTACTTAGCCAACCAATATTTAATATTTAAGTCATTTTTAGTTTTCACTTTCAGGTTGTTACCTACTTCCTCATGCTCTTGCCTATATTAGAAAGATTGTTGTACATTAAAATATATCATTTTCACATCAATTGAAGCATTTCTTCAATCATTTTGATCTCTTTCTTTATGCAAGCTCTTGCTCAAGCATTCTTCTTGTGGTTGTTTGTTTCCTAGTTTGACCCCCAAAAATCTGCAACTTCATGATGGGTTCCTGAGTTTTCCTATAGATTGTAAATCTAAAAGTTCAATTAGAAGAGGCAAAACGGATTAAGGATGTTATAAGAGATTGGCATAAGGCAAAGGAATCCAATTGTTTAAAAATAGAGCTTGAAATTCTCTCTTTAAGAAAAGAGTTGGAGAAATCCATTGCGCAAGAGAATTGAAGCTGGAAGTTTGACAAAAGCACCACTATATTGGATGATATTGTTGGAAATTGATAGCATCGTTCAGATAATTAAAATTGAATATATAAAGAATACATATATGTACATATTAATGTATATGTATTTGCTAATACATACACATTAATATATACATATATCTATTTTATTATATTTAAAATAATCTATCAATATATACATACATTAATATATACATATATATTAATGTTTATATATTTGAAACGATTTATTAAATACCAATTATATCGGTTATTAACACTGCAAAATAAACATCAAATACTGATAAGTATCGGTTTGAATGAAATACGAATTGCTATCAACTTAACCGATAGTAGTTATCAGTAATATACACTAAGTCGACAATGTTAACAATTTTCACCACCATCGTTTGTTATTATTAATACAGCATTGTTGATATTAAACTGATCGTTGTCGGTACATAGTGAAAGGGTACACATGAAACAAGTCGTTGAGTATTGTTTTGACAGTCACCACTTGATGTGTCGTGACTCATTAATGAGTCATGTCTCATCAAGTCATGACTGTTCATTGTGATATATAATATAAGTCATTTGATGATTTAAAGACAGAAAATACAGTAATCGATAAGTATCTAAGTGTCTATTAAATCTCTGCAACATTAATTCTGATAATTCAATACTAATATCTACAAGAGGTTTATCATCTTTTACAGCTTTCATCAATTCAAAAAAGTCACCATTTATTAAGATGTCATGTCCCCTCATTTAAGAACCCTAATTATGATGTCCACCTCTAAAATAAAGATTTAATAATAAGTAATAATAATAAAGTATAAAAATGAATAAATAAGTGCTATCATAATATAAATAAATAATATTATTTAATAATAATATTATAAATTTATTAATATTTACATTAAAATATATATATAATATTTTAAAATATATAGATATAAACATAAATAATATTATCATATATATATGCAAATACTAATATAATTAATGAATTATGTAATATATTATTTATCAATATAAATTATAATAATGTGAATATATTTAATATTACCATATATTATGATCTAAACATAAATATTATATGCTATCATAATATTTTGCTATACTATACAGTATACATTATAATAAAATCTAAAAAATATATAAACGACAAAAAACAACTATTCCTTAAGGGCCCGTTTGGTAGCACACTATTTCCAGCATTTGCCTGGAATTGGCATTTGTTAATGCCCAAAACCGTCGAATCCTCAGTTTGGCAGTGCAATATAAAAATGGGATAGGAATTTGTTAATGCTCATTTTGGTTAAAAATGAGCATTAACAAATGCCATCCGAAAAGGTGGAATTGGCATTTGAGGGCCAAATTCCATTTTTCGAAGTCCCATTTTATAAAATATCGTCGGGTCCACGGGCCAAATAATTATGCTTTGGCATCCGCTTTGTTATTTGTCCGTTTTTTCGCATTTCATAGCGGACATGTTCGAAAGCATTCGCACAGCGGACATCATTCTGGTGCGAAGGTAGTGGGTCTTCACAGCAATATTCGAAGGCATTGCACATATTGTGGTCTTCACAACAGACGTCGAAGGAAGGTATGCACTAGGTTTTCGGTTTTCATTCGACTGGTATGCACTAGGGTTTCAGTTTTCATTCGATTGGTTTTCAAAAGTAGTATTTGCTTCTAGACACCCGTGCTTGACTAGGAGAAAAAGGCACAAAACCCTGAAAATATTATCTTTGAAGAGGAGTTTGATCTCCCGCGATGTGATGGTAGGCTTTTTGTTGTAGCGAGCCAATCTGGAGGCTTCATTTGCAAGCTTTTCGAAGATATCATTGATGAACTATTCATAATTCCCATGGCTTTGCTAGAAACCCCAATATCAAGGTGCACCTGCTTGAGAACCTTGAAAATGTAAATCTTGTAGGTTTCAACGCTCTTCTTGTGCTTCTTCTTCCCCTTCTTATCTCCGCTCTCCTTTGGAACCTTCTTCTCGGCCTTCGAAGCCGTCTTCTTCTCTGCAACAGGGGCTTTCTCTGCCACAGGCTTTTTCTCTGTGATCGGCTTCTTCTCTGCCTTAGGCGCCATTGAAGACTTAAAACTTAAAATATGATGTAAATCCAACATTCTTTGAAAACTTAAAGTATGACGTAAACAGAATTTCTTTGCACTACAATATCAATAGACCCTTCTCAATTTTTTTTGTTCATTTAACATAAGAAGACTTACAAGGCCTGTGCCACAGAAGCATTATGGGCATCTAAACTCAGCAATAAATCTGCTGCTACTCCAAAAAAATAGCATTCTATAGTAGGTGGCTTAAACATTTGCTAAACTAGAAGGCCCCTAATAAACTGGCTTTCTTTTTTAAAAGGAAATAGAAAAGACAAATGATGGCTTCTATTTTGCATGATATGACTCAGTTCCTACAGCTTTTCAGTAACTAAAAAATGATGGCTCCTATTTTGCAAGAAAAAATTCCAATTTATTCTATATCACTTTTTTTAAGATTCCCTCGTCTCATTAGACCCCACTCCATAAAAAAAGATCTTGAAGTCCCTACATGGGATCATTTCCTAATTATAGTCCAAAATTTTACATTGAATTTGAGCACAGATAATAGAAATGCTGATATTTAATGCCTTATTTTAAACCAGAAATCTTACCACTCCAGGTTAATATAGGACTTCCATTCTCAAAGGCATCTTGGTAGAAAGGCAAAAATTGTGTGACTAGTTTAGAAGGGCATAGCAAAGCCATTTCTCATTGGCCCCATGAAAAACAACTATCTCAATCAATGGTAGGCTACCAAAGAAACATAATATCCAGAAAAGGATCCAACCAAATCATCCCTAAAGAACTGTATTACTGCAAGTACAAACACTACTATGATCATTTGAACATAGAATTTTATACACCAACAATTGTAGAGAAACCGAGACATTTAGAAAGCAAGCATAACTGCCGTCGTGGCAAAAAAAAGTACAAACATAACTAGTTAGGGATGACATGGCAAAGCCAATCCTTATCAGCCCTTCAAAGAACATATATATTGATCAATAGTAAGCTGTTACATAAAGATGATATCCTGGGAAGGCTAAATTTGTAGAATCCTTGAAAATTGTAACTATGCTAAAATGATTATTTGAACTTAGAACGTTATCTACTTACAGCAGCTGTTTAGAGATTTCACAAGCAAACGTCTTAACTAGTATATTGATGCAAAAGTACAAGATAGCTTCAAGGGCCAAAAAAAACTTGCCACTGTCAAGACTCAGAAGTACAGCATTTTTACAACACCCCGAATATGTGCAATTTTAAAAAGCAGCATCTCAAAATTCGATCCCATACATTGACAGGCCAAAACATAAGCAGGTGAAGGTTGTACAGATACAAGAAGAGACTAAACATGAGTTAGGCTGAGAAGTTGTATCAAGTTTCTAAATCTGAGGAATTGATCACAAAGACTGACAGATCATGGGTTGTATTTTTGTTGTTTAGGGCTTCTATTATTACTAATGTAGATTAAATCAGTGTGCAATTTTCTTCTTTCCATATAAAATATGCACTTTGTATGTGATTCAGTTATAGGGATCCAGGAATCTAGTCCTCTAGTTGCATTCTCAGGGCATGATCATGTTTTAGAATATTCGAAGGATAATTGAGGCTAAATTATTGTTTGAGATTTTGACTATTGAATTATATTTTGTTATTAAGGTTCATAAACTCAAGTTATTGAGTTTAAACTACATGTTTTGTTAGATGCATGTTTTGTTAGATGAACTTCTGTTCCAGATTAAAAGGATCAAACTGAGTGTGTAATTCTAAGTTTTTATTATTCTATTGATATACTCTGGCAATGATGAGTATAAACTTCCATCCGATGCATTCAGAGATGTTGTGATTGTTGGGATGAATGTATTGGGGCTTTTGTTTTTCAGCCTTTGGGTTAGGATATGTACCTGTGATGACAACATTTACATTTTCTATTCCTAATTAGATAATACACTTTTAATTTGAGTTTGTTATCTCAATAGAGCATTGCCATCTTTTCAAAATATTGATATAAGCTTAAGGAGATATAAAACAAATAAAAGGATACTTTGATAAAAAGGCCACAAGCTTTCTTGTCTCTATGTTTCCTGTCTCTATCTTTTTGTAAAACATGATTAATAATATTACAAACTTATATGTATATGTGCCTATATAAGAACCATATATTACATACTTATATAAATGTATATGTGCCTGTGACTGTCGATTTTGTATCTGAAACCTTCTTCGCCGTGTACTTTTCAGGGATGGATCTTATCAACGATCCAAACATTCAAGCACTCCTTTGTAGGAAGGTCAGAAAAGCTCGTATTCACGTACTTATTCTTGCTATCATTGGAGTTGCCCAAGTGTTGTTTGTGCTTGAAGGTAAGCAAAAAAAGCGTAAGGAAAGAAGTGATGGAAGTGATTTTTATAAACGCATTATTCATTCGAGTGAGGTGCATTGTCACGACCAAATTCGCATGAGTTCAGCAACCTTCTTTCGGCTAGCCAATCTTCTAAGGCAAAAAGGAAGCCTATCAGATACGATTAGCATAATGTTAGAAGAACAATTAGTCATGTTCCTCCACACCCTTGGCCACAATCTGAGGAATCGTAAGATTGCCCACAACTTTGGTCACTCCGGGAAGACAGTAAGCCAATACTTCCACAAGGCCTTGATGGCTGTCATAGGACTCCATGCGGATTATCTCATACCACCTGGGCCAAACACTCCTCCTGAAATTAGTGGGAAGGACTGTTTCGATCCTTACTTCAACGTAAACCCCCTAGCGCTACAAATTTCTTTGCTTAGTGATAATCTTATTACTGCGTCTTTCTTGACTGCGGTTTTTCTTTCTATAGGATTATGTTGGAGCAATTGATGGAACCCATATACCAGTCATTGTTGATGTCAACTTACAGGGTAAATATCGGGATAGAAAAGGGAACTTGTCACAAAATGTTATGGCTGTCTCTTCTTTTGATTATAAGTTTCAATACGTTCTTGCTGGTTGGGAAGGGTCTACTACAGATAGCTGTGTTCTAACTTCAGCTCTTAGTAGAACCGATTCACTTGTAGTTCTACCAGGTATGCCATTTCACACCGTATTTTTTCTGAAGAAAATGATAAATGTTTGACGGTGTCATCAATGTTTCACGGTTTAACAATATATGTTATTTTGTAGGAAAATATTATTTGGTCGATGTTGGATATCCAAATGTACCAGGATTTCTTGCACCTTACCAATGTACACGTTACCACCTGAAGGAGTTTTCAAGAGCAAACCCTATAAACAGCCAATAAGAGTTGTTTAACCACCGACACTCCTCTCTTAGAAATGTAATAGAGCGTACATTTGGCATTTTGAAGCAGCATTTTCCTATCCTGAGGCATGCAACGTCTTATCCAATCACGACACAAGCACGTATTGTTGTGGCATGTTGCATACTGCACAATTTCATTACTATAGAGGACGGTGTTCCATCCGAAGTGGTTATTGAAGAGGATGACGATCGCAATGGGATAAATGTACCAATACTTGAGCCATATGGGTTGAGTCAGCGTGATAGGGATGATTGGGGGAACTTTAGAGATGATATAGCAAGTAGGATGTGGGAAGACTACAGACGTAGACATTAGTTGTAGTTTTACAAGACCTTCCTTTGTTCTTTAATGTGCTTTCATTCCTAACTGGTTATTGTCATTGCCTCTTGAATTTGTAAGCCTTGTTGCATTACGAAATATAAATCATACTGTTGTAATGCTGATGCTGAAAACATGTGTTCTCATAGTTTACATTTACAATATTCTTTGAAACAAATGAAGCCTGTGTATGATTTCTAACTCTGATTTCTCTTTGATTAACATTCATGTGTGTATCTTGTTGTAATGTTGATGCTGAAAACATGTGTTCTCATAGTTTACATTTACAATATTCTTTGAAACAAATGAAGCCTGTGTATGATTTCTAACTCTGATTTCTCTTTGATTAACATTCATGTGTGTATCTTGTTGTAATGCTGATGCTGAAAACACATGTTCTCATAGTTTACATTTACAATATTCTTTGAAACAAATGAAGCCTGTGTATGATTTCTAACTCTGATTTCTCTTTGATTAACATTCATGTCTGTATCTTGTTGTAATGCTGATGCTGAAAACATGTGTTCTCATAGTTACATTTACAATATTCTTTGAAACAAATGAAGCCTATGTATGATTTCTAACTCTGATTTCTCTTTGATTAACATTCATGTGTGTATCTTGTTGTATTGCTGATGCTGAAAACATGTGTTCTCATAGTTTACATTTACAATATTCTTTGATTATGTGAAAATTCTAAAATTTTATGAAGTGTATTTAATCAACCATAAATTGTTATAGCGTCGATGACTTTGGTGAATGCGCCTATGTGTCAATGTGGTGTTGGCCATTGCATATTATGGACGTCACAGACTCCACGAAATCCCGGGCGTCAATTTTGGACTTGCCCAAAAAGGGTTTGGATATGTAATTAGTTTTATGTTTAAAAAGAATGTGACAATTTATTATTTTAGGAAGAACTGATGTAGATTTGGTATTGCAGGGAAATCGTAAATGCAAATTCTTTAGGTGGGTCGATGAACCCAATTGTACATCTACTCCAGCTACAGCTATACCCAGCGTTATGTCAACCCCATCTACATCCCTACCTAGCGTTATGTCAACCCCATCTACATCCCTACCTAACATAGGGAATGAGTGCAAGGAGTGCAAGGCTAGAGAGGCAGCTAGTGCCGCAAAATTATTTTCAATGGCGAGAGCAAAAATCATGTTTCTGCGATGCATTCTTTGTGTAGTATGCGCACTACTTTTTTGGGAACATATGCGCAAATGTAATTAACAGACAGATATTGTAGATACATGAAATTTTTTATAAGTAGATACGTTGGACATATATTGATAAACTCAAGAACTTTTTTGTTGTTTATGACTCACTTATGATTTTGAAAATAAAATTAAACAAAATTAAATATTAACCTTATTAAAAAAAAGTTGAATTTTTTTTTATGATTTTCTATATAAAATTTAATAAAATATTTATGGTTTTCCCTATAAAATTAAATAAAATAATAAAATAAATCATAAAATGAACTAATAAAAATAAAATATAATATAAAAAAATATTAAAATAGTTCAAAAAATAAAATAATAATCATAGTCAAATTCCAATTCTAGTTTTAAAAAGTGGAACCAAACGGAGGATATACATCTTCTCGCTCATATTCCGGGTCAACCAAACAGTCCTAATTATAATCCGAAAATGAAAATCCGGATTATCAAATCCATGATTTGACCATTTCCAACATTTGATCAAATCCATCATTTTCTAATTCCCACTACCAAACGGGCCCTAAGGAAAGTCGCAACTGCTCATACAGTGTTACACTGAGGGAACAAACAATATATAGAGAGGTTTTCTATCCAGGCAGAATAAGGAAGAAATAGACATCATTCAGACTTTTCCAGGACATCGTAGCAACACCAAAACAAGTAAATCCAGGACTTGCAATATATTAAGTGGTGGAAGACATTAATTGGAATATGCCTAATGATACAGAACATGCGCAGTAATTCATATACAAGCAGGAAAGGATACGCGGTGGAAAAAAAGATTACTGGGATCACAGAAGAACAGTTAGCACCAGAAATAATAGTCGACTCAATATCGAGGATGGGTAAAAACCAATAGGGGAAACAAGCATCATCATATTACCTTGGAGCAATTACAGAAGACTCTAGAAGTCCATGGGAATTGCCAAAGTGTTTCAATTACAACAGGGCATTTGTGGTGTAGCTTCTAAAGCTTATGAGCCAACTAATGGAGCCGCCAAACAATTACAGTATCGAATATTGATTGATGGGACTCTCAGAGACTAGTGTTTGTTTCAGAATAGGAAAGAATTTGATGTTGCATACCATCAAACATCACTAGAACAATTTACATCATTGGTGTTGCTCGTATGAAATGCAATGGCAAAAGATGATGCTTTAGGCCACATTTAGTACCCAATTCTATCCATTTTCTGATTACTGCTGAGGACATGATATCCAGTTGAAGGCACAATTCTTTGCAAAATCTTGGATTGTTCTACATATTCTTTTCTAGATTCTATTGGAGAATTCAATGATGCTCCACACTAATATCTTTATCTCTTATAAGAGTGCAAAGAAAATCCATAGCTATGCAAAAGAATGCAAATTGGGAGTCCATTTTGGTCACACAAGGCTTGGATTTGTATAAGCTTCAGAGGAGATGAAGATTGAGGAACCTATCATATATATTAGAATGCAAGGGTTCGACAAAACACTCTAAATAGTATGACAAATATCAATCCTATTGTTTATATTGGGCATCAAAGGGTAAAGTTAGGGCAATCCGAAAAGAGGACATTACAAGTGGGTATCAGAGCATGTTCCTACCAGCCTGAGGTAAACAAAAATATATATACTAGATTTAATTCCTCCAAACAGCAGTAAACAAAGAGGAAGGAAGAAAAAATACCAAGGAAAAGAGAACCTGATCATTATAAGCGGATTGGGGATCGAATACAAAGAGAAAAAGGAAGGTATGATCAGCAGTCATAAGAAATAATAAATAACAATTCATATTGACCAATGATATCTGGTATGTATTCCTGGCATAGTACTTATTACTAAGTGCATATAGATCAATACATGTGTTACTTATAACATCCATCATACTCCTAGGATGAAACCCATCATAGATTAAAATATTGTCGATATCTCTGCGATAAGACAACTTATCGCGAGAAGTTTTGGCTCTCGATAAACTGCGTAAAGTTATCGCGGCAGATAAGTTTCAATTTCTCATCGATATTTTGATGCTCTATCGCCGATATATCAGCAATTTATCGCGATATTTAAAGAATTTATTGTGCAGGACCAATTCATACAGCAATCATACTCACATATACAATATTATAATTAGCGATTTTATGCCTATCATTCAATTATCCGACTAAGGAATATTATTGCCAGTCGCAATCTATACCGTTCAAAATAAACTAAGGGACTTGCTTCGCTAACAGGAACATTGTAAGGAAAAAGACAATCATCCTAAAGGAGTCTATCGGCAAAGACATATCTTAACCATGACCATGTTACTAAATCAATGGCACAGCTATAGAAGCGATGAAATCAATTAGATAACCAACATCATTAATATTGGTGAATAATATATGTAGTGCGGTGATCAGTGGTCAACTAATTTGCTAATTTTAGTTTACTTTGGAGTTCAGACTATAAGACTATGGCTACAAGCCATCAACATTCCACATGAGAATGCAATTTTGTATCATATTTGCATTTATATATATCTAGATTAGCTTGTTTGGTTTGTTTACTCATTTACTGACTCATTAGATGCATCTCCTTGTTGAATTTTGCAAAAAACATGCATTTCTAATTAAATTTAAGCAATTTTTAAAGTTCCCGAGATTTTCCCGACTTATGTCCAATATTTGCTGATATCTTTATTTTTTACCTTGGCGATAAGTTGTAGATAACAATATTTTGAAATATGAAATCCATTATGTTTATATTTAGATAATTGTTGATTCGTATCTACAATTTGATGTGGATAGAATATTATGTGTGTTTATATTTTCAACTGCATTAGATAATTTCTTCACAATACTTATTCCCTTGCCTCTGTATGATGTAGCTCATGCCCATTCCATTGTAGGACTCTTGCCTTTGTATGATGTAGTATGGCCCGTTCCACCGCAGGCCTTATTCACTTGCCTTTGTATGATGTAGCTTATGGCCATTCCACTGCAGGACTCTTGCTTTTGTATAATGTAGCATGGCCCATTCTATTGCAAGCCTTACGTAGTGCCTTTGTATGATGTAACACAGTCCATTCCACCGCAGGCCTTACCTTATCCATGCTACATTATACAAAGGCAAGAGTCCTGCAGTGGAATGGCCATAAGCTACATCATACAAAGGCAAGTGAATAAGGCCTGCGGTGGAATGGGCCATACTACATCATACAAAGGCAAGAGTCCTACAATGGAATGGGCATGAGCTACATCATACAGAAGCAAGGGAATAAGTATTGTGGTGGAATGGGTCATGCTACATCATACAAAGGTCAGAGTCCTATGGTGGAATGGGCATGAGCTACATCATACAACGGCAAGGAAATAAGGCATGCGGTGGAATGGGCACAGGTTACATCATACAAAGGCACTATCTTGGGAGTAATGTTCCTCGAAGGGAAGTGATGGCAATAAGGGTGAACGGTGAAGCCCACTAGGTACGCCACCCCATGAGATATGGGGCCAAGGGGGATAGACTATCTGCTCTTGGGCCTAGGGTTCGATAGCAGGGCACCCTATTGTAGTCCTTCCTAGAATCATAGAAGGAATCTAAGTAGACCACCTTGATGGATGCCAAAGTTCTGCCATCAAGGCCAAGAGGGCCAAAGCTCCGCTCTTGGGCTTAGATTGGTCAAGATGAGGACCCATTATGATTCCCTATCATTTCTACTATTAGGAATGAGGCATAAATAGATAAGAAAAACAAGGATCTTGCTAAGTAGACCACCTCACGTGGATGCCTAATACCTGCCACCGAGGCCAAAGGGCAAAAGTTCTGCTCTTGGGCTTTGTATAGGATTGGCTTGCACTAACTTATCATGACTCAATTTTTCTTTGAAATTTATATATACATATGTATGTACTTATGTTCACTTTGTGGTTGTAGGGATCATGATCAAAAGAAAAATGAAGAGTATTTTTGTAAATCATTTCCCTAACCCTGGCTTATTCCAAATTGTAGATTGTAGGGCTTAATCCAAGAATCTAACAATGAGTGTATTATGTGTATGCATTGTGTATGCTTTGCATCGTCAAAAATTCATGTCTACCTTGTGTATGCTTCATGTCTTCATGCATCCGTATGTCTACTTCGTGTCTTCATGCATTAATGTGTATACTTTGAGTATGCTTTGTGTCTTTCTGCATCCAAGTGCATACTTCGCATTTTCATTGTATATGCTCCCTATTTGCTCTATATTTTATGAAAAATAGCTAGAATGAATCAAAGATATGAATTTACAATGATCATAAATGGAGATAAGAAACAACTCACGGAAAGATCTATATAAACTATCATTGCTTGAGGACAAGCAATTTTGGGAGGGGAGGACTGTCATATCCCCTCGTTTAAGAATCCTAATTATGATGTCCTCTTCTAAAATAAAGATTTAATAATAACTAATAATAATCAAGTATAAAAATGAATAAACAAGTGCTATCATAATATAAATACATAATATTATTTAATAATAATATTATAAATTTATTAATATTTACATTAAAATATAAATATAGTATTTTAAAATACATAGATATAAATATAAATAATATTATCATATATATATGTAAATACTAATATAATTTATGAATTATATAATATATAATTTATATTACATATATTATTTATCAATATAAATTATAATAATGTGAATATATTCAATATTACCATATATTATGATCTAAACATAAATATTATATGCTATCATAATATTTTGCTATATTATACATTATAATAAAATCTAAAAATATATAAATGACAAAAAATGACTATTCCTTAAGGAAAGTTGCGACTGCTCATACGGTGTTAAGCCGAGCGAACGAACACTATATAGAGAGGTTTTCCATCTAGACAGAATAAGGAAGAGATAGACATCATTCAGACTTTTCCAGGACATCGTAGCAAGACCAAAACAAGTAAATCTACGACTAGTGATAAATTAAGTGGTGGAAGACATATTAATTGCAATATGCCTCAATGATATACAACATGAGCGTTTATTCATATACAAGCAGGAAAGGATACACAGTGGAAAAAAAGATTACTGCAGATCACAGAAGAACAGTTAGCACCAGAAATAATAGTCGACTCAATATAGAGGACGATTAAAAAATAGTAGGGGAAACAGGCATCATATTACCTTGGAGTGGTTACGGGAGACTCTAGAAGTCCACAGAATTGCCAAAGTGTTTCAATTACAAGAGGGCATTTTCTATAAAGCTTCTAAAGCTTATGAGCTAAGTAATGAAGCTGCCAAACAATTACAGTACCGAATATTGATTGCTGCTACTCTCACAGACTAGTGTTTGTTTCTAAATAGGAAAGAATTTGATGTTGCATACCATCAAACATCACTAGAACAAATGAAGTCATTGGTATTGCTCCCACGAAATGCAATGGCAAAAGATGATGCTTTAGGTCACCTTTCGTACACAATTCTATCTATTTTATGATTACCAATGAGGACATGATCTCAAGTTGAAGGCACAATTCTTTGCAAACTCTTGGATTGTTGTGCATATTCTTTTCTAAACTTTATTGGAGAATTCAATGATGCTCCACACTGATATACTTATCTATTATAAGAGTGCAAAGAAAATCTATAACTATGCAAAAGAATGCGAATTGGGACTCCATTTTGGTCACACAAGACCTGGATTTGTATAAGCTTCAGAGGAGATGAAGATTGAGAAACTTATCATATATATTAGAATACAAAGGTTCGACAAAACACTATAGATAGTATGAAAGATATCAATCCTATTGTTTATATTGGGCCTCAGAAAGTAAAGTTGGGGCAATTTGAAAAGAGGACATTACATAACACTAGAGTTGGTTTTGTTCAAGATCAAGAGAATACAAAGGAAGCTAAAAATTCTAAGGTTACAAATCCGCCACAAAAGGAAATTGTAGAAAAAATGAACAACTAGTACAAAGTTCTCAAAAGTTCCACCAAAAGGATGACAACAAAAGGGAGGAGATAAAAAAGCGGGAGATAAAGGAGGAGAATAAAGTCCCAAAAAAGAACAATCCACCTCCAAAGGCAATCAAGGACAACTTTAGAAGGCTATTTCATCAAATAAAACCGCATATAACAAGGATCCATCATTCCTTTCGTGACTATTGTTTTTCATGCAATAATTTCGGTCGCAAAGCAACAGATTGTAGAATTCTTTTAAGGGATAATCCTAGTTTCACCAAGCTTCTACCACATGGATGTGAAATCTGCCTTCCTAAATGGAAACATGGAGGAAGAAGTGTACATTGAACAATCTGAAGGATTTCTTGTATCAGAGAATGGGGACTACGCTTGCAGGCTATAGAAGGCACTTTATGGACTAAAACACGCCTCGAGGGCTTGGTACTCAAGGCTAGACAATTACCTTCAAGCCCAAGGTTTCAAAAGGGTAATTTTGGATAGCGCTCTTTATATGGAGGTAGCAATGACAAGATGTGCCAAGAAATTGCCACAAATATGCAAAGAAATTGGAAATGTAAATGTTTGGTGGGCTGTCCTTCCTCCTTGGGTTGTGAATTTCCCAATTAGATAAGATAAGATAAATTGTTAATGTCCAATAAGAGACCGCCAAAAGGGTCTAAGGGACTGAAAGCATACAAAAGAAACCACCAACAGCAGGAGAAAATATATTTTACAAGCCAATTATATTAGAAGAAATTGAAGATGGAAGACTCCAATCCAATGAGCACACCCATGGTTACAAGATGCTAATTAAGTAGGATGATGAATCTCCTAGGGCTAACGAGACTCTATACAAGTCCATGATTGGAAGTTTATTATAAGATAAGACAAAATATATTTTACAAGCCAAGTATATTAAGGAGATGTAGAAGAAATTCAAGATGGAAGACTCCAATCCAATGAGCACACGCATGCTTACAACATGATAATTAAGTAGGATGATGAATCTCCTAGGGCTAACGAGACTCTGTACAAGTCCATGATTGGAAGTTTATTATATGTGAATATTACAAAAAAATTCAAATATCTAAAGGGGCTATGGATTTTGGATTTGGTATTCAAGAAGTGAAGATTTCACCCTTACAACGTTTACGAATGCGGATTGGGTTGATTGTGTGGATGAAAAAAAAAAACTAGTGGAGGAGCATTCATCCCTAGTAACAATTTTGTATCTTGCTTAAGAAACAAGTTTTAGTTTCTTTATCTACAATAGAGGCAAAATACTTTGTAGCAGCATCTTGTCACACACGGGTTCTCTAGATGAAACATATATTGAAGGATATAAAGGTTGAGTGTGAGCATCCCATCTCTATATTCAGTGATAATACAAGTGCAATAAATATTTCAAAGAATCCAATTTTTAATGCAGGAGGATCCTTGGGTTATTGGCAATTTGTTAGCCAGTTTCTAAGTTTTCACTAGTGTTTTTTCGAGTTGGATCATTTGCTATCACGGAACTCAAGGTATGTTCTGGACATCATGTTTCACTTTTGTCTAGGTTTGCACCTCAATCTAGTACTTCGCAGTGGAGTAATTTTGGATTTATGTTCGAACCTATGTGTTATTCATGTTCTAACAGTCAGTTGGAGTTTTCCAATCTCCTGAAGCAATTTCCCAATCAGCGAAGCTTTGAGGCTCATATCAAAATGTTCCTTGATCTTAGGTAGACATTTCTCTTGTATCGCGCATCATTTCAACAACTTGGCATCGAGATCCTTATGATTTGGGTCCTAACCTTTATTTTTCTATTACATTTTCCTTTTCTTGGAAAATGTGGTAGATCTTGGGCGACATGTTTGTCGCGGAGGCTCTATATATTGAGGCATTTGATCTTTGTAAGGGGGGTCAAGAGTAGCTCTAGCAAGAATACCTCTTGGAGGTTAGGTTTGTAAAATTAGATCAAATTTGGATCTGAAATTGGGCATGTGTGCCAAGAATGTAAGCTGCATGTTGCATGCCAATTTAACGTAAATTCATGAATCTATGATAATGCGAAGGTGTGACTTTGCATGTTTCCAGTTCATTGTTGAGTTATTATTGATCTTGAGTTGTTGATTTTCATTGTGTTGACTCAGGTTGCATGGTTGGGACCATCTCCACTGGGGAAACACCTACCATGATTGCGTCAGATGGTATCAAAGCAAGATTCATTCATGTGATTACAGATCCATGTTGTTGAGCTTGTGAAGCCCTAGATGGGTTAGTTGTGGCGTGGAAAATAGTGAATCTGGCCCACAATAATAGAGGTCTTGCACGAGATGGTTAGGAGAGGATTTGTTGATGATTGTTGAGTTGTTGAGGTATCCCATTGGTGAATAGATCACCAAGAGGGGGCAGGCTGTAAGGATTTTTCAATAGATCGTTGAGTGAGAGGCAATTGAGACCTGTTGTGAGGTTTTCACACCATCGCCCCAAAGAATTTGGGGACCCCCCTTTTTTCGGACTAGCCTGGGCTTTCCCTTTGATCTCGATATCCCGATGCCTTGATGATTTTGTGGGACTTAGAGGCACGATGTTGATTTTTGGAAATTATTGATGTTTTGGGGTGCTTGGTTTGGGTTTTTTCGATTGTGTTTGGCCATCTTGTGGGAAAATTTTGCAAATTTTGTATGATGGATTGAATTGCCAAAAGGGAATTGACTTGCCAAATGATGATTTAATACCAAATTGAACTTACTCTCTTGCAATTTGAAAGTTTAGCCAATAAAAAATCAAATTTGGGCCACTTAAAATCGAACTTTGAGCCTTAAAATCTAAAATCTTGGCAATAAATTAGAAATTTGGGTGCTAAATATTAAGTTTGGCCTTTGGAAGTTAAAATCTAGGCAATTCACATTGAGATCTAGCCTTTAGAAAATAAATTTGGCCTTTTAATTAAAAAATCTAGGCATTGAAATGTAAAATTGAGCCTTAAAAATAAAAATCTGGGCATTAACACTGAGTTTTTACATAGATTTTGCTTTGAAAATCTCAAAATAGGGCCCCTAATTTCGAATTTTACCCTCCTAATAGTTAAAGCAAGGCTTTTCACCCCCATAATTTCGAAAGTCTAGGCATTGATTAGAATTTTCAATGCAAATTCATTTTGTTTTAGGCCAGGTTGGCCCCTTGCATAGCATTTGGTTTTTGATTTTGTGTTTGTTCATGTGCTAGGTCGGCCCTCATTTGGAAGCCTAGGATCGGGTATAAGATGGTGAACTCCTCTCCTCCATTTCTCACACCATTCTTCCATCCTCATAGCCGAGTTTTCAGGAGCGAAATTCTCAAGGGCAGATCTGAATTGTCTAAAGGAGAGCGACTTGTATTGTCCAGATCCAAATTCATTAAGGATCGAATTAGCTGAAGAGCAGGCCCGAATTTGTAGAAAGGGAGGTGCGATTTTGAGAAGGAGCAGAATACTAAAGTCAGAGCAGATCCAAGTTATTTGAAAGCAGATCCGAGTTATTTGAAGGCAGATCTGGACAAGGAGCAGGTCCGAATTGTTGGGGCAGATCCGAATTTCAAAAGCAGTCAAGACATTGAGGGGCAGATTCGAATTGAAGAGCAAAAATCTGAATTTTTTAAGAGATCTAACATTTGTAAGGAGCCCAAATCTGATATTTGAGGGCAGATCTGAACTCTAGGGGCTACAAGGTAATAAGGAGGACTGTTATTGGATAGTGAAGAAGGTTATTATTTGACAAGGAGGAAGCTACAGATTTTGATAAGGGCATGCCATTTGAAGGGAAATTTGCGAAAATTGGTAAGAGGACTGAACTATCTTCTTAATTGTTATCTTGTCTTTGATGTTGATTGTTTAGTGTTAAAGATAATTTTCATGATTGAGGGTGAAGGCTGGCTCGTTAAGCGGATTCTCTTCATTGTTCTTGATTGGTATTCTTCCCTCCACTTCTTGCTTGCATCAATCATCCATCACCTCATCATCTCATTAGGGCTTGAAGTTGGGAGATATAAGTGTAGTTTCCGTTTAGGATTTGGAGAAAGGAGAAATAATTGTAGTCCCACCCCTAGGAAAGAAGTTGGGAGATATAAGTGTAGTCCATCTCATAGGTAACGAAGAGGCAGAAATAAGTGGTAGTCCATCTCACTAGGCGAAGAGGCAGAGATAAGTGTAGTGTGATAGGAATTGGCGAGGCAGAAATATGTTTGATCATCCCTAGGCGAAGGGGCAGAAATAAGTGTAGTCCCACCTCACTGTAGAAAGAAGGGGCAGAAATAAGTGTTTTAAGATGGTGGATGCTAGTGCAAGCAAGAACCCAAAGGGAATTAATACCAAGAAAGACAAATAAGACATGACGCCCAAGACCACCTTCTTCTCGAAATTGAAGCAAGTTGGAGACACCAACATCGGCACCATGGATATGATACAATTGAGAGATAGGTTGACAGGGGGCCAGTCCTCTATGGCAAAGAAGATTAGTAAGTGTGGAATTGTACAAGTGTTCAAAGTACCCCAGCAGAAGGGCATGATAGCAGCCAGGTTCTTTCAAGACAATCAGGATGCCTACCTCGCTCTACTAAAGGAGAATTGGTTACACGAAGGCAAGAAGGGAGTCACCAAGTCATCAAAGCTCACCAGGTCAGATTTCAAATCAAAGCATGGCGATCTTGTTGTGCTTCTCAACCGAGTCATGGGCTCCGCTCCAGGTACACAGTTTGATCCTTGGATGTATTATTTTATTGAAGGAATTGAAAATGGGCTAGGAAGTTTGATTGGGCTAGGATCATTAGCGTGAATTTAGAGTTGCAACTTAGGATAGTGCAAAATCGGAAACAATTCTACATGGGGTCCTACCTCTTTTATTTGAATGGAAGGTTGTTAGTGATACTTTGCTAGTCGAACCAAATCCAATTTTGGGGAGATGCACTGCACCACTATGGTTGAGGCAGATGCTTATGCCGAGGGGCGAGGTTGTGGCAGTCCGGACAATTGAAGACATTCAAGGGTTAACCAAGGAGGAAAACATTAGCTAGCAGGCAATTGATGAACTTAACAATTATTTCAAATCAAGTAATGGGTGCGTGCAAACCAAATTCAAGTAGAAAGGTTACAGAAGACCGGGAAGGTTAAGGAAGGCAAGGATAATGAAGGAGGAAAGCGAGACGAAAGGTTGAAAGGGGTCAAGTTTGATTTCAAGGTGGTGGCCAAGAGCAAGGCTCTCAAATTGCAAGAAGGTTCACATCCAAGCAAGCCACCGAGGCCAAGGCAAGATTACCCCAAGTGTATAGAGACCACACCCTTTCAAGGTCAGGACATCAGGTACAAGCAAGTTCAAGTGGTGATGAGAAAGTTTCTAAGGACGAGCTCAAGCATCCAAGGCTTCACCTCATCTCAAGGACTAAATAAATTTATAAGATAAGGTTGATGAGGTGGCAATTTCATGTGCATGCAATTAAATCATGCCAAGTGTTCTATGTTCTCATTGGTTGACAGATTATTGTAATTTTCTCATTGGCCCACAAAGTTGGTCCCCTCATGTAATTGGTTGAAAGATGGTAACCCTAATTAGGGTTTGTAAGGTTTAATCTTGGCCCTTGATTTTTGCCTCTTAATCTTGGCCACTCATTGTAATTTTGAGCCTCTATATAAGGCCATTTGTTCTCATTTGTAAAAAAGAGTTATGTTGGAGAATTGTTGCCAAAATACTATCAAAATATCTCTATTCATTGTTGTGGTTTGCATTGTGGATATACATGATCATTTTGGTGTATTGCATGTTTCTTCTCATCTCTCAAATTAAAGTAGGATTTCATTTCAAGAAAGTGTTAAAGTTAGAGTAGAAGTAGATGGCCAGTTGTATGGTGATGTTAATGAATGTTTGATAGGGATCTATATACTAGGCCACTAGCATCCTAGCGGCTTGTTAGGAAGCCTTGTGTGGTAATCTAGTCCAATTGCTCCCAAGTTCTACTTGCATTTCATCTTTCCGCTTGTACTTCAAGTTGGGTTGGAAGATAGGTGTTAGTGTGAAAATCCTAAGAGTATCCCTTTGAATCATTGCACTAATGGAGGTAGCGCCGCAGGCAAGCTTTCATTTGGTTGGATTCCCGTCAATTTGCTAATTTCTTCATTCATAGGAGTAGTAGTAGAGCAGTAAGCAGTTAGTGGTAGGAGTAGTTGAAAATGAAAGTCATCAAGGAGAAAAGAACAAGTCAAGCAAGCAAAGTACCACCAAGTTACCTTCGAATGAACAACGTAAGCCCACCTATGTGATTAACCAGCAAATCACATTAATATAACTGAGTTAGTATCCACAAGTGTAACGAACCTTGGAGTTTTCTCATGTTCTTCATGAGTATATACTTTTCAAGCGAGGGTTGAGTGTTTGGTATTCTATATCAAGTATTCAATTGCTATATGTTATGTAGTGGTACAAAACTGACATCAACAAGACCATGTAGTCAAATCACCGAGCTGAGGAAGTTGCACGTGAGGATTGGGAGAGATGTCACCAAGAATGACGAACCCTAGAAGACTAGAGAAAATGATGAAAGACTTTAAAAATGGTATCAGGAATGAGATCATAAATGCATTGGTTGGATTGTGAAGGAATCTAGAACCCGAGAAGGAATATGAAGATGTTGAAGATCTTGAGACTAAAGGGGCAAAGGTACCTACAGATGAAGAGAGATTGTTGAGAGCTATGGCACAAGTAAGCAAAATTCATTTGTTGTCACAGACCTCAAGGTATGTTCTAAGCATCATGTTTCACTTATGTCTAGGTTCGCACCTCAATCTGATACTTTACAGTGGAGTTATCTTGGATTTATGTTCGGACCTGTGTGTTCTTCATGTTCTAACGGTCAATTGGAGCTTTGCGATCTCACGAAGCTATTTCCCGATTGGCGAAGCTTTGTGGCTCATATCATGATGTTCCTTGATCTTAGGCCGACATTTCTCTTGAATCGCACATCATTTCAACAACTTGGCATCAAGATCCTTATGATTTGGGTCCTGACCTCTATTTTTGTATTACGTTTTCTTGTTCTTGGAAAATGTGTTGGATCTTGGCCGACATCTCTGTCGCGGAGACTATATATTGAGGCATTTGATCTTTGTTTGGGGGGTCGAGGGTAGCTCTAGCAAGAATACCTCTTGGAGGTTAGGTTTGTAGGATTAGATCAGGTTTGGATGTAAAATTGGGCATATGTGCCTAGAATATAAGTTGCATGATGCAGGCCAATTTGATGTAAATTCATGAATCTATGATAATGTGAAGGTGTGAGTTTGCATGTTTCCAGTTCATTGTTGAGTTATTATTGATCTTGAGTTGTTGATTTACGTTGTGTTGACTCGGGTTGCATGGTTGGGCCCATCTCCATTGGGGAAACTCCTTCCATGACTATGTCAAGGGAAGCTATTCAATGTCACTCCTTTTGACCTCGAATGGCCTTTTCCATTGATGTCAAAGGGGGAGGAGTAGAGTAAGGAGAAGCATTCAATCAGGGGGAGAAATTTGTGATGCATTCAAAAATTATTTCTTTATATGGTTGTCATCAATGAGAAAGGGGGAGATTGTTGAAAATTGTTGTCAATGACATCAAAGAGCATGTCATGATGTAATTAATGGAGATCAACTTGTCATCGACAAAGAGTTTAATGCATTGTGTTCTAATTGCAAAATAATTGTTTTCTTTTTGTGGCCAACTCCCTCTTTGGTCCAACCCATGTATGGGTTCCAAACATGCATGCTAAATATTATAGATTAAAGAGGAAAACCCCTTTAAGTGGTGCACCCCAAGTAACCCCTTGGAGTGGTGCGCCCCAAGTTAAGTTTTACTTGAATTAAATAAAAATACTTATTGGCCGACCTCCAAGTTTTGAGTGCCTTCCTTGTGCATGGAAAAAATTAATTTAAAAAAATTTCTTCCTCCTTGGCCGACCTGCATGAAGAAGCGTATTCTTTTGGAGAAAAGGTGCATTGGAAGGTATAAATAAGAAATCATTTGGAGGTTATTCTTATCAAAAATTACATTGAATATCATTCATATTCAAGGCATATTTGAGCAGACCTTAGAGCAGATCCAAGGAGCATATGTGAGCAGAAACTTTTAAATGCTATTAGAATATTTCAGACATTATGAGCAGAAATCAATGAAGAATAATGGGCATATTCTCAGGTGAATTGATACAGATCTATATGCAAAAGTTATTGAAGTTTTTGAGCAGATTTCAAAACACTTTTTGAGAAAATTTGTGGAGGTGGATCAGATCTGATTCAATTAGAAGATCAAACACTTGCCACTTTATCCTTTTGGAGATTGGTGCCTCATTTTCAAAGATATTGGTGTCTCTTCCCGAGTTGGTGCTCAATTGTGGAGATTAGCGTCTCCTATGGGTCGGCGCCTACAAAGATTGTAAGAAGCTTCTAATAAAAAAACAGTATTTTGTTGTGGTTTTCTCCCGCAAGGGTTTCCATGTAAATCATGTGTTCTTGTGTTTCTTATTGCTAGAGCTTGCATTTGTGGTTAATTAAGTTTTGAAGTGTTACTATTGCATCTAATCAAGTTTTTAAAAGTTAAATTTTGTTATTATACTGATTTATCCCCCTCTCAATATAATCGTGTACTCTTCAAACTGGTCCATTTATTATCCTACGAATTCACTTATAAAAGCATTAGCAAAATTCATGAGGTTGTGTTGAAAGGGAAATCTCTCTGTTGGTGTAATTAAGTTATTTTACCTTGGTTATTTCCCCCCTGGGTACTAATTACAGTTTACTTAAGTTTACTTAGGGACCACATAGGAGCTTTTAGGAGCATTTCCACTTTAGGTGGTGCTATCATGTTATCACACTCCACTTTATGTGTCGACTCCACCTTTAGTGCACTTATCAATTTATCACTCTCCACCTTTGTTGCACATACTTTATTACACATTGGAGGATGATTCACCTCTGGTGGACATGTCATTCCACTTTAAATGGGTGATAAGTTGTCTCTTGATTAGCATGTATTGAGACAATGACACTTGTCATTGTCTCATTCATTCCTTTGTACTCAACATGGCTATATAACCAAGTGGTCTCCTATGTAATATTAATTCCAATAACTCAAGCTGATTCCAGTTGAATCAATCTATTGTAAGGCATTCTTGATGAGATCCTGTCATATTCATTCTCTCTTGTTATTGTGCTTTCCATCGCCTCTTGATCTCGGGTGGCTATCTCCATAGCCAAATCTTACACTGTCTCTAAGCCCCCAGAAGTGCTGGTTTCTGTTCTGTCATAGACAATTGATGTGTTAACTAGTTCATATGGCTAGGCCAAAAACAAGTGCATTAAAAAATTAGTTAAGACTCCAAATAAAGGCATCTAAGAACATGACATTAGAGAAGCATTTACTTGGTCGTATGAACTATTACAATAAGTTCATCAAGAACTCCCATTTGTTACACCTCTTGGACACAATAACTAAGAAAGAATTGCAATTCGAATGATCAGGCAAAGGGCATTTGATAAAATTAAGGCTTGATCAGATTATCCAATTTGGAAAAATGAGTACGAAGTATATGCAGATGACTTGAACAATGAAATTAGTTCCATGCTGACTCAAGATGAATATAGCAGGTCAGACCATTTAATTTGCTTTCCTGGTTGACTCTTTTCGAAACTAGAGATCAAATACGGTACAAGAAAATGGGAGGCATTGTCAATAGTCAACCCAGTCCAAAAGGTCAAGCATTATTTCATATTGAAATTAAGTCTATTCTATCAAGAGTACCGAGCACTCCTCCATGTGGTCAACACACCAGTGAATCGTGAATGACAGTTGCATGTTGCTTTTCTTGTAGGACTGCAGCTCTAAATTCCTCATTCAATGAGGCAAGATTAGTGTAATTGCATACCAACTATCCAAGATCAGTGCTGAGAGTTGCCAAAGTAAGTTAAAGATGAGATCCCAAATGATTGTTTGTTTCCAATAGCAGTCTTACCCTTATGGTATGACAAGATTCAATATTGGGAATTGCTTGCCCATAATGCCCTTTCTTAAATATGTGCATTTGACAATGAAGCAAAAATGTTTATGTCCAAAACATTATTGATGATCAATAAACTCATATTATAAATGGGCCTTGACCAAGTTCTCCGCAATCTCGACATACAGGAAAAGATAAAGAGTGGGAGAGTGGGAGATTTAAAGGCCCATGAGGACCTTATGAGAAGTAACATGGGATAAAAGCAACAAATACATGTGGTGTTGTTGGTTGGAAAGCCTACTCAATTGTATATTGGATTGTCTCCCATTCATCTCTGTCAAAATCTTTCTTTTTGGAGAGTCTGAGCAGATCTTTGATATTTTCATCCTCAATGATGTTTCCATTGGTTTACATTAACAAATCAAAATGTTTTTTAGGCTAGAGTGCTAGTATAGGCTAAGGATGACCATAGGAAGACCTAGTCGTGCATGGGGCATCGATCTAGTATGATTAGGTCTCTTCTTCTTGTTGAGAGGACCACTTGATTTCATTTGAGCCACTCTTCATGCTACACGATGACACCCCTTTCCTGATCTCTAATATCTAACCCCTATATAAGTTGAGTAGCACCTAAGAGATGTTTTATTCCTTTCCATTTTGATGTTTACTGCATGATATTGCATGATTGGCATGTGTCAACCTTTCTCCCCAATGTGTTTTGTGCTTGTTGTGTTTGAATTGTCTAATAATTTCCATAGTATGATGGGGTGAAAATGTGGGTTCCACATGGTAGAATGGCATTTATAACCATCATTGAGGACCCAAGGCTTTGGCATCAAAGTCGGCATTGGACTCATTCTTCTCATCTTTTCCTTTATGTTTTCAAGTTATTTCAAATCCTATAATTGTATAATTCAAGGACATGGTGTCCTATGCTATGCAATTTTATTATTCTATATTGAACCTGCTTAAAGAAGGATTGTAATCAAATGTTAACGTGTGATTAAACAGTATAGTTACATGTGTCAGTGTTTGTATAGAGCACAAGTTATATTGTATTCTTCCTTTCCATTTCAAATTTTGCTAGCTTGTCAAAATGAATGTAGGAATATTTCTTTGGGCTCTAAAATGAACCCAATTGTGTTAGAATTGCTTGGGAGGGGTTGTAGACACCTCCTAACCTAGTTTGGGCTTTAGTGTCGTTTAGAGTCATTTAGATTTAAGTGGTACCAATTTCGGGTTTGATTGAAACCATTTGGTCATCGTGTGTAGGCTTGTAAGCATGTTGTAGCATTGTTGTGATATATTCTTAGGGAAAGTGTTTGGGAGGTGGGTGACATAATCACGCACCTCCACATCGTCTCATTTTGTGGGTCGGTGACATCTAGTGTCTGGGGGAGTTGTATTGCACACATCATCCCCGAGCCTTTCTAGCATTTTGGTGTTTATGGGGCTTCATCGACACACAACTTAGTCCAACACATTCATGAAATCCTAGTGACCAATCCCTAACTTTTGATTGGTCACTAGTTAGAACAAATGCACATCTTAAGTACGATAGTGTGGGTGCAAGTCTGTCAAGGACACTACCACGCCCAAAAGGCATGAACACGCCCAGAGGATGGCAACATGTTGCAAGAATGTCCCTTTGGCATGCTAGTGTCCTAGGTGGGTGCCTAAATCCACCTAGGTAATGCCTTTATTCGACGGGATTTTTCGAGCTCCAAAAGGGGATCTTCTATTCACGAAATTTGTTCGGCGGGCCTTAGAGAGCCTAGGGAAGCTCTACGATGGTTCTTGTGTGTTCTCAATGATAAGTTTGGGTGTTGTGTGCTTCGCTTTGCAAGCCTATGTCCGCAAGAGGCCAATCATCACACCTAGGACCAAGGAGATGGCCTAGTTGTCGAGGGAAGTCTTGTGAAGTCTTGTAAGGGTCAAAACCCATTTCTAGTTGTCCCTAAGGCATTCCAAGCTTTCCCCTAAAGTCGGTTGGTGTTTAGAATTCAAGTCTTCCCCCTATGCTTTGTCGCATTGCAATAGGACTTCCTTTGTCAGTTGCTTGTGCTAGTGAGTTGTTTGATGTCATTACACTTGCTTTGATGTGGATTAGAGGTGGATGATTCCTCGTCACATTTTGGTGTCTGTGATTGTGAGAGAACATGATTATGATTTCACACCCAATTGTCATCGAGATGTCATCCTCTATCTCAAGTTGATCATGGTGAGTTCTCCCATGTCTACTTAATCTTCTATTGCACAATTTCTACTTTGTTATGTTTATTAGGAAAATGGTGTCTCAACCTTCCATTTGAATAAGGTTACTATTTATAGTAAGTTTACATTTGAGCACTGACATTTCCTAAACTTTCCCCAAAGCTTTAGCTAAGCCTGAGAAGCATGTTGGTAAGCTTTCATTGCAAGTTCGTATCTAGACTTGAAGATATTAAAGCTTCCATTTTTGAAGTTGCTTAAAAAACTTTACAGAGCCAATTTTGAAGGCTTTGAAGTTCCTCAACAGCCAAGAAGTGTCTATAACCAGCACATCGGGTTATAGCAAGATTGAGTGCGTCACAAGCTTTCTGACACTTCAAACGTTTCATCAATCAGAAGTTTCATGGATTTTTTAATAAGGAAAGCTTGTGACGCTAAGTAATTGGTAAAATATTTGATGTATTAACAAATGATCAAAATGATCACTATAAAGAATTTACAAATGAAAGAAATAGAAAATTTCTAAGAGAAACTACAAAAGATTGAGTAATTGATCTTATCTATCTAGTTTACATAATATTACAAAAGATGACTATTAAAGTAATAATAATATTCTAATACCCTCCCTCCCTAAATGGTCAAACTGTCAACAACACCAAGCTACCCCCTGCATTTAGCAAACTTATCTAGACTGAGAGGCTTGGTGAGATTGTCTGCAATCTGATCCGCAGTTGGAACATACAGCAACTGAACTGTCCCGTCTTCAATTAACTGTCGAATGTAATGACAATGAACGTCCACATGTTTGGTTCTTTCATGGAAGACTGGGTTCTTGGCAAGCTTGTGAATGCCCTCATTATCAGCAAACAAGGGAGTCCGACCTACTTGAGACATCTGCATATCCACAAGCATTCGACAAAGCCAAATTGCTTCGCAAGCTACCTTAACTGCTCCTTGATATTATGCTTCAATCGGGGAGAGAGATATTGTCTGCTGCTTTTTACTAGTCCATGCGACTACACTAGATCCCAAACTGAAAACATATCTAGAGGTTGATTTCTTATCATCAACCGAACCTGCCCAATTTGAATCTATGAGCCCACTGAGTCTAGGATCTTGACTCCTAGTGTTAAGAAGTCCATAATCAAGGGTGCCCTTCACATAACGCAGCACACGCGTCGCTGCTACCCAAGGATCAACATTGGGGGCTGTCATGAAGAATGAAATGTAGCTCACTGCAAAACTAAAGATCAGGTCTACTGGTAGTGAGATAGATGAGACTGCCCACTAGTTGCCAATAAGTGGTTTCATCACCAGGAGGAGAATCAAACTTGGCTGACAACTTTAGTCCCTTCTCCATAGGCGTGAAAGCGGGTTTACAATCCTACATTTGAAACATGTCAAGCAAGGTCCTTGCATACTTAGACTGAGAAAGAAAAATACTACCATCAGTCTGCCAAGCCTCAACACCTAAACAATAATGGAGAAGCCCAAATTTGTCATATCAAAACCCTTGCACAGGTCTTGTTTGATTTCTACAATCAAATGTGTTGAACTGCCAGTAATGATCAAGTCATCCACATCTAGACAACAAAAAAGAGAATATCATCACCAGAGTGTTTGATATACAGATTACTGTTAGGAAAACGCTGAAAAATCATGAGCAACCAAGTACTAATCAATCTTGATGTACCACACTCGAGGAGCCTATTTCAGCCCATAGAGTGCTTTCTTGAGTCTACATACTTGGTGTTCTTTGCTGGCAACCTTGAAACTAGGAAGTTGCGTCATGTAGACTTCTTCTTGCAACTTACCGTTGAGGAAGGAACTCTTAACATCCATCCAAACTGAGCTGCAATGGTGAGAAGAAGACAGATTGTACTTGTTGATGTGTGTTTTATGACTCACCAAACAATAGAACAAAAATACCGAAATATCCTATCCTCTCATCTACTTATCTCAATGAATTGCCTATACAATTCAGCAGGGGTGATAGGCAATCTGAACTTCCCCAAGAATGCATCCTTCAGCTCTTGCCATGTTCGGATTGAATTCGCGGGTAAATTAATATAACAATAAAATGCTTCTTCACCCAACGAATATGGGAACAATCGGCATGCCACATCTTCATCTTG
Source organism: Chamaecyparis obtusa (assembly GCA_027943335.1). Classification (NCBI taxonomy): domain Eukaryota; kingdom Viridiplantae; phylum Streptophyta; class Pinopsida; order Cupressales; family Cupressaceae; genus Chamaecyparis; species Chamaecyparis obtusa. The sequence goes on along the minus strand of BSBK01000800.1, from coordinate 1,457,378 downwards.
ACCATTTTTGTTCTGCAGAGCATCTTCAAAAATCTTTACATGTTCATTAGCAGTGCGATTGACATCGTTCACAAAGAACTTAGAGCAGAAATGCTCAGGATTCTTTGGCATATGATTGTAAGCAGCAAATGTTGCAAGAGGTGATGCATTTTGCGGTCACCATTGTTGTGCCATTGCTAGAACTTTTCGTTGGGCAGTTGCAAGTACAAGGGCTTGTATAGGTATTTGTACTATCAATTGTTGAATTTGGGTAGCTCCTTGTTGAACTCCTTGAGTGGTCCCTTGTGTCTGACGTTTTTGTGGCGGAGTTTGAAATTGTCTCGTAAGATCAGCTACACTTGGTGAGTTTTGACTTGTAGATGCTTCTTTCTTGCCTCGCCTAGGCTTTGGATCAAAATTTAGTTCTTCTAGTTCTTTTTCTCCCGAAGTGGATCTCAAGATTCTTCGGTGTACCTCAAGCGAGAATGAATTAATGCGCTCCAATATGTAAAATCTACTTTAATCCCTTCTTACAGGTGTTGGAGGCTGTTGATTCCTTTGGATGACCAATGCTCTTTGAACAGATGCCTCAATCCTTTGGGCCTTCTCTTCTTCTTCTAACACAAAGCTCACATGCATATATTTAGCTGCACTTCTCTTAACTTTCCAAGCGAGCAAGTTCAATCCTGCGATGATGTCCTCTTGGTCGTCTCCAAATCCGAGGTTAGGTTGTAAGACTGGTACGATGTCTCTATGCGAAAGCACCATATCAATTCATGACATGCAAAATTATGTCTTGCAATATAGCCCTCCTCCTAGCGCCAGTTTCTATTGATGTGTGTTTTATGACTCACCAAACTATAGAACAAAATACCGAAATATCCTATCCTCTTGAACAAAGTATCGCGTATGCTAAGATTGCAAAAAGAACATACGATGACTCCAAAGTTCCTCGACTTGTGGATAAGCTCGGTGTTGATGTGATTTGCTAATGATCATAGGGAGCCTTACGTTTTTCAATCCTTTATGTCATGATGAATATGGGTACTATCAAAAGATTTTCAATGAAGTACTATTTTTGGGGGGTTTTCACCGGATATGAAGAAATGAAAGGGGGTTTAAGGTTCAGAGATCCTAATCTACTCCTAAGAGTAATCATAGCCAAGGAAAGTATGTTGATGGACGAGTTCCTCAATTACCAAGTCCCACTTCGCCAAGTCAAGCTACAACTACACATAGACTGGTGCAATCTTCAAAGGTTTGTATGAATGATTGAATTTAGGCACATGGATAGGGGGTTCAGCCTAACTTTGCACAATGATTTAGAATCACTAAAACATCAAAAGAATGAACCATAAGAACTCATCAAAACATCATCATATTCTCCAAAACAATCATAACACTTTATCTACTAAACTTAATCTAATTGAGAGAATTATGAAACCAAGCAAGCTTTAAGACACATCAAATGATCACCACACTTCAATGAAAATTCTATTGTCTCAATAGCTCATAAGCAACAATCTCAAAATTCGCTCCCTACAAATGAGAAGAGGCCTTTATATAGGTCCTCAAAAACAACGAAAGGCCCAGATCAAAACAATAACCGATGGCCCAGATTTTGCCACCTCAGCCCTAATTAAGGTTACGGCACAAAAAAGGAATCTACATTAATGCAAAAAGAATCCACTACCATAGTGGGTAATAAATGCCCACTATGCATGCACACTCAGAAGGAAGGCGTGGTGCAATAAATGACCATTACGTGCTCCCACTATGCATTAAATGTGCTTGTTGTCCTATCTTTGACCTCTCTGTTTGAATGCCTAGAATCTATCTAGCATTGTTTCCAATTCTTCCACACTAATGTTGAGTGTCGATTCTTGCTTGAATTCCAAGGCGACCATTGCTCGCTCGGACTTCTTCAAACTATCATCCCAATTTGGTACCAAGTCCTGAGCGAAATGCATATCATTCGAGAATATAGAAAGGTTCTCATAATCATCCTTCGTGAAAAAGATCATTTGAAAGGACTCCTCCAACTTTCTTTTCAGGTTGCCTAGAGTTATCTCTTCTTCAGTGAGCCTTTGTGATAAAAGCGAAGCGACATTGTTGGACACTTTCTGTCAGATATTATCAGCCACTTCCTTCAATCGAGTGGATTCCTTAATGAAATGCTCAAACATTTCCTTGGCCAACAGCGCTACTCCATACCATTTGGAAAAGTCATACGCTTCACCCTCTCTGACAACCCCGCCATCAATCAGTTTCTCACTAGGTGTCTCCATCAACTCGTGCAACTCTGTAATTACCTCATCTCTATAGATGCGCTCATCCTCCCAAGATCCCTCCATACACTAGATTCGGGAAAGGATGGCAAGTGCTCTATTATGTATCTTTACCAAATCCTCAGTGTGTTTGTAGGCCTCGTTCTGGATGCCCTCCATCCAAACCTCTGCCCCTTGTGCAATACGTCTGATTCTGTCTATTCCTTCAACAAACTCCATAGGGACAACCGGAGGAACGAATGATGGATCCTTCTCACAAACTACATGAGACAGGTTGCTTAAGTAGTCACATAGGGCTTTAATTTCACCTTTCTGCCTCTGATACTTCTCCTCAAGCTTCTTCATTTTGTCTTTCATTGCCTGCGTGGAGTCATCAAAATCCTCCATGACCTGTGCCCTGGATGCATGACCTAAGTCAACTTCGGTTATATTATATTCTTCAGGAGCTATTTGATCCTTTGCTTTATCTACCGTTGGTGTTGCAACCTTCTGGCTCCAGATTCTCCTCGGATAATCTTTGTGAACTTCTTTGCCTTTCCCTTTTCCTCTGATCGGTTGACTCGGTCTAGGATTTCCTGCAATTCAGCCGCTGGGTCAACCTCCTTTTCTTGGCTCCTTTGAATCCTTTGTCTCAGCCATTCTGGAACATCTGAGTCTTGATCTTTCTGCACTGCCAACTATTCTTGTCCTTGGACTATTCTAATATCAATTTCTTCCTCGGCCCTTGGACTTTCTGTCGTTTGCATAGGGGCTACAGCTTACATTGTAGGAAATCCTTCTTTTGCTGCAAGAACTTTTGTCACTATTTCTGGAACTTCCTCTTCCGTCATTTCTCTTTCTAGAAGTGTACCGAGACTCTCCTCAGTGGTGATATCCTGCTCTCTGCCCCTTCTTTGTGGCAACCTTTCATTAGCATTGATACTCAGTCTATCCTAAACTGACCTATTTATGTGGTCTTGCTTCATCATCCTCCTAGGGATACCCGTTTCCTCCCTAGTGAAAGTTCCTATCTCTTGCACACTAGGAGTCGGACTAGGTGACGATGGCACATCTATACATCTCTACATTTTCTATTGTGGTTCTTCAATGTCGAGGTGCAACTTCCTCTTTACGTGTACTTCTTGAGCAACACCCTTATCCTTTCTACGTTCTGCACTACCTGATGGAATTTCCCCCTCTTCCATCACTCTTCCTTGTGGCTGCCTCGGTCTTTCATCCCTCAGTTCCTAACGACCCATCAGCTGGTATGTCCATTGTTCCTTCGATACGACCACCTTGCTCAATTGCCTCCCAATCCAGTACCTACTGAAATCCAAGACCGGTCTAGACAATGCATCAAGGTCTAGAACTTCTTTCCTTGACCAATCATAGGCACTAATTTCTCTCTTCTCGGGGCAGTATCCTTTATGGACGACATTTAATTCTTCCCCCATCTGGTCAGGAATATGGAAAGTCTTGCATGCTCTGATCAGGTTCAGAGGTAATTTCAAGTGCATCCTTTTCTTCACTTCGTGCTCATCTGCAACATTTGCCCAAAAATCCTCAAGGTGCGCCATATGCTGATATCTGATCCTTGCCACTGACTGTATCTTGTTGTAAGGATCAAAGTTTAGCCTTTCTGTATATAGTGGAAGATGGAAGAATGATAATTCCTCATGGGACTTCTCAGCCGCCTTTAGGGATGTGCACATTTTAGCTTCATCTCTGCCTATGGAAATCGGAATATCAAGTCCCAATTTCTTCTTTCCTTTCTGAATCTTGTCGTAGACAGTTAGCTGACGGGTGATCTCTAGTAGGATCATTTTATCTGTCGGATACCTAGGAAGCTTGTATGGTTGTGCTGAGAATCCTTGAAGCCTGATGTAAGAAAAAGTAGGAAACTGAATAAACCATGCCCCGTATTCTTCAACCAATTTTACGGCTTTTGTTGACAGTCTCGCATGTAGCTTCGTTTGCAGAGTTCGCACAATACGCATAGCAAATGCGTCATTGAATCAGACATAATCATCAACTGCATGCAGATGCAACTGAGGATAGCAATCAGATACTTTCAACCGTTGAGTTACACTCCCGATTGCTCCTTTGCATCTCAATCCTTCATATCTTGTTGCTCGTGCTAGCATATAGATGACGTACAAACTCATGTAGAATTTCTTTGTCTGCTCCAAGCTTTCTAACTACTCGCTCAGGTTGTCAGTGATCAACCCTACCCAGTCTACATGATTATGTTCTTCCACTACCTACCCAATGAAGTACCACATCCAACTCTCGACGAGATAACACTGAGGTAAGCCAAATATCCTGCTCAACATCATTATCATGTAACTATATTCTCAGTGGAAATCTAGCCACACTAGCTCTTTGGGCAGCTTGGAAAAATGAGATATGTTCTTTCTCAGCCACTTGTTATTGATGATCTCCTCAGAGTACTGGACTCCAACCGTGAAGACTCTTTCTGCTTGCTCCTTAGTTTTCATCACCAATCTCCGAGAGGAAGGAATTCCGAAGGCCTCCAAAATAGTTGGTGAAGAAAGGTCTGCAAGTAAGATTCTGTCAACGTCTCTGATTGTTCTGCCTCTTGCCTTGTAGTGCCTTGCACACTCCATGATCAATTCAGGATGTTGGAAGGCAGAAATGAATCCAGCTGCAGCCACCATGCCACTATTCACAATCTAGCTGGCTAGGTGTGTCGGATGATGTTCTTTATATCCAAACATCCTCCTGTGGAATTCATTCAGGTTGAGCCCTCCGAGGTTGGTATCACTAACTTCTGATAACTTTGACACGGTCTTGGACTCCGGATAGAATCTACTCTACTCATTCTTTATTAGGTACCTTCTGGTCATGTTTGTTCCTCTAGGTTTTGCCATCTTGTTCTCCTGCAAAATAGAAAAGAAACAGACATAAGAGCATATAGGAAAACAAAAACTAAAATAATTTCTCTAGAAAAGAAGATATCAGAATTTTGGAAGTTTTTGTATTTTCCTCTGGAATAGGAAATTTCTCTCCCAATTTTTCATGATTCTTCCCACTTACTAAAAAGAAATTCCCTTTTCCTGGAAAGCTACAATTTACGAAAACAAATTCCGCGCTTCCCAAGAAAATCTACGCTTCTTCTTTTCTCTTTCTCAATCTCTCTACTTAGCTTGCTTCTCGCAACTTGTTTGTGAAAATGAATTGGGAGAGGGTCTCTTTTATAGATTTGGGACCCTGGAAAGCTACTTTAAAACAAGGCACTAAATTTAGCAAATCCAAGTTTTCAAAGAGATTCCTTGCCATTTGTCATTGTTTTTCTCCCAACTTTTGGCAATTCTAATTTAAGTGCTCGACTTCATGGAGAAGTTTTATCCAATTTCTTCTTTTTTTTGTTTTTTATTGCTTTAAAAGCAATCTTTAATTAATTTGAGATTTTAAATCCCAAAGCAATTTTCCATTTTTTTTATTTTTTAGAGTTAATTAATTAAATATCAATGAAATCAATATTTAATTAATTTCAAATTTTAAAACATAAAATCAAAAAAATATTTAAAGCAATTTCCATTTCCATGAATTTTCACTTTTTTATTGTTTTTATCGATTTTTTGTGTTTCAATTAAATATTAATAGAAAATCAATATTCAATTAAAATTTTAATTTTTGAATCCAAAATCGATTTATTTCTTGCTTTATTTTCCAAGTTTCAAAAAAATTATTTTTCTCCACGCTTTGGAAATTTTAAGATTTTTGGATTTTTTTCAATTCTCCAAAGTTTTGACAATTCCAATTTTCAAGCTTTTCAATTTTTAAGATTTTGGAAATTTTCTTGATGACCCATTTTGCCATTTTTAGAAAAATATTAAATATAAAATTTAATATTTAATAAGTTTCCAAAATTGATTCAACTCTTCCGATTTAAAATGATTTCCAAGTTCTCGAATTTTCCGAACCTTTCAAAATCTCCAAGATTCGAAAAATTTTGCCTTTTTCCATGCTTTAGAATTTTCGCCTCTTTAATATTTCGTGACTTCCTTGGAAATGCATTTTGGGCGCACATTATGCCAAGTTAAGGATTTTCATTTTTTTTTAAATCCATGACCTCCTCCGGAATGCACACTGGGCACATATTGACATAAGTTAGGGATTTTATTTTATTTTATTTTTCCTGACTTCCTTCATTTTGCGCTTTCGGCGCATCTTATCACATGTCAGGGATTTTGTTCTTTCAAACATTCCTTAACTACCTCTGCATTGCACTCTGGGTGCATATTGGCATGAGTGGAGGATTTCTTCTCTTTCCATTCTCCGTGACTTAGTGTCTTTTGCGCTCGGAGCGCATATTCAAAGGAATCGGGGATTTCTTTTCAACGATCCGTGACCGTATTCCTTTGCGTTGAGTTGAGGATTTAGGCTTCCTTCACAAGACATTTTGTTCTGCAACTGCATTCTCTTCCTTTCTTGAGGTCATTCTTTTCACACTGGGTTCTCCTTACACAAGCGTGACTAGTGCTTTTTGCATTTCATGGTGCTATGAGCGTTTATGAAAGAGGGTTCATTGTTTCTAAATATTCATTCCATAAGGAATAAAGGACCATTCTTAACCCCCATCACAGGATATGACGTTTTCTTCCGAATTCCTCTGAGTTGGAGTCACGTACACCATTCATGGTCTTTTACGAATGTTATTCCTAATCGGTTACTGAGAGGGGGGGTGAACCAGTAAATACTATTTCTATGTTAATTAAACCTTGTGTGTAGATTCTTGCAAAATAAACAACATGCAATTAACCATTCATAAATAGAAATAGAAATACTCAAATCAACACAGCATATGTACGTGGAAACCGTCAGTTAGAAGGAAAAAACCACGGTGAGACAAAGCTCACAACTTCACTACTACAGTAATAAAGGTGCCCAGTTAAGAGCTTACAAAGCACTTGTACGAATGCTACCCGGTAAAGGGATTTGGTAGAAGATCAGTTCAGATCTTAACTCTGTCAGGAGCCGCCTTGTTAAAGGACTTTCAACATCAATTAAGATGCTACCCGATTAAAGGATTTATACAAAGAACCTAAAAGGGTTCACCCTGATAGAGGGATTTGAATATGCTTTAACAGTATAAAAGCAATGATCTGAATTGAGACTTTCTATCTAATTAGATCATACCTCTTAACCTTTCTGATTAGCCTGGCTATTGAACTTCTCTGTCTTTCACCTCTGTGACCGTAGCTTCTCTCAGAAGATATCTCTCTCCTGCTCTGTATATTCAACAACTGTTTTGTGTCCTATGACCTGTATTTATAAGAAATTAATCTTATTAAAACCTAACTCATAGAACCACCAAGCTGTAAACTTACCCAAAAATCATGCAACAAAAAGCTTTGCGGGATGATCTTGAGTTTACCTTGAAACATCCGCAAAGAAGTAAAACTAACTCCTGTTAAAAAGCTAACTCCAGTTCTAAACGGTGCATGCTACGTATAATCCGGTTTTAAATCAGACAGCTCCGCATAATCCGGTGCGGATTATTATTCACTCGACCGATATCAATCTTATACCCGGTTCATCCCCGTTATGCACTATAAGACCGGTACTATGTACTCTCTTTGATCTATCGGTGCATCTCTTATGTTTAGTCTACCGGTGCCTATAAAGAAGTATGAGTGATCTACCGGTGTACCTATATCGGTGGAAATGATGTTTGCATCTAACTTCACCAATGAAAACTTCAATTTGCCAACAATCTTCCCCTTTGGCATTGGTGGCAAAACATCACTCACTCATCACAGTTAATTCCCTGTCCTGTAGACTTCACCTGTGTGTGAGCTTCAGCTCTTCTGTCTATAGACTTTCTATTGGAATCATTTGCCGTTGCACCAAAAGCTCAAACTGTCAATGCCCGATACAAATGCCAGATTTAACCCAATCCACAGGAGGCGGTTAAGCCATGTCACGAATCTCCAAGGAGGTGCTGACCACCAAGTCAACAATCTCCCCCTCAGCACCGACCGAGCCTTTAGTACCCACTGAAGGGAGACTCAAACCCGTGACCCAAAGCTCTGATACCAATTGTTGGAATCATTTGCCATTGCACCAAAAGCTCGAACTGTCAATGCCCGATACAAATGCCAGATTTAACCCGATCCACGGGAGGCGGTTAAGCCATGTCACGAATCTCCAAGGAGGTGCTGACCACCAAGTCAACACTTTCCCTGTTCTTGTGCTGCCTTCTGCTCTATAGCTGAATCAACTCTATATGTATCCTTTCTGATCTTCTCCCCTTTCCTTGATGTCTTCTTCCCCTTTTTGCCTCCATACGACAAAGGGTTACGTGTTAATGACTGGTTTACATCTATAAGTTTGTGAAGATGTCTTGTACAATTTCTTCGTTGTATGAAGAAAAGGGTTCCATTAACCGGTGACATGTTCTATATTTTTCTGTGCTGCTTTGAGAGAGACAATTACATTCTCCATGTCCTCTACAATCTTGTAGGTCGGTTCACTGATCAGATTCTCAGCTTCTGTTGCAGTCATTTGCATTAAATCAAATGTTGGAGCCAAAAATAATTGAAATCCAATAAGATATTGGATTCTCTTGGCTTTCTCTTCAAATGCCTTTCTCAGAATGAGAGGTAGGCTTGTCATTTCTCTGTTGAACACGGTTGTAGACATATTCTGTTGGCATAAACTGATGATAACCGGTAAGCCTATCACCGGTACTGGTGTTGTCATTGATTGGCAAAAAGAGCATAGAGACTTGTCATCTCTATAAAGTCCACAGAATCAAACAGATCTATATGAAAGAAGGATGGTTTGGCCGATGATGTCAATATTCAAGAACGTTGTGACTACATGCATATACCACCGGTCACTATACAGCTCTTTAGCCACCGGGCTATGTCCACAGTAAAGGAAAAGAGGATTCCAGCATCAACTGAAGGACCATGCCGCAACCGGTAACCTACCGAGGATGGAGCAACTGATAAGCCGAGCAAAGGATAGCACACCAAGAACTATAGAAACCAGTAAGCCGCAATAGGTCAAAAACTCTTACCTATTTACAGCATAAAGAACTCAACTGATATATTATAAGACTCCAGTATGAACCGAAGAAGTCAGAGTCAACTGTCTGTTCCAACCAACTCTTCTTGACCAAGTTTTATTCCAGTAAATCCGGGTGACTTTGAGTTATCTTGGTGATCGGTTGGAGGCGTAGTTGAAGGATTTAAAGTTGGAATCAGTGGCTTTTTGAGGCACGGTTGAAGGATTTATAACCGGCATCAGTGACTTTAAATCAAAGTGTTATCTCCTGTGGAGGAAAGTTGTCAAGCACGCAACCACTGTTTTCTTCATTTGGCAGATAAAGCAAGGGCTGCATCGAATGTTTTCCTTAGATAACTGACACTTCACTACATGATGAATCCGATAAGGATCTAAAATTAGGTCATGCATGATGAGCACATTAGGGTTTGGACCCTATATATTCTCTTGCCTAAGGGAAATAAAAGTTGTCTTCATTCTGTCGAGAAAAAGAGTGAACCTGTAAGCTGCTAAAGCCAGGGTGAAAAAGAAAGTAGTGAAAAAGTAGAACTATGCAGAGAAGCACAGAAGTAGAGGAGAAGACACCTGCACCGACCGGAGTTACTTCTCAGTTGAGCAAAAATAGAGATCTTATCAAGCTGTGTGTAGCCATTTGTAAAAGGTCATTTACTCTATTTTTTTCTAGCAAATTACAATAGTTAAATCCCAGAATTTGGGTGGACTCTAACAGGTCCCTTGTATCAAAATCCCTTAACCGGGTGACATCTTTCAAGGTGTTCCAAATCCTCTAACCAGGTAGGTCCTAACAGGCCTTATTGTAACAAATCCCTTAATCGGGTCGCATCTAGCAAATGCGTTATTATCCTCTAATCGGGAAGGCTCCTAACAGGGCGTACTCTAGAAGAGTACAAATTTTGTGAGGTCTCCTCACACCGTGGTTTTCACCCTAATCGGGTTTCCACGTGATAAATCCGGTGTAACTGTGTGATTGGTTGCTTACTGATATTATATTCATGAATCTATTTTTTTTTCAGCTGTAAGTTAAGTTCATCAAATTTGTAGCACTAAAAGTTTTAGAGGTGTTGATTCACCCCTCCCCTCTCAGCACTGATTGGGACTGTCAATTGGTATCAGAGCCTCGTCTTGTAAGAAAAAGTCAAGATGATGAGAAAAGAAGGACCAAAGGAAAACTTCACCTTGTGGTGTAGCAAAATGAAGCTATATATGAATACCACCGGTGATCAGTATTGGAAAACTTCACCTTGTGGTGTAGCATCTTGACTCTGCCTACAAGATGTGGGGCAAGCTGCAAACGGTTTATGGAGGAGATCCTAATGTTCAAAGAGCCAAGGTCGAAAACCTTAGAGGAAAGTACGACGACATGAGGATGAACGAAGGAGAAGACAGTGAGCAATATAGCAACCGGATCAAAGAGGTGATCTACTCCATCAACGGCGCTAGAGGAAAGCTCAGTGAAGAGGAGGTGGTTAGTAAAATACTGAGAACTCTCAGACCTCAGCATGCCATCAAGATCTCTGCCATTCAAGAGCTCAGATCGGTGACCAAAGATCAAGTCACCCTTGACTCCTTAATCGGTAAGCTGGCTGCCTTCGAATTAAGTAATTTTGATAATAGCTTATCTGTTCAGGAAGCAGCGTTTAAATCTTCTGTCAACATCTCTTCAACTAAAAAGGGAAGAGAAACCGGTAATTGTTCTACCGGAAAGACTAGCAACCTTGTTGAGAATCTACTCTTAGAAGAGATGGAGCAAGATGAGTTCGAAGCACTCATTGCCAGAAAATTCCCCAGAGGAAAAGGGAAGTACAAGGGAAAACTCCCCTTGAAATACTTCTCTTGCAATAAGATAGGACATATTGCTGCAAAGTGTCCAGACAATGAATCGAAAGATAAAAGAGATTGGTTCAAGAGCAAAGCAAACAAGGAATGTTATCTTGCGGAGGAAGAAGTTACAGACAATGAGTCTGAAGACTCAGAGGATCCAGAAATTGCATTTGTTGCAATAAAGGAGGAGAGCCCAGCTGTGAATGAAGTTGCACTCATTTCCCAATCTCATCAGCATGATGACTGGATCATTGATAGTGGTTGCACTCACCACATGACCGGTGACAAGGACAAGTTCATCAACCTAGAGCTCAATGACAACGGATCTATTACCTTTGGAAACAATGTCCCCTGCTCCATCAAAGGTAAAGGTTCCATTGCTCTCTGCAACAATGCTGTCTGTGAAGATGTGTACAGGGTTGAAGGACTCAAGTACAACTTGATGAGTGTTGCACAATTGAACAACAAAGGATTCATGCCTGAATTCGAACAAGGTTCCTGTATAGTAAAGAATCAATCCAGAACTCATGTCGCAACCGGTAGACAGAACAAAGGTAATCTTTTCTATCTTGACTCAATGGCAGGAGCCTGTCTCATAGCCTCGGTCAAAGGAGAATCAAGCAAAATCTGTCTTATGACCAAAGAGGACAGCAGCTGGTTATGGCACAAGAGGCTCTGCCACATAAACTTTGACAGTATTGTCGAAGTAAGTAAAAAGAAAACGGTAAGAGGACTTCCTGAGATTATCAAGCCCATGAAAGGTATTTGTAAAGATTGTTAGTTAGGAAAACTGACCGGAACATCTTTTAACAGCAAGTCCTTCTTTGTTGAGAATGTTCTAGACCTGGTGCACACTGACCTATGTGGACCAATGAGAACAAAGAGCTACCATGGAGACAGGTACTTTATGCTCTTTGTAGACGACTTCTCCAGGATGATGTGGATGCTCTTTCTTAAGGAGAAATCAGAAGCTTTCCACATGTTCAAAATCTATAAAGCTCGAGTGGAAAAAGAAATCGGCAAAAGCTTGAAGTGTCTAAGATCAAATAAAGGAGGTGAATATACCTCTCAAGAGTTCACTCACTACTATGAGGAGCACGGAATAAAAAGGCAGCTATCTGCACCAAGGACTCCCCAACAAAATGGAGTTGCAGAAAGAAGAAACGGGACGCTGATCGATTGCACTAAAACCCTGCTAATCCAGAAGGATCTGCCTCATCACTTCTAGAGGGAAGCTGTCAATGCCGCTGTCTACACACTCAACCGGATCCAAGTCAAGAAGGGAACTGGTAAGACTCCTTATGAACTATGGTTTAAGCATTCTCCCAGTGTAAGCTACTTCAAAATCTTCGATAGCAAATGTTATATCAAAAGAGATATGTACTCTGGAAAGCTTGATCCTAAAAGCAACGAAGGAACATTTTTGGGTTACTCTACCTAAAGTAAGGCATATCGGTGTCTGAACAAAAGAACGGGCAAGATAGTTGAAAGCATCAATGTAAAAGTTGATAAATCTTCAAAACCAAAAAAAAGACTGGTCATAAGGATCATGACAGTCTTGAGAGCCTAAACGAAGGAAATGCCTTTGAGTTCAGCGAAGCCAATATGGAAGATGAAGGAGGAGTTCACATGGATAGACATCTAGAGCAGGAGACTGTTCCTGAACCCAACAGGCCAGTGCAGGATGATGAACAAGTGGATGCCCAGGACCATGATGAAGATAATGCTCGACCGGAAGAACCAGACCGGGAACAAAGACCGGTTCAACCAAGGTATGTCACGTATCAATCCCCTAACAATATAATTGGTGACAAACATGCAAACAAAAAGGCTAGAGAGAATATCGGCTTACTTTCCTACGTAGAGCCCAAATCCACCAAAGAAGCTCTAGAAGATGACAATTGGGTCAAGGCCATGGAGGAAGAAATTGAGCAGATTGAAAAAATGAAACATGGGAACTTGTGCCAAGACCTAAGGACAAAAATGTCATAGGAACCAAGTGGGTCTTCAGGAACAAGTTGAATGAGGATGGAAAAGTAATAAGAAATAAGGCAAGATTGGTCTGCAAAGGATATGCCCAGGAAGCTGGACTAGACTATGGAGAAACCTTTGCACCAGTAACAAGACTGGAAGGAGTAAGAATTCTACTCGCCTATGCTTCTCACAAGGGATTCAAAGTTTATCAGATGGATGTTAAGTCCGCATTCCTAAATGGAATACTAGAAGAAGAAGTCTACATTGAACAACCGGAATGCTTCACATCTGCACATAAAGATGGAATGGTTTGTAAACTAAAGAAAGCTCTTTATGGACTCAAGCAAGCTCCAAGGGCTTCGTATGAGAGGTTGCACTCATACCTTCTGATCATAGGATTCACACGAACTGGGGCCAACATCAATATATATTTCAAAACCGGAGAAGATGGAATTCTAATTGCTGAGATCTTCGTGGATGATATCATCTTTGGAGGTGATGATAGGATGAGCAAAGCCTTTGCCGAAGAGATGGAGAAAGAATTTGAGATGTCTATGATAGGCGCAATAAAATTATTCATTGGACTGCAAGTCCATCAGCTGAAAGAAGGAATTTTTATTTCTCAGTCCAAATATATCAAAGAAATTCTTAAGACCTTTGGACTTGATGATTCCAAACCGATTGGAACCCCAATGATAACTAACCTCAAGTTATCAAAGGAGGATGATGCCAAAGAGGTACATGAAACAATGTATCGGTCCATCATAGGTAAACTGCAGTATGTCGTCCAAAGTAGACCGGACATTGCTCATGCAGTTGGCATAGTGGCAAGATTTTCTGCGAATCCAAAAGACACATCTAATAGCAGTAAAAAGAATCTTCAGATATCTAAGAGGAAATGAGGATTATGGATTATGGTTTCCTCACAAGAGATGATTCAAAATAAAAGTTTACATTGATGCAGATTGGGCAGGAAACATTAATAATAGAAAGAGCACAAGTGGTGGTGCATTTTTTCTCGGTGGAAGAATTGTTTCATGGACAAGGAAGAAACAGAACTGCATATCCCAATCTACTGCAGAAGCCGAATATGTTGCTGCAGCAATCAATTGCACACAGGTGATCTGGATAAAACAACAATTAGAAGGAATTAAAGAAGGCGTGCCTAAACCAATTACTATCTATTGTGATAGCACCAGTGCAATTAACATATCCAAGAATCTTGTCATGCACTCCAAGACAAGGAGTTGAGATTAGAGTATGTTCCCACCAAGGAACAAATTGCTAACATCTTCACTAAGTCTTTACCAAAGAGTACTTTCGAGTATCTCTGACGTAAACTAGGGGTAATACCCCTTCATGATCTTCAGTAAACCTGAAAAGGTGGTCATCAGTTCATTGAGCTTCAACAGAGCGTTACACCTCATCTTTTCTGGACTGATGAAGAAGGAATGTTGCTCATTGGGGCAGCAAATTAGACAAAGGTAGTCTCTCTGACTAAGCCTTTGGCATCATTGTCAAAAAGGGGGAGAGTTTGGCACTAACCAAAGGACTGTAGCAGTTGCAGTTGTAGAGAAATATAAGCATAATAAGGTTGATTGTCCATCATAGTTTTGCCATCAATGCCAAAGGGGGAGATTGTTGGCATAAAGTAATGATAACAGGTAAGCTTGTCACTAGTACTGGTGTTGTCATTGATTGCAAAAAGAGCATAGAGACTTGTCATCTCTATAAAGTACACAGAATCAAACAGATCTATATGAAAGACGGATGGTTTGTCCGATGATGTCAATATTCAAGAACGTTGTGACTACATGCATATACCACTGGTCACTATACAACTCCTTAGCCACCGCGCTAAGTCCACAGTAAAGGAAAAGAGGATTCCAGCATCAGCTGAAGGACCATGCTGCAACCAGTAACCTACCGAGGATGGAGCAATTGGTAAGCCGAGCAAAGGCACACCGAGAACTGTAGAAACCGGTAAGCCGCAACAGGTCAAAAACTCTTACCTATTTACAGCATAAAGAACTCAACCGACATATTATAAGACTCCCGTATGAATCGAAGAAGTCAAAGTCAACTATCTGTTCCAACCAACTCTTCTTGACTAGGTTTTATTGCAGTAAATCCGGGTGACTTTGAGTTATCTTGGTGATCGGTTTGAGACATTGTTGAAGGAATTAAAGCCGAAATCAGTGGCTTTTGGAGGCGCAGTTGAAAGATTTATAACCGGCATCAATGGCTTTAAATCAAAATGTTATCTCCTGTGAAGGAAAGTTGCCTGGCACGCAACCACTATTTTCTTCATTTGGCAGATAAAGCAAGGGCATGCATCAAATGTTTTCCTTAGATAACTGACACTTCACTACATGATGAATCCGATAAGGATCTGAAATTAGGTCATGGATGATGAGCACATTAGGGTTTGGACCCTATATATTCTCTTGCCTAAGGCAAATAAAAGTTGCCTTCATTCTGCCAAGAAAAAGAGTGAACCTGTAAGCTGCTGAAGCCAAGCTGAAAAAGAAAGTAGTGAGAAAGTAGAACTGTGCAGAGAAGCACAGAAGTAGAGGAGAAGACACCCGCACTGACTGGTGTTACTTCTCAATTGAGCAAAAATAGAGATCTTATTAGGCTATGTGTAGCCATTTGTAAAAGGTCATTTACTCTATTGTTTTCTAGCAAACTACAATAGTTAAATCCCAGAATTTGGGTGGACTCTAACAGGTCCCTTGTATCAAAATCCCTCAACCAGGTGACATCCTTCAAGGTGTTCCAAGTCCTCTAACCAGGCAGGTCCTAACAGGCCTTATAGTAACAAATCCCTTAACCAGGTTGCATCTAGCAAATGCGTTATTATCCTCTAACCAGGAAGGCTCGTAACAGATCGTACTCCAAAAGAGTACAAATTTTGTGAGGTCTCCTCACACCATGGTTTTCACCCTAATCGGGTTTCCACATGATAAATCTGGTGTCACTGTGTGATTGGTTGCTTATTGTTATTATATGCATGAATCTATTTTCCTTTCGACTGTAAGTTAAGTTCATCAGATTTGTAGGAATAAAAGTTTTAGAGGTGTTGATTCACCCCTCTCCTCTCAACACTGGTTGGGAGTGTCATATTCTTTATGTTGAACTGGGAAGACAGAGCTCTTATGTCTTCAAAAGTCTTAGATGACTTCTTTGTGATGTCTTGTACAAAAGTATGAAAATTTGACGTCCTTGTCATCAGACTTCCTACAACTTGTAACTGTTATTGAAGTACCCTTATGTTGGTTGATACCGTTACTTTTATCTCTTCAACCTATTTGTGAAGAATTTCTATTCTCTTCTGCTTGTAGTGATCAATGGCAATTGTCTCCAAATCAATGACATCTTCCCCTATTGCTTCTACCAAAATCTCCAATTGATCAGTTACAAATTCATCTTCAACTATGTCTGCATCCAGTACAAAGTTGTTTAGGATGTTCTTTACACTTGTGAGGACCATGTCATGTTTCCTCTTTGTCAACTCCTTTAGTTGTCGAGTTGACATTTTGCTTATATCAACCACAATCTCGCTAGCCTTTCTCTTCATGGCTTCTGTGTCTGCTGCAAAGGATAACTTCCTCTTGGATGAGGACAAGCTTGGAACATCTACCTATTGCTTTTGCCTTGGCTCCTGTATCGGTTGTTCTTGCTCAATACGTATAGGTAACTCTTGTTCCTGTTCATTCTGTTGTTCTTGTTTTTCTTCATTCCTCGATTTTACCATCTCTTCCGGTATTCTTACCTCTTCTAGTTTTTCTTCCTCTTTTTGTACTTCCCCTTACAATTGTACTTCTACTTTTGGTTGTGTATCTTCTTCCTGTACTTGTTCACTTGGTATGAACTGTTCCTTAGGAACTTCTTGTTCACCGATTGTTGGTTCTTCACGAGTAGTGAATTGAACCGGTGGTTTTTGTACTGTTTCAGGTTGATCCTGTGGACCTGTTGCCTTGAGAGCACTGAAATCATATTGTTGCCAGAAATCTAGTGTCTCTTTATAGGCTTCATTCTCATAACCATTAACTATCTTGGCAACCCTATCTTTGTATCCAGATTCATGGATACTTCCTCCATGAGAAGTTTAATCTTGTCTTCACTGAGACCAAGTTGTACCTGTGATAGTGTTTCCTTAACAATTCTACTGTTTGTTCCTAGACCGGTTTTCTATTTGTTCATAAGTCTAGTATTTACTTCAGGAGGAAATTTTGACCTATAGTCTCTTGGGCTTCTGTTGAAATCCAAGAAGGTTTCTAAGAGCACCACTATCACTACTTGTTTATCTTCCTCCCCTAGCACACTAAACCATTTAATTGCATTGGCTACTTCTCCAAAATCCATTAATTCATCTACAATATCACTCACAGTCTAAGTCACAAGGTTCGAGTTCGAGTTCGAGTTCGACAACTATGAAATTCGGATAAAATTCGGCAAGGACAAAAAATTCGAAAAAAAGTTCGATATGAAATTCGCCTTATATAATTTTTAAAAAATATATATATATATCCAATAAATTATCTAAATAGTTTAAAATTACAAAATAGACTTGAAATCATCATAAAAGATATCACATTTATAAAAGATAAACCATAAAAAACATTTATAATATCTACTAAATATATAAATTATAAACTAAAATTAAATAAAATATACTAAATATTAATATTTTAATAATAATTAATTATTAACATGCATAAAATTTATAAAAATAAATAAACTTTACAAATAATAAATTAATGTAAATGTTTTTAATATTAATAACTAAATAAAAATAATGTACAAATCTTAAAACAGTAAAAACAAACACAAAACCTAAATATTAAAGATTATTGCGGGCAACTTTAGGAAACTATTTGTTCCGGCTATCTTCTCGCCCACCCGCTCACGGTGTAGTCGTGATTGAAATGGCCGATGCCGATCGGAATCCTGCTCTTCATCGTGGGACGCCCATTTCACAGCGCGCCATGAGCTTCGAGAACAAAGTGTGCATATTGAGGAGTAATCTTCATGCAGCGACAGGAGGGCTCGGGCACTGCAGCAATAAACAGCAAAACATGAAGATACCACTAACGCCGAACTGTTTAGGGCTCGCTACCATGACGCTGCGGAGACCAATTTTTTTTGCCGTACGAACCTGAAGCCGAATTTATACGAATTTTTTTAAGTTTTTAAAAGTTCGCCGAATTTCGAACCTGAAGCCGAAAATTCGGCGAACCTTGTGACACAGCTCACAGTCATGGTGTGAGCCTTACCTTTTTTCTGGAGAAACAAGAATGGTTGGAGGAGTTGGATCACCACCTTTGTCATCAATGATATCGACGATGACCGGTTCAATCAATACCTTAGCTTTCACTTGAGCTTTAGCTCCCAGAATTCCCTTTCCTTTACCGGTATCTTTCACCGGTGGCTCAGTGTTCTTCTGGCATGCTCCTTCTGCCTGTTGTTGGGTTTGAAGAAGTTTAGTCCATGTTGCCACACCTTCCTCGTGAACCTTGTCAACTTCTCCAACAAGGATCTGACTGACCCTTTTTCTTAGCAGAAAGTTTTGCTTGTGCAATTCTTCTTGTTGAGTGGCCTCGTCCAGAGTGAGATGATTCTGAACCTCAAGCAGAGCCCTAATCCTTAGCTCCTTTTCTCTTTCCATTCAAGTTTTCCATCTTGCTTCAAGAATTTATTGGAGATCATCAAGGACAACCTTATGAAGTTCGGTAGGAGTAAGATTGAACTTGTGAATGCAATAGACTACCGCTTCTATTTTCCTCCGGTCTTCTTCATTCGCCAGATCATACCTCCTTTCTACTGATGCCATACCACCTGAATTCTTTAATGCTGCCACGTATTCATCAATAGTGGGCTTTCTTTCTCTTGGTGCATCTTCCTTCACCGGTTTAGCAAATTTCCTCTTGCGGACCAGAGGAGTTGGGTCTTCGGTTTTTGTTCCTTTTGTTTCTTCTCCTTGAGCGCTGGTCACTTGTTGTGCTCTTTTCCTTTGAACGTTCAATTGATCTGCTACCAGTTTCTTCTTCGGTGTAGGGGTCCTCTTAACATAAACATTCTTAATTGGTGCCCTTTTCTTCAGATTCTTCTGAATCTCTTCAAAAGTCCCAAACCGGTAAGCAGACAAGTCCAGATCACAATCTTGCAGGGCATCTACATATGCCTTTCTTGTTCTTGCAGAGATTTCATACCCCAGTTTTGGAGCATACCCGATTTGTGGTTCCACTGCCTGAATGATGTAGTAATTGGGGGAGACTAGAAAACACACATCATCTCTGTAGGAGTCAACAATAGTTGACAGAATCCTTTCCCTAGCATGCATTCTTAGCTGAAATGCCTCAAACCATTCAGTCATGACTTTTCCGAACTGGTTTCCCAGTTGATCGACCATATCACTGATCTGGATCATGATTGGTCGATCGGTTCCCCAAGTCACCTTACCTATTCTCGGAAAGAAGTTAGAATAGTAAAAGTAAAGGCATACCAGTAGGGTTCCATACTTTAGGGATTTCTTCTTGATGATACCGAGCTTCTTTAGATTCTCAAACATCTGTCCTCGAAGCATTGTGCAAATATCATACTGGGCGTTGTCGTGCATTATCCGGTGAGCAACATGAATGGCTCCTCCCGGTACGCTATTCAGGTTACTTGATTGATAGATTTTGTAATCTATCACTGTAGATGCAAACCAAACTCCATCTTCAATGTCGTTAACGGTCATTAGCATACTGTCAGATTTCGATTTCATCAATTTGGTGACCACGCCATTGGAGATAGTTCTAAGGGTGAGGGCTTCCCCTTTGTCGTTGTACCTGGTCACTCTGTGCAGGTCCTCCTTGGTGATTTGCATCCATGCTCCTCTTGCAAGCCAGAAACCAGGTTCATGCACACGACTGAGAACCAGTCATATCTAGTCCGGTCGGAAAATGGTTGGGTAACAAACTCCGTTAATCAACCCTGAGGACACCAGCTTCGCATATTTGTCTTGAAGCTTTCCGTCTGTGCACAGCGAGAGGTACTCACTCTGGATGAAGGTTTCACCTAGTTCTTGTTTCACATGAATGAAAGGGGTGACATCTTCCGTCATGAGAACGTCACAACAGTGGCAGTAGGAGCAAAAGTCTCCTCATTGTCAATGCCCTCCCACTGTGTGAACCCTCGAGCAACTAATCTAGCCTTGTATTTATCTAAGGTACCATCTGCATGATACTTGATCTTATACACCCATTTGCAGCTAATGGGCTTCTTCCCAGGAAGAAGATCAAAGAGAACCCAGGTGTGATTCCTCAAAAGACTCTGGTATAATGCAACCATTGCTTGTTCCCACTTTGGAATCCTTGTTGCCTCTATAAATGTCTGAGGCTCATAAATACTATGACGGTTAGCCATGAGAGAAAAGTTAACTTTAGTTTGTTGCTTACCCTTATTTCTAGAAGATCTACCCTTAGTGAGCTCAACAAGACAAAGATCAATGATGGTTTTAGACCACCATTTAGGCTGGAGACTAGATGTACCTCAAGAGGAGGAATAGCTGGATCTAGAGGTGGAAGAGGATCTGTAACAAGTATAAGATCAGCATAATCCGGAGGAAATTCAGGTAATGCATCATCAAATACAGAATCTGCATCATCCCTCCCATCAGGTGAGCCCAATGGAAGACGGACACCCAAATCAAAAGCCTTCAAAGGTTGATCCTTTGAATTCTACTCAAATGAGGATAGCTGAAATGGTCCTCGTTCTTCATGAAAGACAACATCGCGACTGAAGATAAGACGATCAATGTCTACATCAATTAGCCAGAGAGCCTTATGGTTGTCACTCTAACCAGTAAACATGAGCTTCTAACTAATGGAATTCAACTTGGAGCATTGGGCATCTAGAATCCATACATATGCTAAAGAGACAAACTTTTAGATGGTTGATCCTAGGTTTGCAACCAGTCAAGGTTTCCTTAGAAGTCTTACCCTTAACATGTGTCGGAGACCTATTAAGGAGACAGACTGCAATAAACACTGCTTCTACCCAATATTTCTTAAGAGCATTTGTGTGTTCCATCATTGACCTAGCCACTTCTGTAATGGTGCGGTTGCGACGTTCTACCACGTCGTTTTGTTGAGGGGTGTATGTTGTGGTTAATTGACGTTTTATGCCATGTGTATCACAAAAAGTGGAGAAAGCAGAAGAACAAAACTCCCCCCATTATCAGACCTAAGAGATATAATAGAACACACATTTTTTTCTACTAAGGCCTTAAATTTCTAAAATACAATAAACACATCTGATTTCTATCTAAGAAAGTACACCCACATTTTCCTACTGAAATCATCAACAAAAGTAAGAAATACTTGCACCCAATAACAGATGTAGTATTCATTGGACCACATGCATTAGCATGGACCAACTGTAGTACCTTTGAGGATCGCCTTGAGTCACCATCCTTGAACACTATCATGTGCTACTTTCCAGCCTAACAAGCTCCAGAAACTCACTGATTCTGAGTTTGAATTTTAGGTAGACCAATTTCTAAATCATCCATGAATCATAAACACGAATCCCAATGCAAAATACAAAGGCAGATGCAGATACAGACTTCAAAAAATAATGAAATACATCTAGCACGAATTTCAAAAAAATTATCGCTGACCCAAAAAAATCCGACGAAGACCCAAAAGAAATCTCGAAAAACCCAGAAAGATTCTGAAATCAGAATGAAATTTGGACTTGTACAGATTTTGAGGCACGGAAACCTAGGCACCCAAAAAACTTTGAAAGTGACCTAGTTGAGATTGCGAAAAACCCACCAAGAATCTCCAATTAGTTTTCCAATATGGCAAAGAATCTGAAAGTTTCGAAGGAAGCCCTAGCAATCTGAAAAAATTGGAGAAAAGCTAGAAAAAATGGTGGATGCTCTCAGAAAAGAGGTCGAAGAATGGCTACCAAAAGATGTCTACGTTTGCAATAATGTCCATCGAAGAGGGGCAGAAAATGGACGACCTTCCAAAAAACAAGCCACGAACTTCCCCAAAACAAGATGCAGAAAAAAAAAATGGCTGGAAATCTCAGCAAAAATGGGTTGTCGAGACTCAAAAAAGCCCAAAAAATCCCGCCAAAAAATCTTTCATTACAGCACAAGAGATGGAAAAAATAGCCACGAAAAGTACAGAGACTATGCACAGGATTTGCAAATGTAATGGCAATCAAACTAAGAATGAAAAACCCTAGTCGGGTTTGCCAAAAAAACAGGTGATTTTTAGATAGAGAAAATGCACCAATCTGCAAAAAACGAAGCCCAGAAAATGATTTTGTTCTTCAAAAACAGAAAAAATTTCTATTGAAATTTTTTGAAAAAACAAAACTTTGTATAACACTCTGATACCATATTACGTGAAGTAATAGGTGATGTATTAACAAATGATTAGAATGATCATTATAAAGAATTTACAAATGAAAGAAATAGAAAGTTTCTAAGAGAAACTATAAAAGATCAAGTAAACAATCTTATCTGTCTAATTTACATAATATTACAAAAGATGGCCATTAAAGTAATAATAATATTCTAATACAAATGATTATTGAATTTGATATTTAATTCATTTCTTTTGACGAGTAAACTTCTAAGAATGAAAACCCTTGGAGTTGAAGGTGCAGATAGGGACCCATTCCTTCCCGTGGAGTGTTTGTGGGACAGGAAACACTATTGAGCCAAATTTGTGAAGACTCCATTGGAGACAAATTTGTAAGGTTTTAGATTTGACTCAAAAATATTTTGCTTCTATTTCTTATTTGAGAAATAAAGTTATTGTATTATGAATACTTTATATTTCTCAGTATTATGTGAAGAAATATTTGTGGGTCCAAATACTTTGTTTCAGGCAAGCTTAAAAGATTAATACTTATGTGACTCTAAGATTAATATTTATGTGACTCTATCGATGTGATGTGATATATTCATGTTGGCCAAAGTCTAGTCAGATGCATAGAGCAATTTAAGTTTGAAGCAATATATTTTGGAAAATTAATATTTGAGTTGTGTATTGAAGAATTATTGCAAAATATTAATGTCGACATAATATTATTGGGGCAAGGTAAAAAAAGCATTGCATATAGATTAAAATATTAATTGGGATTGATTAAAATGTCATCTGAATATTCTAACGAAGGCTCCTCTCTTTCTAAGTTTTGGAGGACATAATAAAAGTCATGGAATATATTGAATCATAGATTTTAATATTTTACCGAGATTGGAAAAGGCAAGTAAATTAAATATTTATTTGGGCTTATCAGCATCGAGGGAAATAAGGATTAATAATCACCTTACAGTTTGGCATCAATTTTATTATATGGTGTGAGTATTTCCTTTGGATGCAAGTACAAAAAATATTCAGCCGCTGGCCTGATGTTTGATGGCAAAATATTAATCTGATGAATTCATGATGATTGTCATTATTTGGCGTCAGCTTCTTCATTTCTAAGGTTAGCGCAAGATACTTCTTTGTTGGGACAAGAACAAATTTCATTATGAGAGATTAATTAATTTGGAGCGCTTCCAAGAAATTATTGCAGTCGAGGCATAAATCAACTTATCTAAGTAGTGGGAAAAAATCTAGATGCACCAACTGATGATAGCATGATTCGACTGATGGAGGATTGAGAACTGGTGTAGGAATCAACTAAGTCTTGAGCATTCTTCATTCCATTCCCTAGCTGTTCGGTGGCTTGGAGTTGCCTTTTCACCCCTCCCACCCTCCGCGTGCTCTCTGGAGTCTTGGTTCCATTCTTTTCCTTCCTTCTGCTGCTCTTTCTTTTGTTTTGTTCTCTAGTCACCATTTGGTGTTCCTGCTGTTGTTACTCTCTTGTTCAGCTCTTCAGTCCCTTTGACCCATTTGTGGTCACTTGTTGGACATTAATAAAATTTATCTTTATCTTTATCACACCCCTAAAGTTTGCATTATACCTATTACCAGTGACATGAGAATCCTACAAGAACTCCGTTGGTGCAGGCTATCATTCCAGGAGGCACTTATTTCTTGGCACTGGATCATAGGAATTCTGTAAGATGCAATACTGGTCATCTATTCTTCTATTACAAATCGATTTGGTGAATTAGTTCTAGCATGTAATTCATCAGTACCAAACATTACAAAAATTAAGAAATTACTTTCTTGACATCTATTGTTACTACCATTCTTCCATTGTTGAAAGTTAATTGGAATTGAAAATCTGTGCATAACATGCCAACTGTTTATTCAAGTTACTTGGAACGAAAATATTTAAATTTCTGGAAAAAAAATCAGTAAGGGATATTACAAGTCTCCTGAAATAGGAAATGTAAAAACGTGCTGAACACATAAATGAGTTGTAAAAGGGAGTTCTAGGTGTTGATGGGGCACTTCATTAGATCGGCACCACTTTTCAAGTGGTTTTTAGCCCATGGTGTTGTAATATTGTTTAACAGTTTCATATATTGTAGCTCCTATATATTAGATGCATAGGATAGATGTTTTATGTAAGAGCCTAATAGCTATTGAGTTACCTCTAGATCTATTGTTGGTGATATTCCCGTAAAACACTTGTTCTACAAGTATATTGTGGTTTGTTGTTGATTTCTGAAAAATATATTTTGCAACTTTTGGAGTGGGGGGTTTTTCTCCCAAAAGGCTTTTTTAGACATAAATCGTCATGTTGTAGTATGCATGCTATTTATGTTTAGTTTTGCTAAGTTTCTATAACTATTGTAAAGATTGTAAAGATATGAGAACATTTTTATCTAACCCTCCTCTCAAGATTAGCATAGCAAGTCCCACTACCTCAATTTCCTTATGAGGGGTATTTGAGCCTGGTCACCCTTGGTTTCAATTGTGGGTGGTTGGTTTTTTTGAGCTAATCAAAATTTGAGTGGGAGCTTGTGAAGAAGATACTTTGTGATCTTGTTGCAAGAATTTTCAAATGGCTAGTTTGTCAAGGAGAATAAAGGAGGTGAATTATTTCGAAAATGATTTTGAAATGTGGAAGTTGAAGATGGAGGATCTATTAATAGGTTGAGGTATGTGGGATGTTGGTAACGAGAATGTCTTGAAAGCTACAAATCTAATTGAGGTTGCTAAATACGATGTTATGGAGAGTAAAACCAAGGGCCTAGTCAAATTGTGCCTTGCAGACTCTACTATGATTAATGTCCATGAAGAGACCTCTACGAGTAGACTATGGAAGAACCTTAGTGAGATGTATCAAACCAAATCTTTAGTAAACAAGATTTTCTTGGGGAAGAAACCATATTTCTTGAGAATGGAGGAAGGTGGACAAATTACAAACCACCTGGAAGCATTCAATATGTCAGTGGCTCCATTGACATCAATTGGTGTCATGATGGATGAAATGTCAAATCTTGCTTTGTTCTTTGCCTGATTCGTGGGATTCTCTTGTTATTGCCATCAGCAATACTACTTTTATTTTGGAGACTGAAGATGTGATAGGTTATTTTCTTTTTTAATAGATGAGGAAGGTATCCATCAATGCCAATGGAGGTCGTAGTTGTTCATGGAAGACCTAAACAAAAGGCAAGAAGAATGAGAAGTATAATAAATCCAAATAAAAGGGCCAATCCAAATCTCCTTGAAGGTCCAAAGTTAGTAGTCGGAATTGCAATAAGCCTAAACACATCCAAAAGGACTGCAAAGAAGAAAAAGAAAAAAATTGATTCTGATTCAGAGTCAGTGAAGGAAGATGGTGATGCATTCATTGC
This sequence comes from Chamaecyparis obtusa, assembly GCA_027943335.1. Taxonomy (NCBI): domain Eukaryota; kingdom Viridiplantae; phylum Streptophyta; class Pinopsida; order Cupressales; family Cupressaceae; genus Chamaecyparis; species Chamaecyparis obtusa. The sequence continues at coordinate 1,431,512 of BSBK01000800.1, read as the reverse complement.
AGCTTTGGCTACTCGTGCATGTGATGATGCATGGTTAATTGACTCAAGTGCATGTTTTCATATGACATTGAATAAAGATTGGTTTACTTAATATGAAGAATTTGATAGAGGTAAGGTGTACTTGGGTGATAATTCTCATTTAAATATTGTTGGTCATGGTTAATTTAGAATCAAGTGTGTTGATGGTAGGGTAAGAAGGATTAATGATGTGTTGCATCTTACTGGGCCAAAAGGAAATTTGTTATCTATGAACAATCTACTAGATTCGAATATAAAGGTCGTCTTGTAAGATGCAAACTACAAAATGGTTAGAGGTACTATGGTGATTGCTAGAGGTGTCAAAATTGGCACATTGTACAAGTGGATGCATACACTGCTGAGTGTAATAGTACTTCTCTAAAGACTAAATCTATGGATACTTTGTTGGAAAAGGTGAGGGTTTCGCCTTCAGTAGATGGTCATGGATTTTGGGAACATAACGGTGCTTTTTCTTCTAACTCAAAGTTACTTGTAGATAAGACTATTGTCTACTCTTGAAGGTAATGTTCTCAATCTACACCATTTTCATGCGATTTTGACCCAAAGGGATACCCTGCCCAGTGCAAGGTAATGTTGCGACCCATTGAACCCCTCCATGTTGTACAAACCTTCGGGTCTAGGGGCAACGCCCCCAATGAGGTCAAGGGGTTGCACCCCTTGCGATGGTCTAGGGCCAGTGTCCCTAGTGGGGTCGAGAGGCTATATTATAATCATCTAATTTATAAAAGAAATGTCTCTTCCAGTGTGGAAAATATGGGAAAGATCTTCGAGCCAGCTAAGAAATGTGGCGGAGGTGGAGGTGTGGCAGAGAAATGTTTTGGAGGCATCCACCCATTCCTAAGACATCCCCATCTCAAAAACTCCATTTTTTCGAGGGGCCATGTTCCCATGGAACACTGGGATATAATCATATAACTCAAGCGTACAACTTATATATTAATCACACAACTTGTCAAAAATATCTTTAGATAAGATGACTTCTACACAAGATATGGCTAGTGTAAGTGGCATTGTCCCTCATTTAGACGTGGAATTTGGGTTTTGGCCTATGATATGTATTAAACTCTAAGTTTGATTTATATGATACAAATCAGTAGCTTGTTCTACAAATTCAGTAGTATGTGTCTTTTAAGAATGCTTTTAAATCTTATCAAGTTTTTGCCAATTCCTGAGTTTTTAAAAAAAATTGAAATTGCTAAGTATTTGCCAAAGTCCAAGTTTTACAACTATGATGGAGATGACTATATTTTCAGCCAAATTATAAACCTTTAATTTATATACACATCTTAAAACTTATTATTGTTTCTCCTTGTACTATTACCTTGCTTGGATTTAATAAAAAAACTTTCTACTACCAAAAAAAAGTTGTAATTTTGATGTAAAAAAATTGAAAATTACAAGTCTATTAATGTATTTTTTCAGTTCTTTTGACATTTTTCAAGCCATACATCACCACCTTAAGACAACCTAGTGTAATTTATGTGCTACCAAAGAAACTTCCATAAGAAGTTTCTTGATATTTACGGAATTCTTATAGGAGATGTATATGGTAATGTCCCCCACCTTATACTTTGCCCAAAATTCACAAATCCAAAATGAAACGGGAGCAAAAATGTAGTTAGAGATGTAATTCTTACTCAAATAAGATAAGATGAGCTGTATAAATATCTAAAGTCGGATTTCTTGTATCAGGTTGCCCTCTTAGATCAATCTCCTTTATCAAATGGAATTCTTCTTCTCAGACTGCTCTCAAAATCTGAATAATACTCTATTGTTGCCCCTCCTTTTTTGCTTTGAATGAAATCCTCTTTATTGGTGAAAGGGTCACCACTTTCCATTGTTGCCTTTCAGAATAATATTTTATTCCCTGAATTGCTCTCCCTTGGATGTCCTCCTCAAATGAAACATTCTCCCCACTTTCAATGTGGGGAAGAGTCACACATCTTCATCATAGCTGCCCTTTGCAAAGGTCCCAACCTTCCACAATTACCACCCTTTGGATGACTCACAACCCTTCATCATTTATGCCCTTTGATAGAGTCACACCCCTTCATAATTGTCCCTCCTTGAACGAGTCATAAACCTTCATAATTATGACCTTTTCAAAGAGTCACAACCCTTCAAAACTTTTGCCCTTTCAAGTAGTCACTTCCATATTTTCTTCTCATTTCTATTTTCCTCTTCTAGTAATTCTTCCTTGCTTCACACCTTCCTTTTCTCTTCCTCTCTCCCCCTTTCAAATGAAGTTCTCTTCTCCCATTTTATAAATCATGTTTGAGGGAGTCACAACTTTCATTTCATGCCTTTTGACCCTTCATCAACTTGACCAATTTTTTATGTTATATTTTAAATTTTTATTTTATTCTTTTATATTTTAATTTTATTATTATTTACTGTTAAATCCTATTTCAAAAACGGGATATCACATATAGAGACACAAAGAAGCTTCCTCTGTAGTCTCCAAATGTCTGGAGCCAACTCCATACGGGTCTACACACAGACAACACATTTCTAGTAAAGGAGATGTCCCAAGGGTCAAGGTACGAGTCTTCTAGTAACTAAGGTATTTATTCTTGCAAGAAACTGTTCACCTCTAACTAAGGAACAGCACTGCATTATTAGCTTTCGCAACTTGATGAAACTTTGGAATAGAGTGCTTCATACTGTCTTTGCAATGTTTGATGCAAATCTTAGGAAGTTTCCAGGAAACAAGTAACTTAGATCAGAAACAGCATAATTAAGTTGGTTATATTATACCTCAAAAATTGTATACCATAGTTTTTCTAACTTGCCCTGTCTTTTATTGCATAATTACTTTATTTATTAAACAGAATCTAGACAGATACATACCAGGCGTTCAAGGCGATGCCACCGAATTGATCCATTGTTCCGTATAAGAAGCTCCCTCAATATTTTTCTCATGTCAGGGTCAGGATCTGCAAGTAGTCTGCCTACAATATAAGGATATGCACTTGCTACAACTTTGAAGTCAGGATCAAGTGACTTTGCTGTCCCTTCTAAAGATCCTAAAGCTCTTAACACCAATGCATAGTCAGGAGGCAAAGAAAAGTTGTACTCATACATCACATCAGATGACTGGTTCATAATACCCTGGTAAAGTAAATAAAAAATATATTTATGAATAAAAGTTTGTTGGTTAATCCAAATAATAAACCTTTCCAAAGGAAAGGTACTATAAAATCTGAAAGAAACAAGATGATCAACTTTAAATTTTAAATAGGTTATCAAACAAACATAAAGACGTTCAAGTGCAACCACATTCAATAGAGACAAATTAACTAGGTTCACAAGAATCTGATACTGTTTTCAATTTTTGACCACTTAATCATGCATGATTAAGAAATTAATATCAAATACACAGAATGAAATATGTCACCATAGAACTGAAGAGCCAAAGGCACAGAAATGATGCAAAAATCAAGAAAACTGACTAGTAGAGAATATCAATGTTTTAGTGCCCCAAAATGAAATTTTCCTTAGATAAAATGAAAATAGCTTGGATAAAGAGTAGATAGCTATTGCCAAGATGTTATGAACCTCTTAATGAAAATTGTTTGCCAAAAAGGATAAAATGAAATAGATTGGATAAAGAGTAAATAGATATTACCAAGATGTTATGAACCTCTCGATTCATGTTAATAGCGTTTAAAATCTCAGTGACATTATGGAGGTACATGCGAGTTCCTTTCATCTATATGCAAAAAGACATCGTTTCCTAGGTTAATGATTTGGCCCCTTTGGGGCCTGGACCTAGGTTTGGTTTGCACCTTGTCTGGATCCAATTCATAGCCAACAGTCTACAAAACAGACCTAGATTTGTCCAGATTTTCTCTGCAGAAAACGTGAGTGAACCCAAGTACATATTTTAATATCCTGAGCAAACCTAGGAAGTAAATATTTTTTCCCTTTTTTAAATTTTTGGACATCCTAGGTTAACTATCAAACCTATATAAATAAACCCTAGCCTTAAAATTGACCCCTAAAGACCTTAAAGCACAGAAACAAACTCATTTTAACTCAGTTGGAAAACAAAAGACACAAACCAAATGCACTTGCTGAACTTTCATTCTTGCTTGTCATTGCACAAATAGAGTTGAAGATTTGGAAGGTTCCAAAGTGGTTGGATTGATATCCTTGTGCATGTATAGATGCCCATTCGCTACCATGAAAATCGTAGAGAAATATTCTAGAATAAAATGTAAGTTTTTGGGGTGTTTTTTCTTCACTTCTACTTTTACAAACTATCTTTGTTTTTCAATTCATTGTTCTACGTTTAGATGAGTTAAGATACATTCTTTTTTGTTTTTACTTGTTCGGGATTTTTGTTTTCCAAATTTGTTGCTATAAGGATTACAATGGTAGACAAGTCTAGCTCCATGGGCCAAACCACTTCAGAATAGACCCCAAATACACCACTGTGAAAGGAGTTTGACATGATACAGAAAACTCTAGGTGGTAGGGCATATGTTCTGGTTTGCTATGGGTGTAGTGTGAAATATATATGTAAACATAGTTGGGTGAAAGCCCATTTGTGTAGTATTGCTGGTAGTGCATATGTTCTGGTTTGCTATGGGTGTAGTGTGAAATATATAAGTAAACATAGTTGGGTGAAAGCCCATTTGTGTAGTATTCTTGATATGGGCATCAAACCTTGCACAAATAAGAAAGATGCACCTGCGCCAACATGTGAATTGTCAGAATATTCTGTGCAAGAAAAAATAGGTTATCCTTTGGCAATGAGAGGATCTTCAAGAATGAGGCCTTCTCTTTCCCCATCTACACCTAAAGTTGTGGTGGCCATGCATCAAGAAGAACCTATTACACATAAGAGAATAAAGGGGCCATTGGATAAGGTCCCATGAGATTGTAAATTAAAATTGCAAGATTGATCTATCCAAATAATTCGGCTTTCAATGTTTTTTGCTCATCATATTAGCAACAAATGATGAGAAAAATTATTGTTCCTTCAAAAGGGACAAAACTTTATTTTTTGAGGTTTGTAGCACCTTATTGACAATAGAGGTGAAACTTGTAGAAGATTCATTGAAAGCCATTACAAATTGTTGGGTCAAGACAAGAGTGTTCATCATTTCCAATGGATTGAACAATACAATTGCAATGTCCTCTAAAGGAGCAAAGTTTATGAAAGTCGTGGAGTGTGAGCGGTAAGTAAAAGATACACAATATTGTTGACATCTTCATTAAGGCCATTGAAGAAGTGGTGTCCAGTAACATGGTCCCAGTCATACGAACAATGCAAAAAAATCGTATAGCAGCTAGTTTGTTAATTGAGGCACATTATACCCCTATCATTTGGACAGGTTGTGTTGTTCACTCACTCAACCTTATGCTACAAAAGATAAGGAACAAAATTGATTGGATCAAATAGGTGTATGTTGAAGCTAAAGAGATCCAAGTGTTAATCTCCAACCAGCATATGTCATGGGGCATATTCAAATCATGCTCACAATTGGAGTTGTTGAGGATGAGTGAGCTAATACAATCTTACGTTTCACTTTAGTAATTATTTTATTTTATTTTTTTTATTTAAATGTATTTCCTTCCAGGTTTTTTTTCTTTTTTCTTTTCAAATAGACAACTAAGACCAGATTTGCTTCCTACAAAATCAACTTAAGACAAAATGCAGAGGTGCGTGTGGCACTTTCTAGATGGTCAGCAATCAACTTTGGTTTGTATGGAGCAAATCCATGTGGGAGGGAAACAAATACCAAGTAGATGATCTTAGATGAGATTCATGGGATTGTAGGATTGTGTAAAGCATTTTCTTAGTTTCACCCAGCCCTTCTTCAGTAAGATCGGTTCCACTAAGATTGGATAAATAATGCTTGGGAGAGGTATATAACCATGTTCAATGGCGTTTCCGGGACGAGGACGGCAAGGGATGTGTTTCCGGGATGCTTCCTAGAGGGCTATTTTTAGGGGACTGCAGTATTCAAATTCTCACACACACACACACAGATATATATATATATATATATATATATATATATATATATATATATATATATTCACACACACACACACATATATGATTTTTCAATTATATTAATATATTATAAAGAGAGGGGGAAAGAGAGATGTGTCAATAAATGATAACAATATCAATATGTAAATAAATCATGAGAGCAGTAGTATAACAGCGTAATAAATTTCAATAATGCATTATAACAGTAGTCTCAAGCATCAAAAATCCATGATCTATTGATATCCAAAAGTCTCAAAAATGTATGTAGAAGTCTTAAACATCAAAATACGACAGTCTATGAAACTATTTGGCTATCAATATCCAAAGACTCAAAACCATCTGAGTCATTATCACCATTTAGCAGAAGTGGATCATCCAATGGTAGCCACTATGGTCAATGCCAAATAGTAAACATTTACAAAGCAAATAAGTACAATCATGCAAAGAAAACTTATAATGCATCAATTTAATTTCAAAACTTAAGAATGAAAGTTTTCATGCATAGTATTGAAACTTGGACTTGGCATAACTCAAAAAATTAAACAGATGTAACTTCTAATTGTGTATTTCATTGACTATATTTGATTCTCATACATTTAAAATTAGAATAGCTGTTATGATTCTCATGCGAAGATATAGAAGCAAACAAAATTTAAGAATTGTTTTTTTGTTTTTCAACGCCAGGAAACGTTCCCTGCCGTTTGGGGATGGCAAACAAAATTAAAGAAAAAATTATTTTATGTTTTTCAAAGCCAGGAAACGCCCCCTGCTGTTTGGAGATGGTTAGGCATCCCCATATGGCAGGGGACATTTCATAGCGTTTCGGAGGATCGGGCAGGCATTGGGGGTGGCAAGGGGTCCCCAAAACGGCTAGGGGATGGGGACACCAGGTTTAGGGGCAGGGGATGCATTCCCGTGTATCCTTGGTATATAACAGTACCAACTCAATGATTGAAAAGAGAAAGATCAGAATAAATGAGAAAGAGAAAAATATTGAAAGAACTTACTTCAAGCATGTCAAATCAATTCTTATTGACTATAAGGAAAAAAATGACCACCCCACTAAATGCTCTTATCTTTACATAGCCTCCAACTATTACAGCACTAAGATCCTTTCTTTGCCAAGGAGGTTTCCACAATACATAGATGTAGAATGAATGAGGGTAAAAGTCAGCATTTGCTAAACTCTTCCCCAATCTTGATTTGGAGAATGTAGTCATGAATGGAATTGTTAATTTTGCACACTCCAATGGTCAAAGTAAATCCGCACTTCATCACAAGTTTAAGGATGCTAACAATTGGCGGGACCTCTGTGGCCAAACATGTCAACAACTCCAGCCTCTCCCAACAAAGATTTCATTTTTACTTTTTGCTTTTTGTTTTTTATTTGAAACTTTTTAAATTTAAATTTATTTTCTCTTTTTTTTCTTGAAATTTGTGATTTCATCTAGCATATTATCTCTAACTCTACCTTTGCCACAATAGGTCGCAGTTCATCTTCATGCGAGCAGAAATGGACTAAGTACAATTTCATCCACTTCGTAAAAGGCAATTACATGCATTTCAACTTACGCCTTCTTTCAAACAAGCTAAATTATTACAAGGGGCAACAAAGTTGTGGGGCATAGAGCTAGAGCATACTAATTTGAATACTTCCATTGCCCATCAATCCACATTTTTTAAGTCAAATAGCTAGGTTACTTTTAGTGTGAGTATTAATGATAGTTATAGCAGTTCTTCCAATTTAGCTACATCATCTAATGTCAATAATGATGATGGTACTATTTATGAATACCAATATTACATTGATGGATTGAATTATTTTAATATTGAACAATGAACGCCTATCATGACATTTGAGTTCGACAAGCAGACATCAAAGTATTGTTTATAGTATTTAAGGCTAAATTTTGTTTATTTGATACCAAATGCATGTTATGAGGTATTGTGAGCTTAATTCTTCTTTTTCGGCTGAAAATATGTGTATATAATTAAGGCTTTTGTATGGACACACCCAAAATGAATCAACAGCCCCCACACTCCCCACAAAACAACATATTGCCATACTGGTGTACCTCACCCAGTAACTTTGCCATTTTCGTATTTAATTCTCCACAAAATTAAGAGAACAAACATATAATGACATTCATACAATGGAATATATAAAAACTTGATCCTTATATGGAGAGCATTTCCATCTTCTCCCTGTCATGCCTACTAGTTATCAACTATAACAATGAACTATGGAATTAATCCTCAAATATTATTATTGAGAAATTTAAGGGAGTTCATTCTACCATTATTTTCTTTAAGACGTATTATCAAAAACCCAAAAAAATGAAACCCAAAATAGCATTAAATCATTTAACAAATTTTATGAATTAAAAACAAACCTGGAAGTCCAACTGTGACTTTGTTGCTTCATTACCAAATGATGCTTGCATAGCATCAGAAATACTTTGTATATTTGCTCCCTCAGGAAGAAATCCAAGTGAGAGGAAGTCATTTGCCAAACCCATGGAGTCACGATTGACGAAATGTACAAGCTGCATTCAGACCAGATTCTATTACATAAATACTGCAACACAATCAAAGAAGTTGCTAATATGCATAATAGCAGTAGCAAAGACAATTACTAAATTGTTCCATACACATCATGCTGCATATTTTATACATCAATCAGATCATGCTAATATGCTAGCTGGAAACTATGATTAGTAGGCTAGAGTGATCATTAAGGTTAGGAGGATAATTAGAATACTTTTGGTCAAATAAAGATCAAAGTTCCATGAGAAATGTATGTTCTTGACCAGCAGAGCAAGGAGGCTAAGGTTCTCCTCCTCCCAACAAAGGGCCTTTTACGACTGGTATACAGCACCTGAACTTGTCATGTCCCCATTTTGGCTGACATCATTTAGCGTGCCGGATGTCTATCACAGGCTCTCGTAGACTGGTGGCGATGTAGAGAGAGTCATTTTGCAGATCAGATGGTCATATTTGCTCTTGGAGAAGTGGTTAAGAGATTATATTTTATTATTATGTGTTAGCGGGGCCCACTTGTTATAATTTTAAGTTGAGATTGCACTTTTTTATATTATAAAGTTACTTTATTATAAAGTGCATTATAATGAGATTTTATAAAGGATGTTTCTAGAAGTTCTAGCAACTTCTTAGAAAAAGTGAATAAATAGAGGGCTGGGCCTCTCATTTGAACATGCTTGGATTTGGGATTTCTTCTACTTCTTCATTGTGAAGCAATTTGTAGCCTTGTGGTCTGCAAATACTATTCGATCTTTGGGAACGATAACTCCCTTGGATTGGCATAACTGAGGTAGTGAAATATCTACTGAAGGGTTGCACATTGAAAGTGATATTCAGCCATTTCATGTTGAGCTTATTTGGAATCCTCAGATTTACTTGAGGGTTTGAGTTTTTTGGTTGCAAGAGCGAAAAAAGCAAATCCGAAAAAAGCAGGTCCGAAAAAGCAGAAAAAAGCGGGTCCGGAAAAGCAGTTCGAAAAAGCGGGTCCGAAAAAGCAGTCCGAAAAAGCGAGTCCGAAAAAGCAGTCCGAAAAAGCATGTCCGAAAAAGCAGACCCGAAAAAGCAGTTCGAAAAAGCAGTCCGAAAAAGCAGACCCGAAAAATTCATTTGAGGATTGATTCGAGGGCTTGAAATTGATGGGATAAGGGTTTGAGATTCACTCTTGCATTGGTGAATCATTTTGGTGATTGATTGAAGACAAATTGGCACATTTTCAGTTCTTCAATATTAGGGCCTAGTACTGGGCTGCATATATTAGGAATCAAGGTCAGTTTGGGGGACTAGTTTGGGACTGTTCAGCGTTGGTCTTCTACAACATTGCATATCAGAGATTTGGAGCAGTTTCCAGGTGCATTGTTTGATGTTATTGAATGTCAAAATCTGCATATGACTGGTATGTAACAGTCAGATCTGAAACGCACTGTTATTGCATTAATTTGGTTATTACAATCATTCATATATCTCTGTCATAGCAGTCCAGAATTGTCACTGTCTTTAGCATTGTAATTGAGTTGTGAAAGAGTTACAAGTTACTGTATTTGGTAAAGGGAAAATCTCTGTTTGTAAACAGCCCACTCATTTGCTTAGGGAACAGTCCATCATTGCATTGTAATCTGAAACAGTCATTTGGTATTCATATATTTTATGTGCACAGAACAGTCCACTATGATCAGACATTGCATTCAGATTTTGCATTGAAATTAGGAGCATTGATAGGATTGTATTCATGTAAGGGGGTTCATATGTTCACATCCTATTTCATATGTTGTCATCAATCTATAACAGTGTTTTTATGTATTAGATGCCACAGTCTCATATATTCTGGAAGTGAAATCAGAATTTGATATATTAGTTTGATACCCTTGTTGCTCATTTGCATTGCTTTTTACATTGGTATTGTTATCACAATTGCATAGTTGATGCCAAAACAATAAACACATTGAGACACATCATTACAAGCAAAACATTTCAGTGCATGCCAACTGTTTGACGAATTGACACGGATCAGATTTGGGGTTTTTAGTGGCCTTTATAGTAAGGGTCATTACAGAACTTCATTCCCCAGCTCACTCTAACCCCAATAAAGTAGGCATGAAGATAACTCCGAACTTAAAACTGTACTTGTATTCCATGGGACCATATAGTACTAAATAACATATAATACTTATTTAATCGTGCACATTCTAATAATTAACAACATTCCCAACAACAGGATTAAGAACATAATTCTCAAAGGATTCCATTATTCTTTTGGCATAATTTATGCAAAGCTCCTAAAAATTATGGCCATCACATTGGATCATGTCAAAAAGTAGTTTCTGTAATGAAACTACATTGGATCATTCATGTTCCAATCAACATTAATCACATGTACGTTCATATCCTAGACCATACAATTCTTTTGGCGAGAAATTCAAATAAATGAATCAAATATATGCCCCTTTCAGACAAAGGTCCAAAAATTTTATCATCAACACAATTACTTGTATGGGTTTATGCATAACAATTTCCTATTTTCCTCACTTGTGGCATGATGCATATTGATTATTATCCACTCATCAGTTCTGAATACTATTGAAGCATTACTAAAACATGCTACAGACTCTGTCTCTCAATATTTTAGGTTTTTGTCACTGGATATCAATTGGCATGCCTATGGATCAATATAATGTATTCCTTTATTTTCTGAGTGGTATAAATTATAAGTCAAATATGTGCTACTTGGAAAAGGACCGTACAAGTTCCACAAATACCACCTTTAATAATATATGCTCCATCTTGCTATGGGAATACAGTGTTCTCCAGAATTTCAGTTTTAGTAGTTTGTGATGATGGATAATATTTTATATTCAATTGTTTGAAGTGAATCACATCTGCTAACAATGTTTATTTATCCTGCTGTTCCATGCCAAGTTTTAGACCTAGGAGTGTTCCACAACCTTTGCATTAAACTTGTAAAAAATATAGATTAATTGTCCCCCATACACACTGGAAACCAACATTGGATATTATCCATCTTGCTACACTAACTGCAATTTGACCATAATTTTTAAATTAGAATAACAAACATAACAAACTGAAAATGACTCTTTAATAATTCTGAAAATTTCATATCTTCGGCAATGCTTTGAAGTTTATACATGTTCAAAATGTTTAAAGAGAAAACACTGGCTAAATGAAGAAACTTTAATTTCTCATAATGTATAATAACTATCCATACAATCTTGAATAATTATCACCAAATTTTAGAGGACTATCCACCTAAATTCAGGCATAATTGGTAATGTCAAAGGGTGACTCAGATTGGAATGAAGGGCTATGTCAAATCATTCTCGTGGATGCCAAGTGCTTGCACTTATAAACACATTTTTATTTTATGTACAACCTGATTCGATATAATTTTAGTTCTTTAAAAGAGAATCTCTGAAACTAAAGGTTAATCTAAGCACATCAGGATAGGTTCATAATTCACAGGAACTAAGTTCAGAATTCATATTCTCAACAATACATGAAACAAAAACATACCGTTCGAATGAGGCCTACACGATACTGCCGTGGAATATTTCCCATCATACCAAAATCAAGGTAAGCAAGTGATCCACTTCTGATAGCCACAAGATTTCCAGGGTGGGGATCAGCATGGAAATAGCCCTCTTCAAGTAGTTGTCTCAATGAGCAATAGACACCCTTGCGAAATAAATAAAGTTAGCTCTTAGAAAATATTTTTAAGATAGGTTGAATGCAGTGACAAGAATTCAAGAACCATTCATCCACTGCTTTTCCACTGCAATAATTAGCTCATTAAATACAATACCAACCTCGAGAAATGACATATTGCTTATTGTTAATAGGTGCCTTACTTATGTGATACAATCAAACTTAAAGAATATACGAAATCTTAACCACCTGTGACCCAAATGTAAAAGAGTTCAATAATTTTATACAGGTATTCAAATATGAATTTTCTGACACAGTCAAAAACATTTATTTCTAATCTCGTACCTGATCGACAAGTTGTTTTATATTCAAGTGAGCTTCTTCAATTCCTTCCTTGTCTGTCAATTTAATACCATCTATCCACTCCATTGTGAGGACAGATTTGCTAGTATAGTCCCAGTAAATCTTTGGCACCTTCACCCAGCTTTTACTTTTACCCTGAGAACCATAATTAGAGGCACTTTTTCTTCTTTTATCACTGCTTTCTCTGACTCCCTGGTATTTTAAAGAGCTTTTGTAATCTGAGTAAAAAATCAAGACTTTCAATTACATAAAAATGTGGTGAAAACATTTAAGCTGCCAAATGGTACAAACCATTTGAGCTGATTTACTATTTAGTGAGATTGTGCACCCAAGGATTAATATAAATAATCTGCAAGTATGAACAATAATGTATTGACAAAAATCAAAAACCAAAATATAATGTTAAATAACAAATAGAGTGCACTAGCCATTAAGGGCATGGTATGTTGGTTAAAACTGGACATAAATCCTGCTGAGCCATTGAGCTCGTGGACTTTGTGCCACCTGTGTTAATGCAGGGAACGAGTTCTCCTATTTATGACCTCAACTGGATCAAGCTATATATATATATAATAGGTTTGCGTCTTATGAATGCTAGGTTCTAGCTCTGATGAACCATGTTCTCTACATCCATTCTGCAAGGGTCTCGTAGAAGTAGTGAGTGGCTATACACTGCCACTTCTGGACAATTACACAATCATTCGAGTAGTCAGTCAAGCATGCAGAGCTGATTAAAAGTACAAAATTTCTTGGGATAAAGAATGTGTGAGGTCCGGAAGTGCTTCCAAAGAAACTAGTGAATGTGCCTAGCAACAAGGTATAGAGCAGGGCTTTTGATAGATGGAAATCTCCTCCAAGACATGGGTCTCCAGTGCTGGAGCTTGTCTGAATTCAGCTAACTCTATTCCAAGAGGGTGACATGTTTTGCCGGTTTTGCTCGTTCTCAACTGTTAATTACATTTGTAGCATGTAATGTCCCTTTATTTAATGAGGGAATTATTTAAAAAAATTGCCCCATTCCTTAGGCCCATCCTATTTGTTTGTAACTTGTGGCGCCACCCCTTGGCATGGACCTATTTATGTAATTCAAGTTTGGGCACCAATCTGTTTGGGCCGACTTGCTTAATGGAAAGATGTTCTAACTTTTGACATCATATTTAATTGGCATTCTTGGAGCATCATTAGGATTGATCATTCATCTTCTTATTATGTAATTCCAAATTGGAATTCAATCTGGTAATTGCAGTTTCGGTGGGAGTAACTCCTCACCCTAGTCTAGCTACAAGTTATCAAATCTGTAAAGTTTCATTTCGAGACAAATTTTTAGTGTTGGAAGAACTAAGACAAATTGTATCAATTTGGAAAACATTATTATGAGCAAATACAATATTATTTCATTGTTGTTTTCTTACTAGACCTGTGGTTGTCTTTATTTCATCTTTCTGAAGATTAACATTAGAGTTATATAAATAATGTCATGAGACTTTCAGGTGATATTAAATAACAGTGCATTCTAGAATTGGGCAATATAACATAACTATTTCACTGTTTATTAGCATGGCTTATATTGGTGGAGGCTATAGTGATTTGGGAATCATCGATTATATTAAGAATTATTATTATTTGCTTTAAAAAAGGATTGGAGCTATGTGACTCAATTGCATATTTCGGCAAAGACAATTGTATTCAAACTTTAAGCTAGGTTACCCGGTTCGACCCCCCAGTCCCTTGGACCTAGACTAGTTCGAACCGATCCTTGGTCCGGCAACGGTCCGCTTGTGGGTCTGGACAAGGTCCGGCACAAAGGCCAGTGGTTCGAATCAGCAAGACCACAGTTCGAACCCAAGCAGACCCGAGTGAACTTGGCGAATCACGGTAAAACCATGGTGGGCCCGCATTGAATTTCAACACTCTATCAAGTTTTTTTTGTAAATTTAATTATTTGTTCACATCCACAACCCTAAAAAGTGGATTCTAAAGGACTTATGTTGGTTTTTATCTTTCATTTGGTGTGCAAATAGGTTATTTTCTTAAAAGGTGGGGCAAATAGGTGGTTGAGCAAGAGTTTGGCTGTGCAAGGAGTTGGAAGATTGATTTCTGGATCTTCATCAAGTATTTGTGCCTCATTCCAACACCTTTGCAAGCTTCCAATGTGTCGAAGAGGTGGGTTTTTTTTTCATTTAATTTTGTTTTTGTTTAAGTTTTTTTAATTTTGTTTCATTTCTCTTTCATTATGCATAAGATCTACCCTTTTTTTTAATTTTCCATTCTCTTGTTTTTATTTTGAATATGTATAAAATTTATTGCCATAGGAACTACAATGACATCTACCTCTTCCTCCATAAGCAATTATGAACAACAAAGAATATATCCAAATTTGGATTCTCCTTTTTGGAAGTATGTTGATATTATAAGACCCCTTCTAGGAGGTGGTGCATTTTGTTGGAAATGTTAGGGTTGTGATAAAGAAAGGAATAGTTTATATTATCAGGTGGTAGGCCATTTGTGTGGATTCTCTAAAAGGAGTCCTGAAATACACTAGAAAAAATGCACCTATGCTAAATGAAACAATATTAAAATATATTGCAAAAAATAAAGTAGCAGAAGAGAGAGAAGCACATAAACAAAATACAACCACTAGCACTAAAAAAATCAAAGAGAATGCAACCCCCCTCTACAAATATTGTGATAGAAGACCACCCCTTCTATAATATCGCAATTGAGCCTGAGAATGAAACTCAAGCACCCATTACATGCAAAAGAAAGGGACCATTGGAAACTTCATTTCAAAATGCGAGTCGGGACATTGCCGATAGTGATGTAGCAAGATGTTTATATGTAACCGGGTTGCCTTTTAGTGTTGCTTGCTTCCCATACTAGAAGAAGATGTTGAAAAGTGTCAATGAAGCTCCAAGATGGTATAAGGGCCCCGTTTATGAGAAAGTACAGACCAGCTTGTTGGATAGAGAGGCCAAGGGGGTTGAGGATGCATTGAAGCCCGTAATGGATTCATGGATTGAGATAGGGGTATCGATTATTTCAGATGAGTGGAAAGATGCAAGAAATCGTCCCTTGATCAAAGTCGTAGAAGTGTCCCCTAAAGGGGCAATGTTTTTGAAATCCATGGATTGTGAGGGGCAAGTAAGAGATGGGCCATTTATTGCTAATATTCTCATCTCTGTCATTGAACAAGTGGGACCTAGAAACGTTGTCCAAGTCATAACCAACAATGCAAAGGATTGTAGAGTTGTTGGTTTGTTGGTTGAAGAGCGATATCAGCATATCTTTTGGACTCCTTGTGTGGTCCACTCACTCAATCTTATGCTACAAAAGATTGGGAGAAAAATTGGGTGGATCAAAGAGGTGTATGCAAAGGCTAAGAACATCTAGATGTTTGTCACAAACCACCACATAAGTCAAGGAATTTTCAGATTATTCTCACATTTGGAGCTATTGAAGTTAAGTGAACTTGAACTTCAAGTAGTAATTTAATTTTAAAAAATAAAATTAATATTTTACATTTTCTTTTTTTCATATTTTGATTGTGTAATGTGTATTGTTTTTTAAAGTTTGTCTCTAATAGTTGTAATTTTTTTGCTCTAATTTCTGTTACAGGTTGCTTAGACCTGTTTTGCATCAAACTTAATCGTCTTCAAACAACTTGTGAAAGAGAAAGTGGCACTTTGCAATATGGTGATCAGTAATAATTGGTTTATATGGAGGCAAAGCAACACTGAGAGGGCAACTAAAATTAAGCAAAGGATATTGGATGATTCATGGTGGGAAGGTGTGGAGTATCTCCTAAGTTCACCGAGCCCATTATGAGCATGCTTTGCTACACTGACATGGATAGGCTTTTCCTTGGAGAGGTGTACGATGGCATAGATTCAATGCATGAGAAGATGAAGCAAATCATAAATGGAAAAGAGCAAGATCCCCAGGAGACCTTCTTAACAAAATTGCAAGCAATTGTTGTAGAACGATGGAACAAGATGATCACTCCTCTACATTTGCTTGCCTATGCATTGACACCAAAATATTATAGCACCCAATTTCTTGATATACCAGGAAGGTTGCCACCATATAGAGATTTAGAAGTGTCTATTGTTAATTTAAGATCAGATCTAAATATTCAGAGATAATTTTATGAATCTTTCAAATAGTAAATCAAATGAGCGAATTAAGTAAACAACAAGGCTAATCTAAAACCTAAAACAAAACACAAGAGGTACCCTAGGAAAACCTCCCACTTGGAGGAAAAAACCCAGCAACAATTAGATCATCTATTATTGGCTTTCAAATTACAAGTACAGACCTCTCGACTCTGTGATTTTCTGAAGATCCCTGATCAATGAAGAAGATCTGACAATATCAATATCGCCAATGTAAGTAGTAGATCACCAATGCAAGGGTTAGATCAGATGTAGAATCAGATCTCAAACTTCAACAATCAGATTGAATAGGGCTCAGGTCAGATCTGATCATAAGTATGCAGAAAATCTGGTTCCTCTGTCTGTAACTGAAATCCTTGTGCGCTGAGTGTTTGCCTCTTGAGTTCACTGGCATGCTAGAACAGTTCATACATCTTTGTAGTCCAGATCACATGTAATGTAGATCGCAAGTATTGTAGATCAGATTGCAGGAGTTGTAGTGCAGATCACAGGTATTGAAGACCAGATTGAAGAAGTTGAAGTGCAGATCGCAAGTATTGAATCACTTGTATACTGATGAATATATATTCGCTGTCCAAGTGCTTTGATCCCAAATTGCTGGTGCACAGATCGAAAATCAGACCAAGTTGTTCTTTTTGTAGATTCTGTGTTTGATGCTTGCGGCAACTTTATTATATACAGCCCGAATAGAAGCATTTAGGAGGCCAACCTTTATAGAGATAGTTTTCTATCTTTTGGCGCCAAAAAGGAATTTGAATAAGGGCCAACTTAGGGATCAATTCCTATGTGGGCCGACCCACCTAGGAATTGATCTGCGATTTTTAATTTAAATTAAAGATATAAATTTAGCTAGAATCCGAAGCTAGCTATAAGCATTAACATCTAATAGGTACCAAGCAGCATTCCTTCGACTCTTTCCTGATGATGATATGCGAGATCTGATTACAGATGAGTTCATACAATTTGTGAATGCAAAAGGTCTAAGCAATGATGCTCTTCGTCATCAGTTTAAGAAGGATGCTCACAGTTGGCGGTACCTCCATGGCCAACGATTCCAATCATTGCAGCCCTTTGCAATCAAAATTATATCACAAGTAAGTTTTATTTTAAAAAAATTTAGTTTGCTTTTGTCTTCATGGGTTGCTAGTAATTTTTATTTTATAAGATCAATATTTTTATTTTAATTGTCTACTTTGTTGTATCTTCATAGGTTACTAGTTCATCTGCATCAGAAAGAAATTGGAGCACATATTCTTTCATCCACTCAATAAAGCACAATAGGCTCTCCCCTAAAAGATACATATATGTGCATTCCCACTTGCATCTCCTCTCGCACAAGCATAAAGAATACAAAGAGGGGGAGACGAAGATGTGGGATTTAAATGCAGAGCATACGGACTTGGATGCTTTCACTTCTCAGCTTGTAGTTATTGAATTGAAAGAATTTGGCACCGATAATGTTATTGGTGCAGCTGATTCCATTGGCCTTAGCACTATTTGTGAATTGACTAATGCCAATGAAGAAGTAGAAGAAGAAGAAGAAGAAGAAGAAGAAGATGATGATGATGATGATGATGATGAAGAAGAAGAAGAATATTATTAATCCATTGGTTGAAACTTGAAACAATGATACTTGAACTTGATATTATGATTTAGCAATTGACATTTCCATACTTTGAAGTTGAACTTGACGTATATGATGCTATGATGGTATGATCATGATGTTGTGATTACAAGTTTATGGTGTTTTGGTTGTTTATATGATAGTATGTGACATTCTAATCTTAATTCATGCTTATAGGCTGCATAAATATAGATATATATAAATTTTACATGTTTTTGTACTAACGAACCCAAACCCCATTTCATAATATTGCCCTACTAGCAAACCGATTCTTCGAAGCCGAACTTGAACTTGAATCGGCAACCTAGACTTTAATTTGTTTGCCGGAAGATGGCAGGAATTTGTGAATTGGTACGGCCAAATTCTCATTTTGGTCCAAAATGAGAATTTGCCATCTTCCGCCTCAGGACCTGGAATTTGCCAAATTCTCATTTTGGACCAAAATGAGAATTTGGCCGTACCAATTCACAAATTCCTGTTTTCAAATTCCTGCCATCTTCCAGCAAACAAACGGGCCCTAAGCATTGGGAACCATATGTTCAATATATTAGAATTCATATATCTTAAGACTAAAGGTGCAGCGATAATTAATGGCAAATGGTTTAATGATCGGTGGCTAATATTATACTCCTTGGTCAAACTTTGGAGTTGGTGATACAAATAAATCATATTGATTGTCTTGTGAAGACTTGCTTATTTCAAATAAGAAGCGATAAATACATACGGAGAGTTTAATGGTTTATATTTGATATTTGGTATCATGAGGTAACGGTGATATAGTTCCTTGTCTTTGTACTGATAATGAAATTAATTCATCCAAAAGAAGCTACTTGGTTTATTGAAATATTATGGATGTGACTCCTGAGCATGAGGAGGTTCAATGTTATTGGCCGCTCCTCCTGTATGCATTAACTATTGACTGCAATCTTCATATTGTTGGCACAGGGCACAATAGATTTGGGTGATGGGTTGCTGTGATTTATGAAAAGTCAACTGATGGTCCTCGGCTCTCCTTAATGTAGCAGTGCTTAATATTGGTACTCAGAAAGGTTTGTCAACTTCCTGCAGTGCCAGATTGAGGCATTTGCATTAGCAATACTAAAGATACATGGAGTTGGATCCATCGCCATCCTGCCCTTAATCAGACGCAGCAATTTCGTTTGTAACCACAGTTTCATTCTAGACGATTATCTGATCCTCCTATGTCCATTTGCAGCCGTAAGTTTATAGATCAGAAGTCTGAAGTGTTGAACAAGATTGGCATCCAAATAGCATCATGTAATAAAGAATGTTAATAGAAAGATAACGTCACAAGCTGAAAACAGGATATTTCGTAGTCATACCAGCCTAGTATAAGATTTGTTGGCTTTTTCCTCAGCCTGTATTAGGGCTATTTTTTGTCGTAAGAGATGCCAGGCATGATTTTCTTTCTCCTACACCTGTCTTGGGCTGTTAATATGATTATAGTAGGGCTGGGGTCCCTGGATAGAACCCTAATAATATCATCTAAAAGAAAATAGAGATAACTAGCCTGTTTATAGTATTATCTTTTCCATCAGTAATTCTGATCATCAATCATAATTTTTTCTTCCTACTAAAACTTTTGATCATTAATTTAAAACAGTTAACTCTCAAAATGTTCTAATAAACTGCACTGTTACTAAAAGACAATGTTTGTATCCTCAAAGGCCGTGTATTAACAAGTTCTCGGATATGAGAGAACGGAATGTAAAAGAGAGGGCATCACCTGCATCAAAGCCATAGAGGGAAGCAAAACGTTCAGCATTCTGTGCTTCGTGGATATAATCAATCTCCTCAAACATGTGCCTAACCTGTCCATACAATAATTAACAAGTACTCAGTAAAAGCTGTACTGTAACTTGATCTCCAGGGGTTTAGAAAAGTATAGGCAATGCTATAAACCAAATGTATAAATTATTTATAATTGATTTTGTGCAAGATACAGATAAGCCGAAACGGTGATAGACAGAAATATGGGTAGATAGTTGTAGTGCGGGAATTTATTCCCTCAACAAATATCAGCATAACCATTGAAATTACACATGTTAAAAAAATTGACAGATGCAGTTGGAAATTCACAGGTATATGACATCGAATGTATTTGGTTTTCAAAATCAAATCATATATAGGATCAATGGTTGACCTATTTTGCCCATGTTTGTTTATTTTAGAAGACGAAAATCTGCTAAGACTGATAAAAGTAGCTAGAGAGGAAGGAAAAATTCATGAGTTGGTGGCAGTGGATGGGAGACATCATTACGGTTCTCTGAGTCTTAAAGAAAATATAAGATCTCAAGACCATTCTTCGAACTTATCAAGGGCCTCGGGAGAGAAAATAGATGTAAGGAAATCTACAGTTACATTTGCCAACGTTAGCTTTAGATGAAACAAAAAAATTCTTAGTATTAGGAGTCACAGAAAGAAAATCTACAAACATGTTACTTGGAATTCCCAACCTATTTAAAATTCAATATAGCCATATGGGAACAAATCAAGCCAACAATAGAGGCTAACTTAGCACAATGGACTAACAAAACAGTTTCATTCACTCGAAGAAATTGGCCAGTAACAGCTGTACTTCAGTTAGTCCAAGTGTACCTTAATCTTCTACATATTCCAGCCTGGGAAGAAGAAGAATTGATTGTCAATTTAATGGAAATTTATGACCGGGGACATATGATACCTTCAAGAGCCCTTGAGTAGCATGGAAAACTCAACAAGCAAAAGGCAGATAGAACACTGAATTTTTAAAAAAAAAACAAATTTAACAAAGCTCTATTAATCAGGCCTGCCCGAAGTTCTGGCAACCAGGAAACACATCCTGGGCATCAATTATCCGTCACAGATGTCTCAAGTTCTCAACTCTCCTAATCATGGCCCGATGATAACCACCTCGAAGCCTCCAGTCTCAACGATTGCCAAATATATTGGAAATTAAATTTTCTATATCAAGGAGCTAGATATTCAATTTCCTTTTTCAAGAAAACACATAATTTCACACAAAGTTTATGTTCCTTGCAAAAGCCATGTCGATCCAGTTCTGCAGGTTACCTGGGGGCTGAACATGAAAACCAAAACACATTCAAGTGCAGAAGGCTTATAGCAGATATGCCACTTTTATGAAATGCATAAAGGAAAACAGACATGCAAACCAAAACACATTCAAGTGCAAAAGGCTTATAGCAGATAGGCCACTTCTATTTAGATTGATCAGGGGAAATGTATAGAAAGGTTTGTGAGAATTTTTGTATACCACTTTAACTCTAACGAATTTCCAAAGCAAGTATTTATAAAAGTAGGCTGTCAACTAGCAAGAATTGGAATGAAATATTATCTATGTTACTTGAGCTACTTACTTACTCAGTTGAGCTGCTTAAGCTACTTGCCTGCTTGGTTGAGCTACTTGCCTGCCTGGTTGAGCTATTTGCTTGCTTTCTGGAGCTAACCGGTTGCCTTGTTGAGCTACTTCTGTGTGGTTGAGCTTCTTGGGTGTCAGCTTGAGCTGGCCGCCTGTCCACTTCACCAGCCAGTTTGTCTACTACTGAGTGACACATCATCTGTTGAATATTCTAATTTGGTGGTCTGATTTTAATACCTTTAATGATGAAGTTTAAACAGTTCATAGATTGTTGGTGCTTACGCATGTGGATGGGAGTCCGGAATGTTTTTGTACATTTAATATTTTTGGTGTCCCTGAGGCAGGCTTTAAAGAAGTATGGGTTGAATAAATTGTGAGGGCCAAGGCATATAGCAGATCGTGGAATCATGTATAGGTAGTGAAATGCGAAGTGTGCTAAAGATAAAGGCATCGTTTTAGTTTTGAAACAGAACCAAATACTGTATATTAAATACAGGCAATCTGTGTGGCATTACTACTTCAGCACAACATTTATTACATTGGTTGTTACTCTTTTTCAATGGACAAGGCATTTTATTGATTGCATATCAAACTTTAATATTCTTATAACAGGCTCGAGTTTAAATAGTTACAAGGAGTCATGATGAATGCCTGATTTTGTAAACCGTGTGATGAGAGAGTACAGTTGTGAGTTTTAAATGCGCTGCAAGAACATTAAAAATTGTTTAAAGATATGGATGCTGTACGGTGATTTTTAAATTCTGCATGTTGCTGAATTTCAAGCTTTATTTGAACAAGGTCAGATGAAGTGTGATAATAGGAAGCTATACATATGTTGGAGCAATATATATAAAAATGGGTGTGCTACAAAGCTTCAGGCTTCAAAAAAATTGGGTAGACAGTTTCTGGGTGTGTTGGAATCTAGTTTTTTGAAGTATTTTCAGTTTGTTTTGCAACTAAGTCAAATATGATTTATAACAATTTTGAGGATTTTCTATGTGCAATATAGGAAGAATTTTTTGTCAAATCGATGAACAGATTTAGATGGCAGACCTATGATCAGATTGTAGAGGTTGAGAAAAGACAGCATTACGAATTTGAAGAAGAGGAACATAAAAATCAAAGCTATTGAAGTTGGTGCCTCAGCTGACTGGAGTTGGTACTTCAATTGTTTGGAGTTGGTGCTCACTTATGTAATCTGAGTTGGTGCCCATTTTAGTTAATGAAAGCTATTGTATGTTGTTGTTTTTCACTCGTAAGGGTTTTCCATGAGAAATTTGGTGTTTCCATCTTGATGGTTGTTCTTTATATTTTATGTGGTTTCATGCATTTAAAAGTTTTGAAATACTAATTCACCCCCCCCACCACCACTTCCCCAAGTATTTCTTGTGTGCTCTTCAATTGGTATCAGAGCAGGGTGCCTTAGGAAATAGAGCTTAAACACTTGGAGGTTGATCCTGATTGCACACACGGGTTCTCCTGAAGGTTTGGCAATGAATAGATCACCCTTATTTTAGGGCTTTGAGCCTCTGACTAGGCATTCTGGAGAGTTTGAATGCTTTCTTATATAATGTCTCTTGGTTTTTGTCGAAACTGGTTACACTAAGAGCTCCTACAAATGCTGATGGGAAGAAGGCTTCTGAAAATAATGCAAAAGCTATGAATGCAATCTGATGTGGGTTATTAGAGACAGAATTTGTGAAAGTTATGCATTGTGAATCAGCTCATGAGATTTAGGACCAACTTCAGAAAACATATTAAGGAGATGCCAACATTAAAAAGGCAAAGCTTCAAACTCATAAAGGAATTTTGAAAGTCTTAGGATGCATGAAGAGGAAAATGTTGCTGCTTACTTTTTGTGAATAGATGAAGTTGTTAACACTATCAAGGGTTTAGGGAAAAGATTGAGGACTATAGTTCAAAGAATTTTAAGGTCTTTTATTGTGTGCTTTGATGCCAAAGTTTCAGCAATTGAAGTGATGCAAAAACTTGACAAATTGACTATTGATGAGCTTCATGGTATCCTAATAGCCTACGAGATGAGAACAAATTCTGATTTTTCACCGAAAAATGAGGCAGCCTTCAAAGCTTTGAAGAAAGGAAAAGAAAAGGAGGGTGTATCAAGTGAAAGTTCTCATGAAGAATTTGATTCTGAAGAGGCACATTTAATGAGGAAATTTAAGAAAGGTATCGGCAAATACAAAGCCAAGCTGCCTTTCAAGTGTTTTAATTGTGGTAATGTAGGACATTTTGCAATTAAATATCCTTATGCAAAAACTAAGGATAGCAAGAATGAAAAGAAGCCCAAGTTCACCATGAAGAAATATAAGGGAAAAGAGAAGAAGGGTCAGAAATTCAAAAAGAGTCTTTATTCCAAGGAAGAGAGTAGTTCATCTGATGTTAGTGATGAAGAGTCTTTTAGTGAAGAAATAAATCAAGAACATGAAGAACATACTGATGAAAAAGAAAGTGAACTAAATCTTGAAGAGGAGCTAATAAGAGCTTTCGATAAAATCAAAAAACGGAGAAAAAAAAATCAGAACTTGAAAGTGCTACTACAAGAAGAGAATGAAGCAAAAACAAAGACATCTCAAGCTCTTGGAGAGGCAGAAAAATTAATTGTTAATTTGAAGGTTCAGATTGAAGAAGCAAAGAAAATGGAAGAAGAAATCACAAAACAGCTTAAGCTTAAAGAAGAAGATAGTGAAAGACTTGAAGCTGAGATTGTTTCACTTAGAAAGTTTGATAAATCCTCGACACAGCTGAATGATGAGAAGATAAATTAGAAAAATATTATGTCCTTGGACAAGGTCAATGTCCCACAAAAATCGTCTAAAGATAAAGGTGGAGATGGTTTTGAAGAAGGTCAACGCTCTAGCCAACAAAAGAACAGCAGAAAACAAATGTTGATAACACAACAAATTCAACATAAAAAATCAGAAATAACGCCTTCAAGAAGCCTCATATCTCAAGACAACCAATCATTACCAAGTTTAACAATTCTTTCTTTTATGGTTACTATTTCTCTTGCAATTGTTTTGAACAAGGCAATCAATTCTAGACCATTTTGCGAAAAAAATGATTTCAAACTCATGAATAGGAATTATTTTGCTCCTCCGATGAACTATAATATTATATGTTATAAATGTAATAACTTTGGTCCCGCTGCAAAAGTTTGTAAAAGTGGAATGGCAGGTTTTCATAAGCAAAGCAAGAAAGATGAGAAAAAGGACAAAGCAAATGAGGTTACTAAAATTTGGTAGAAGGAGAAAAAAGTTGTATTGGAATCTTCGATTGTGCAAACAGCCATTCTTGCACAAAGAAAAAAGGATATTTGGTACATTGACAGTGGCTGCTCTGGGCATATGACAGGAGACAAGACCAAATTTCTTACTCTCAATTGCACTAATCAAGGTAAGGTAAGATTTGAAGGTGATGCATCTGCAAAAATCAGAGGTAAAGGTACACTTTTTGTAAAGAGCCTGGCTGGCTCTATGCTGGAGACTTATTTTTTGTATATTTGTTTTACAATTTTTTTGTTTTTGAACATATATATTTTTTTTTTTGTAATTTTTCCAATATAAAAGATAATCTCAAACAGCAAATTACTTCTAACTCCAAATGCTCACCAAATGATTTAATTCAAGTGCTTGCAAATATTCAAATAACAATACATATATTTAATGCAAATAAGCACCTTTTAGAAAAGGTAGCATGCTATGAGATGAAACGCAGCCTCTAGGAGATGAGACGCAGCCTCAATTGGATGATTCGCAACCTCTATAGAATGAGACACCAGCAATTATTCATGGTCTCCTTTGCATTGGAAGTCCCTTGCGTAGCAATGTGAGAAGCTTAAATTGGAATGGCAGCCTTCCCAAACACAAATCGAGGCTAGAACATCAAATACACACACCTCTAATGAAATCGCAGCTACCTTGCAAATGTCGTACGGACTCCATACTCAACATGTACATGAGAAAATTTACACAATTCATTGGCATTGCAATCCAATTCAAAGTGTATAAGACCAAGAAGAATTAAGCAATTCTTCAACTCCTCCAAACCCTTGTCGCTTCCTCCTTCCCAAATTTCAGTTTTTCAATCATAAAATGTGTAATAGAATCCTATTTGGTTTACAACAGCACCAAATTTGCAGCCATGAAAATCAGAATTAATTCTCAGAATCCAAAGCACAATTTACCACCAAACCGGTGATTCAAAGTGCAAACATGGGGAGGAATCAGTCCTCAAACCCTAGTTGAAGAACTTCTCAACAATATTCACCATCAAATAAAAGCCAAGTTATAGAATGAGGTTCGAATTCTCATAAAGTTGTATATATAATATTTTTCCATAGCTTCTCAATGACACTTTTCACTTAAAAGTCACTTGTTTTATGAGCTCAAGATTTAAAACTACTCAACCCGGTTCAAACGAGCTATAACACCAAGGTGCCCAATAGACAATCCCAATAAAAATAGCAACCTTAGCCAGTTTGATTAAATAATAATCAAAATTCACCCATTTTGCGAAAATGACTGAAGAGGCATCAAAATCGAAATCTGACAGCACAGGCATGATCTAGATGATGAAAGGCGATGAATGAACCTGACGGAGTGACTTTCTAAAAATAAACGCTCCCTCCAAGAATCTTGGAGCCCAAACCGGAAGCCAAAAATAAAAACTAAGAGCATCATTAATTCCTCTAATTCATCTAAGCTCATTGGAACCAACTTTTGACTTACTATACATAGTAAGTCCCTCAAAACAGGCCAAAACCCACATCAGGGCCCTCTAATCACCAGTATTAGCCTACAAGGACCCAATGATAGGCTAAATCTAATAACACAGATGCTCGCTCGAAATGGGGACATTACACTTTTTTTGGATGACGGTGAGACTAAGGTTGAGAATGTTTTATATGTAGAAGATCTGAAACACAATTTATTGCGAGGCAATTATGCTATCACTGATCAAGGACACGGTTTAGTTTTCAATTTCGATTGTTGTGAAATTAGAAAAGATGGTAAACATATTGCTGATGCAAGTAGGGCTATTAACTATATGTATATTCTTGATGATATCAAAAGTGGAAAGTGGTGTTTGAGTCAAGTGGATGAAACTTAGTTATGGCATAGGGGAATGGGACACACGGATTTTGATAGTCTTGTTCAAATCAGTAAGAAGTTGTTAGAGACATGCCAAAACTCACAAAAATATCAAACAATGTTTGCAAAGAGTGTCAACTTGGAAAACAAACAAGGAAGAGTTTCAAGTCAAAAAGGCATTCTAGCACAAAGCCTCTTGAGTTGATTCATATTGATTTATGTGGGCCTTTAAGAACTAGGAGTGTGCAATGTGAGAAGTATTTATGCTTTTAATTGATGATTTTTCAAGAATGGCCTGGGTTGCATTTTTTAAAGAAAGATCAGAAGCACTTGAGAAGTTTAAGGCTTTCAAAGCCTTAGTGGAGAATGAGAAGGGTCTGAAAATTTGAAGCTTATGGTAAGACAATGGAGGAGAGTTTACAGAAAATGAGTTTGTAAGTTTCTATGAAGAACATGGTATAAAGAGGCAATACTCAGCTGCAAGGACACCACAACAAAATGGTGTTGTTGAAAAGAAGAACAGATCAGTCCAAGAAATAGCTTGTAGCATGTTGAATGAGTTTAAGGTGAATGATTCTTTTTGGAGAGAGGCTCTCCATACCGCTGTCTACATTCAAAATAGGGGGCCGATTAGAGGAAAGCATAACAAGACTCCATATGAACTTTGGAAAGGTGAGACTGCATCAGTTAAATATTTCAAAAAATTTGGTAGTCCTTGTTATATTAAGAGGGATGAAGACAACCTTGGGAAGTTTAATCCCAAGGCTAATGAAGGAATTTTTTTGGGTTATTCTTCTAAAAGTAAAGCTTATAGATGTTTTAACAAAAGATTACACAAGATAGTTGAAAGTGCTAATGTGAAGGTTTATGAAGCCACTAACATCACGACAAAGTGCAAGATGATGTTAGTGTTAGCAATTTAAGTTGTCATTAGTGTAAATTAGTTGCAAACACCATTTCCACCGGTAAAAATTCACCGGTAGATCACTTATCTTTGAATATATGCACCGGTAGACTAGAAACAGAGTGTATACAACCGGTAGACTAAACAGAGGAAATACACTGGGATACACCGGTATGCATAATAGGGATGGACCGGGTATAAGAGTATACCAGTCAAAACTGCATAAAGATCCGCACTAGATTCTCCGAAGCAGTTGGAGTTAAAACCAGAATATGCGGAGCATCCACCGATTAGAACTGATGTTAGCTTTTTAACAGGAGTTAGTTTTTATTTCTACGCGGATGTTTTCAAGGTAAACTCCAGATCAGAACACAAAGCTTAACTGCTAGTTGCATGATTTAATATTGAGTTTATAGCCTGGCGATTCTATGAGTTAAGGGTTTTCATTGAGGTAAACTCTTGTATAAATACAGGTCATAGGACACAAGAAAGAATGTAGTTGTTGATAGTTGTTGGATTTACAGAGCAGAAGAGAGATACCTTCTGAGAGAATTGCTACAGTCACAGAGGTGAAAGGCAAAGGGATCAACAGCCAGGCAGAACCAGGAAAGAGATCAACAGGTATGATCTAATCAGACAGTCAGTGTCAATTAAGATCATTTCTTTTATAAGGTGTGAAAGCATATTGAAATCCCTCGATCAGGGTGGACCCTAATCGGTTCTTTGTAAAAATCCTTTAACCGGGTAACATCTTTGCTGATGTTGAAAGTCCTTTAACCAGGCAACTCCTAACAAAGTTAAGATCTTAACCAATCTTTTATCAAATCCCTTAACTGGGTAGCACTCTAACAAGTGCTTTGTAAGCTCCTAACAAGGCGCCTTCATTCTGCAGTAGTGAAGTTGTGAGCTTTATCTCACTGTGATTTTTTCATTATAACCGAGGGTTTCCACGTATACATCATGTGTTGATCTGTGTATTTCTATTTATGCTTATGAATGATTGTTTATATTCTGCTTATCTTGGAAGAATAATTAAACAAGAACTGAATTGTAATAGAAATAGTATTTATTGATTCACCCCCCTCTCAGTAACCGGTTAGGAATAACAGTTAGTACTTGTCAAGTAGAAGAGGAACAAAGTATTATTCAACAAACACCTTCAAATGTACATGTGACAGAAAATGTAATTTTTGGAAATACACCTTCAACTGTTCAAAGTGGGACAGCAGATGCAATTACAAAGAATACACCTTCAAATGATTAAGGTAAGAACACGTATAGTACCTTTTTGAAGACTTCATCTAAGTTTATTCAAAGAACCCATCCCATTGATCAGATCTTCCAAGAGGATAGAACAAGGGCCACAAGATGAAGTGTTAATTATTCTGAAAATGAAGATATTTCCAGTTGTTGGCATATGACAAGATTTGGAAACACAAGCATTGGCCAGGGGTCTTGTTTCCATTCAGCCTTGGGAGTTTGCCCATCCCCTCAAGCAGCGGAGGCAGCAAAAAGAGAATTCGAGTTCTACTCTTTGGGATTATATCATGGGAGAGCACACTTTGACACCCACCATAAGATTAAGAGGGCATATGGAGTTCAGGACATGCACATAGCACATATAGAGGATCATTGGGCTAATGCTAGTGATGACATGCAAATAAAGAGAAGATCGTTTTCCAAAATGTTAGTTCAGTTGATTAGAGCAAGCAAGTGGATCCAGATTCTTGATCAAGTGGAAGATGATAGGCAGTACCTTCAACTTGATTATGAGATAGCAAAGAAGGATCCTATTCCCCACATTGATTGGATAGACAAGAGTAAGGAAAGTTTGGATGCAGTAATGGTAACAGTTAGAACATTCACTGAAGTTTGGTTGTAGAAACAAATAGCTTGCCTACAAGCAAGGAGGCTTACATTGACTAATGAACTAATGAAGGATGTAATTGAACCTGAGGAGGACTAATCTAGACAGCCACATGGAATGAGTGTCAAATTTGAGAGTCGGAATAGTGAGAGAGGTGGCAATAGGCCTTCCCAAACAAAGGATAAGAAAAGAATTGAAATTATCAATCAAGAGCCACAACAAAAGAAACAAAGGCATCTAGTGGCAGGCAAGACATGAAAGCAAACAAGTGGAGAAAGAAGAGACAATTCCAGTTGCAAATGAGTTGGCAACAAATAAGAGTTCTAGCTACGTCCCATTGGATCATGATGAGCAAGAGGTAGATTCTCCCCTTTAGCAAAACGAAGAATGTCAAGATGAAGAGAATGAGATTGTAGACTTAGAAGCACTATCAAAGGATGGAGAAATTCAACCAAATGAGGTGGAAGTGAATGAAGAAATCAATAAGGAAGTTCAAGAACAAAACTAGGAAGAAGAGAAAAGAGAAGATGAACTAGGAGACATCACAACACCAGCATGGCTATTGAATCGCATGATGAAGAAACAAGTTGCAGTTGACCAGCCCGTTGATAGTGTGGAAGAGATAGTGAGGAAGAATGATGATGAAAAGGATAAAATGCCAGCCAAGAGATTCTATCAAGTTACAAAGGATGTTTCAGGTACACACATTGCTCAAGATGCAATCCCAAAGGTAGACAAGGTAATGGGGGAAGCTTTGCCAGGAGACTATAACATAAAAGAGTATGAATTGGGGAAAACTACCAAGAAACAAGAGGTTGAGGAAGCTCACGGGTCTATTCAAGCTTTAGAGGACAGAATAAACAAGTGGGAAAGAAAAGAAAATACAAAGAGAAGAACAAACAGTTAAAAGAGAGTCTTAGACAAATAATGAATCCACTTCAGCAAGCTGATCCAACTTTCATTCCCCCCATGCCTAGTTCAAGTGAATCTATGGTAGGACTAGAAGGAGTGGGAATTATAGGGAAAGAAACAAAGAGATGGGTGGCATTGGTATTAGAAGAGGCAAACATATTAATTACAAAGTTAATTAAGACTTATGATACTATACTCTCCTTTCAAGAACGAAGTCGAGATATTGAAACAATGTGAGGATTTCTCATCCAGTCAAGAGGAAACGCTTTTCCACTTGCACACTCTCATGGAGGTACCACTGCATACACTAATAAAGGATCAAGTATTGAAAAGAGGACAGAAGGTTGATTTCCTGGCATGGCATCAGGCAATCTCTCACAAGGGTGATGTACTCAAACAAATAGAATCCAATTGCTCAGCTACAAAGGATGTCATTTTGGAGGTAAAGAATGGTATACTAGGAGGCATATGACAATTAGAAGATAAGCATTGAGGAACTGTAAGGAAAGGTGAAGGAAGTCTACTTCGTGGAAGGGAATCCACTTGTGTTTAAGCATTTAGATGCAGCTACAAAATTTGTGGGCTTCGTGGCTATTTGTAATGCAATTGATTGAAAGAAAGCATGTACTACTTATACAAGTGATGTGGGATATTATGAATATAGGCTTGGATTAATGCCAAGTGTTCCCACGGAGGAGATCAATGAGATTGTGTCCAAGTTCAATGAATGTGAAAGAGAAAACAATGAGGGACACAATTCCCAAGATGATGACTTGATGTAGGCCCACATGGCTCTGAATTTGCTCATTGGTTAATAAATAAATGCTTGATTCTGGCTGGCCCATTTGGCGCCAAGTGGCATAGGCATACATGATGATATTTTTAGTTGCTTTTTGTTTTACAACTTTTACATGAATTAGCGCGTCATGAAAAATGAGTGTTTGGAGACTATTTCAAAAAATCATGAGCATATATATTAGAGCTTCTTATTCTCAGCAATTCATTGAATCAAACATAAAAATAAAGGAAGAAAACAAACTCTCTCGTCCACAATGAAATTCAATTTTTCAATTACACATGAACACAATATTTTGGAGTCCCACAATTACTAAAACATTACACCAAAACTATAACAGATTAAGATACTAGTATCCTGCCAATAGCTCTCATATGACTTCTAGGCATTTACATATTCAAGAAAATCCCCATACAGTTCATCCATGGTGGCAAAAAGGCAAAGATCAAAAATCTGTCTCACCATTTCATTTACCGCGGCCAACAAGTCTCCTCGTGCCTTTGCATAGTGCTTCAGTTGGCCCCCAATCATGTGTATAAGATGTGCATCAAGAGCCAACATCAATTGCATCCTAGGTCTCTGTACTTTTACAGCAACAAGCTCTCCAGTATGCAGATGAGCTGATTGAGTACCACAATAAGAGCAATAAATTAGTCATCTAAGCTCCAGACAAATTGAAGTGAATCTTTCTGAAGTCTGAAAAAATACCAGACAAGTGCCTGCATGTTGCAGAAACCAAAAAAGGAGGTGATTTCAATTTTAAACAATTTTTCAATTCAAAAAATCCCACCTTTATAGACCTGTCCCAATGATGCAGCAGCAACAGGCTCTGAACTGATATCAGCAAAAAGATTTGATATCGGTGCCCCAAGCTGCGACTCAATAGATTGAATTGCTAATCTAGTTGAAAATGGTGGTATTTGATCCTTCCAACATGCATAGGAAGAGAAAATTACAAAAAGAATGGGAATTAATTACTTCAAAATACAAAATTAGCTTACAAAGTAATGAAACAAATTCTAGGGAGCTAATGGCATTTAATCTTTAAGAATACATTGGTTCCAACAATGTCTCCATATTGTTTTCCTTTTAAAAATTAGCATATCAACAGTAATCAGAGTTATATCTGTGCTATTTAAAGTTATATAATATGTTGTATTTCACCAAAATCATGAAACATGAAACACATAAAGTTCACCGAACATCAAATGGCGTTTGAACCCTTTAAAAACACAATACAGGATCACTTCAAATTCAGATGCATAATGCTTTTCCTTGAACATGTATTTAACTTCAGTTGAGTGATTCATTTGCCACACTAGTTATAATCCATATAATTTTACCTTTCAACCTCGTGCCAAACAATTTTCTGGTTATTATAGTTTCTTTTTGTTGGACTAATAGGTGTTATTTATTTTGGTTCCACCAGCCAGAATGAAAAATTCCAAGACAATAAATACCCACTCCTAGATTGTATATCATGGGTATCGATACAAAGCTCATCATTATCATCTGGATCTCTATCTTAGTGACATCAAATCTTGTTGGCAGCCATTATGACAGTGCAGAAGAAAAGATTAAGCAGATTCTATAATCACGGATTTACTAAAGACAAAGAAATCAGTCTCAATGTGGGGGGAATAACTTCCAATTTCACCGTTGGATCGTGCTCAATTTTGGATATGTTTTCACAAACCTAATTCTCCAGATTCTCACCGGATCGATTTTCCAAATTGTGTCACGTTTGGAAGATAGAAGTGACTATGTAGAACACTATATAAACTGTCAATAACAGACATCAAATGATGACAACACTTCATCGCCAGCAAGTGCCACCTGTCAACAGGTGTGTGCATGAATCCATTAAAAATAAATGAGATAAATAAATATGGTGAAGGATCGAGCAACAATTCATTAGGAAAAACAAAAATCACTTATATAATATTGGTGATTTCTTAATGAATGGAATGTTGTAATTATAACTAATAAAGGGAGAAAGCTTATGGGAAAATATTTTAAAATTCTATTTCCAAGAATCAGTTATGACACCTGGCCAGCAACTGGGGAATTCTATATATTCTGGAAACTTGGACAGATAGAGGGTTCCAAATTCCACCTTTGGCTGGAGACTTTGTTCTGTGGGCAGAGGTTTTTCGGTTTGTGTGTGTAGCGCAGGGGGAAGAGATATTTTATTTCCAAATAGTGATTTGTATACAGGGATAGCCAGATTTGTGTTGTCTTGTTGTATGTTTTGAGAGGGGAAACATTAGTATACCAAAACTTTGATTTTAGATACTTGTCTTTTGATCAATATTAATCTTTGAGTTATTTTGGTTTTCTCTGAATGTAACTCTGTCTTATTTAATTACATGCATGATTATCATCTTGTCTTTGAACCTTAGTTATTCGTGCATTTGGAGAGAATGATATGCCTCCTTTCCTGCATTTTTTTTCTTCAATGTAAAGTCTTGATAAATAGTCTTTGTGCCATTTATCTGTTGTTTTAGTATTTGTTCTCTTTCGCATCTATTCTGTGTTTATGGGTAGATGTTTGTGTACCTTTCTTGCTTTAGAGTTAAAAGCATCTCTGTAATTAGTCTTGTGAATTCATTGAAAATCTCACATGGGGAGCTGTACCCAGGACAATTCAGAGGAAGATTATCAATCCCATGATAATCTGTCCAACTGTTAGTGCAGTTTGTACTTCTTTATGGGCATTTTGAGTCAATTTATGTATTTGTGTTTGAAGGACAAATCTGTTAACTAACAAGCAGTCAGCAACTGCAATGGTTGTAATTGAAAATGCTGAAATATATATAAGTTTGATGAGCCTTCATGATATCTTGAAGTAAAGCAACTTCGTCTTAAAATTGCTCAACTGTCCAGTCTCTACTTATACTGAACAACTATGTTATTGTTGTTGAGCTTTACCTTAGTGTCCTGGATAACTTATCAGACTATATTTGTTGCCTGTACGGAAAGCATGGAGCTTATGGGGTGGTAACATTTTCGTTTTCAAGAAAGAGCATAAATATCTTTTGCCAGGATTTATCCCTACAAAATGTTTTCAACTTCCAAATGAATCACTGACATTCAAGGCTGCAGAGATACCAGGCAGTGGATGAATAAAAAATATCTAAGATAATCTCTAATAGTGCCCAGGGAATCTAACATATTCAAATGACTTCAATGAAAATGGTAAAATGAGGAAGGCGAATATGAAATAGATTCCTGCAGAATGCCCGCATCTGCTCCCTATTTGCATAGTATTTGGTTAAAATGGCTCCTCCAAGATAAGTTCACGTGATAATCTTCAAGACAGAGATTTGGTGGAAGATCCTCAAATCGTGACGATACCCTGGAGTCTCTTAGTGTATCCAGTGGTAGATATATTTTTACTTCTTGTCTTTGGAATAAGATTTGAATCCAAACTTGAATAGGGAGGTCGAAATAAGATCGATTCATCAGTCACGAGATCTATCTTACAACCATGGAACTCCAGAGTTCATTTTTGATGTTGGCAAACAACAAGGTTCAAATTCTACTATTGTGCATCCGAATCAATATCACAACTACGACTTGATTCATTCTGGCGGGCTATCCCTGACGGTCCTTGTTACAAGTGGGTGTTGAACAAAGAGTTGAAGCCAAATATTACAGTTCAAATTTCTCAGATACTGGAAGACCTTCGTAGAGATCTCAAAGTGTCTAATATTTTGATTGAACCATCTACCATTCCAAAATCCAAAGATAATTTCAGAGAATCCATCGCAACATGTTACTGAAGGGCGCCAGAAGATTTTCTCTTTCCAGAATATCATCATGAAGTTAGCCTCTGCAAAGAATGTTTATGGCTTGGCCATTACTTGTATGGAGACTATAAGAGGGACGTTGTTAGCGGTCGGGGCTAGTAATAACCGATAATAAAAGAAGTTATATGTTTTTGCAAGTTACGTTTAACTCTGTGCTGTGTAACAAACGATAACGAAGGATTAGTTGCATCCTCCGAAAAGGTGCATTGGTTGAGATGTGTCTTACCAATCGCATACAAATAAAGAGTGGCAAAATAAACAAGGCACGGCACTAGGGGAGACAGAAAATCGTCGTGAAGAAATATCTTTTGTAAACTGAAATTAGGAGAGCATAATAATCTCTAGCGACTTGCATCTTCGAGTGATATATCAAAATCTTGCATGACAAATATATAAGATCCTGTGTTTTTGTTCGCTGGTAACAGAGAATCAAAATTACAGATAAGGCTAATTCTTTGTAGTTGCCAAGGGAATTGGCAAATTGTTCTTGGAGAATATCAGAATTTTGGACTTCTTGCAGCGTTCTGAGTTTGAATATCAGGCGTATTGTGAAATATTTGTATGTTTCCTTGGCCTTGTTTGACTCATCTTCTCTTCACATAAGTTAAAAATTCAGTCATACTAACTCTGAATTGCATATGTAATTGAATGTTTGCATTCAAGAATTAGAACAATTGATGATACGTATATAAATGCATATTGTCCTATAAACCTATATTTAAACAGCCTGCACTGTAATAGACTCTGTTGCCTAAGGAAAACAAGGCACTAATCTTATTAGTCGTTAAGATTTAATCATTTGATTTATAGCTTTAAGTTGGAGATTCATTTTGCATTTCCTTTTCAAAGATAGTATCTCATTTACTTTCACAATTTATCACATTCGTTTATTTAAAGCATTTATTAGTCCAGCAAGTTAAATATAAAGATCTGCAAGTTCATTGTTGGAGTTTACACACTAGGAGCCTTCTAATTTCTTGCCACTTAGAAGATATCTTGGTTGATTTATTTATTCTGCTATAAAAAGCCTAAGACTAAAAGAATTAACTTAGGAATAGGTACACCTGCCTTAGTCTTGCAGAGCCAGAAGTGTAGAGGATTAGATCAAGTTGATCAATCCAATCAAGTTGGCCATAATCGATTGGATATCCCAACATTGAGATTGGCAAGGCTCATAGTATTCCAATCTGTGGTTTAGGGAACCAACAGTTCCTTCTTAATCGTAGACTTTCACTCAGCTATAATAATGTGATATGTTGATTATCACAAAGGGACTTACATTGTTCATTCAATGGATTTCAACTGCTTTAAAACCTTTAATGACTTCCAACCAAATAAACTTGCAAAAGGAGAAAAGGTTTAGAAAGCTATCTAATTCTAAGAATGTAAGGTAATGTTGATGATGGGGTGAGCCTTTAACCAATCCTTGCTTTTTTGTATCAACTAGGCATAGGAGGGTGCTATCTTCTATGGATGCAAGAATGATTTTCACATTGTCCATGTTCATCCAAATACCCAATGAAGGCGCAATCTAAATGGACATCTCCAATAGAAGTTAAAAACTTGCAATTTAGGCCCGAACTAACCTTGCACTACTACACACAGTCAGTAAGTACCAAAAAGGTATGGCCACTAGCTCCACCATTAATCACCATTCAACAATATCTTCCATTCATCTACTTTTACTCTACTTAACATGAAATGAAATATAATTTAAGTGAGGAATTTGAAGAAACCATGCAACACTTCAAAGCAACATTAAGTAATCCACCATGAAGACCAACAATAAATCATCAATTACTTTGACAGCATTATGGCAACAATTTCATCAAGTCTCCTCTCTTACTCTACTCTAATGAGTTACAAATGAGAAGGCCTTGGTCTTTTATAGTTGTTCAATTACAATGAAGGGCCAAGATCAATTCAAGATTAAGGACCAAGATTTATCCATTAAAAACCCTAATTAGGGTTGCCACACTATTATCCAATTACATGAAGGCACCACCCTGTAGGCCAATAAGAAAATTACAATGCTCTCGAGAGCCAATGAGAAAATTATACACTTGGCATAATATGACTGAATGTGCTTCTAACTAGAATTTTCTGGTTGGTAGAAGCCAACTAGGCGTCACCACAGCATCCTTATCTCATAGACTTGAACAATCCTTTGTGATGAGAAAATATCTCCTAATACTCAACATTAGAAAGCCTTCCAGTGTACTGGCATATTCCCAAATCGCTTCATCTTCCAAATTTTCTCCATCTTCTTTCCTGGAAATTTTCTCATTGCCATGATTTGAACATGATTGTACTTGCACCTCGAACTTCTTGAAGTTATGAAATCCTTCATGTAGTTGGATCCTTCAAAATGAACTTGGATTTCTAGAGGAAATTCAAGTTAATGATAATTTTCTTCCACTTGTAGACTCTGATTTTCTTGGACTCCATCTTGATCTTAATTGTCAAACTTGCATTTTGGTTACTTGAACCTCCTTACCTTTTATTGGCAATGAACATCATGAGGAGGCATGTCTCTTGTAAAGGCCAACTCGGTTAAGGATTAAAGGATGATTTTGAATGTTTGATAACTCTTTAATGGAATTGCTTCAACTTGACCCCCTTGGCCGAGCCTCTTATGTAGGGGCGGAATTTCTACAAGGGAGACGAATAAGAACTCCTCTTGGGCTAGCGGAATCAACCACTCCAAAAGGAACATTTCATTTCTAAAATTATGTCTCCTCACTCCCATTTGGCCTTCAAGACATCTCCCTACTTCTCATCGCCATCAAATTTTATCACTACTCTTGGAATGTCCCAAAGCATGTCTCTCGATTCTCCATGTGAAAGGAAGAAATCACTCTCATGAGAGGAAAGATTCCTCTTGCGGTGGCGGAATCCACAACACTTAGAGGAATTTGTTTCAAGCTACCTCATTTTCCACTAATGCAAATTGACCACTTAAACTAATTTCTTCACTTGAATTACTCATTTTGTTGATTCACCTTGCATTTTGGAGAAGAATGAATCATTTTTAAAGCCTCAATTACAAGGCAAAAATCAGCGTACTTAGAGGAATTTTGAAATCCTTACTCAATTTCCATCTCAAAACTCAGTCCAATTCATCTCACTTCTTCATTCTTTTGGGTCAAATTGTTATCAAGTTGAATTTTGTTCAAATCTAAGGGCTTGACCTCGATCCTTCTCCATTCAAAATAGGGGTGGAATGCTAAGTGGGAGGAATTTTGGATTCCCCAAGGCATGGCGGAATCCACCTGCCTTGGAGGAATTTTCCTCTTCCATTGTGCTCCATCATTTCACCGGAGTACACAAAGCATCAGCAACAGGGCAATGTATATAGTCAAGGAATGAAAGATTTATCTGTCAACCAAGGACCAGGGTAAAACCGGTGCAGACATGCACAGAGAAAGTATGAGTACAAACTAGTGTCAATAACACAACTGGGGAATGTGCGACCGGTAAAGTAAAGGAAGGAACTGTGACAGGCCAAAGACTCTTACCTGTTCGCAACATGAGGATCTCAACCGATCTAGTAATGACTCCGGTATGAACTGAGGAAGTCATAGTCAACTATTTGTTTCAACCAACTCTTTGACCGAGATTTTCTGCACTAAATCCGGAGGACTTTGAGTTAACATGGTGATCAGTTTGAGGTGCGTCTGAAGGTTTTAAAGCCGGGATCTGTGGCTTTAAAACAAAGAGTTATCTCTTGTGAAGGAAAGGTGATTGACATGCATCTATTGTTTTCTTCATAAAGCAGATAAAGCATAAGCATGCATCGAATGTTTCCTCAGTAAACTGGTACTCTATTGAGTGATGTATCTGAAAGGGATCTGAAATTAGGTCATGCATGAGAGGCGCAATTAGGGCAATAACTCTATATATTCTTCTGCCTGTTGAGAATATGAGTTGCCTTCATTCTGTCAAGTAAAAGAGTGAACCTATATGTTGTATAAGCCAAGGTAAAAAAAAGTTTGAAGAAGAGAGAAAAAAGATTGTGCAGATAAGCACAACAGTAGAGGAAAACACACCTGCGACGACCGGTGATGCTTCTCAGTTGAGCACAAACAGAGATCTTATCAGGCTATGTAAAGCCATTTGTAAAAGGTTAATCTTTCTATTGTTTTCTAGCAATTACAATAGTTAAATCCCTGTATTTGGGTGGACTCTAACAGGTCCCTTGTATCAAATCCCTTAACCGGGTGACATCTTTCAAGGTGTTCAAAGTCCTCTAACTAGGCAGGCATTAACCGGCCTTATTGTAACAAATCCCTTGACCGGGTCGCATCTAACAGTGTGTTTTGATCCTTTAACCGGGAAGGCTCCTAACAGGGCGTACTCCAAAAGAGTACAGAATTTGTGAGGTCTCCTCACACCACGATTTTCACCCTAATCGGGTTTCCACGTGATAAATTTGGTGTCACTGTGTGATTGTTTGCTTACTGTTATTATATGCTTGAATCTATTTGGCTTACAGTTATAAGTACACTTTACTAGAGTTAAAGAGAAAAGTTTTAGAGGTGTTGATTCACCCCTCCCCCCTTAGCACCAATTGGGACTGTCAATAATCCCCAACCAATTTGGAACTAGATTTAATAACAACTCCAGAACATTCAGTGTCAGGACTAATGACTATAATACATAGTTATACCTGACACTAGGTCAAGCTATTGTCTAAGTCGTCACTTAGCAATAGTAACTGAACACATATGAAAGATCGTCACCTTTCATAAAATAACACGAGTAATATTGCAATATTTTCCATTTATAATATTCATGAATATAAATTACACATCCTTTCATAAAATAACACGAGTAATATTGCAATATTTTCCATTTATAATATTCATGAATATAAATTACACATAATTTAGATTTAATCTCAGAATTTACAACTATGGTTTAGTCATACCAAGTTTACCTCTTAAGTATTCTATTTTCAACCTAGCGGGGGCTTGGTGAAAGTATTAGTATTTCTTTGAAGTCTTGCTGTAAACCTACTTGATAAGGTTTTCCACATAGTCCAACAAGTAACTTCCTGTTCTCCCTCTTATTCTTAATTGTGTAGTCTTCATTTATTTTTGTAAGTAAATCATTTTCATTTTTCTTTGACTAACATTTTCTTCAAATTTCACATCCCTACTGATTTCAACAGCTCTTTGTCTTGGAACATAAATTCAGTATCCATTTTGTTGGGGATTGTATGGTACTGAATACTCCCTCCTAATCCCAACAGAAATGCAAAATTCTTTAAAATTCTTTAGAATAAGGAATATTCCTCTTCTTTGACTTCAGCAATGTCTACATGATTTTTCTTCCTTTCTGGACAGATCCTGTGAGTGTGTCCAAACTTATCACACTTGTAGCATTGAACTTTGGAGAGATCTTTGTGGTTTCCTCTTTTCCTTTTGAAATTCTTTTCCCCTTTGTTGTTTGTTTTCGCATGTAGAGCTTGAATTTCTCCCTCTTTAGTTGGGCCTATTCCTCTTGAAATTACCCGAGATTCCTCCTAAGTGCAGTCATTCTTTAGTTGATCAAACTTGGGTAGAGAAGGACAACCAGTTATGCATTGAATGAATGATTCCCATGAAATAGGCAAACCACCTCTAAGAGCTAGAAGTGTTAGTTCCACATCGTCCACATTGTTTCCCATGGTAGAGTTGATCCTTTATTTCGGTGATTCTTAGGAAATAAGATGTTATTGTTTCTCCCTTATTCATCTTTATGTTCAAGAGTTGCTGCTTTAGTGTCAGTAGTCTGCTCGTATTATTAATCTCATATGTATTCTTAATGGTGTTGAATACTTCATATGTTGTTAAATTTGTGATAGAAGGAAGAATGTGATCTTTAACAGCATCAATTATAATTTTCTTGGCTTTGTTGTTTCCTCTTTTCCATGTTGTTTTCTCAGATTTACTCTCTGGTATTTTTAGATCCTTCTCAACATAATTGTCTAGTTCAAGTTCTTGTAATAGAGAGATTATTCGAATTTTCCATGAGAAGAAGTTGACAGCACCTTCTAATCTATCTTCAACTTTCATGCTGTTCATTATTATAAATTATAATTTTCGGCCAGCAGTTACTATCGATGCTGAGTCAGAAGTGTTTGTATACTTGTTGCTGAGTATCGCTGAATGAAGTATCGACCAAAATTTAACAATACTTGTCGCTGACCAAGTTTGTTGCTGTCAAATACTTATTGCTGTCTATAATGCTTGTCGCCATCTACAATACTTGTCGCCAAGTATGGTGAGTATCGGCCAAGGTAAATGTATTTTGCTGCTAACGTCCGAAGGATCGACCACGATAAGTATTTGTTGCTGAATAAAGTGTTGATCCTTATTGCAAAACTTCAATAAATCGAATATGATTTTATTGCAACGAATTGCCAATTTGACAAGATTGACCTCCTCCTTGACGTATATATGAGTAATTTGTTATTGATCAATTTGTCTACATATAAATGTATGTCTTATTTAATGGCAATGTCTCTGAATAATGGCCAATCTGTACTTATTTCCTGTTTCCTGATTTAGAGTTTATTACTCTTCTATAATTATGTGATCCGATCTTCTATAATCCTTACTTGGAACTGAATAATTAAATGTTTGTTATTATCTGGTCTGCATTGTTCCTCCACTCCGGTTAGTCCTTAATTGTATGATCCTGACTCGTATCTCGTTTGATATGCAAGTTAGTATACTGGCTATCTACTCCAGACAATCCACTAAATCGTTGGTTATCTGCAGTCTTAATCGACCCC
This sequence comes from Chamaecyparis obtusa, assembly GCA_027943335.1. Lineage (NCBI taxonomy): Eukaryota > Viridiplantae > Streptophyta > Pinopsida > Cupressales > Cupressaceae > Chamaecyparis > Chamaecyparis obtusa. Next base: position 1,389,547 of record BSBK01000800.1, on the reverse strand, counting down.
CTTTTAGTGACTTTGCGGACTGCAGGGCTGTTTGATTATATCCGTCAGTGTCTCCTTGGCATTCTTTTGTCCACGTCACAATCAATAGACCAGTTGCTATTAGAGGGAATTGCTGAGTCTGGAAACGTGTTATGTACACATCGTTCTCTATTGATGCCGGTTCTTTTCTCTTATGGCCATGTAGACTTGGGTATCGATGTAATGATCTTATTGCTGTGTAGAGTGTCAACACTGTATGTATTGCTGTTCTTTATCTTTGATTCTTTTCTATAGAGGCTCTGATACCATGTTAAAGAAAAGGATCGTATATAGAAAGAATTTGAATGCTTACTATTGCTTGATATTGCCGCTGTGATTGATATCAACCATTGAATAAGCATCCCTTATAAATACACTAATAGGTAGTCATATATACATAGAGGTGTGACTCTTACAATAGAGTCACAACTCTATATATGTAACTACAAAATTAGTTTGCTGATTAATTAACATTAGTTAAGCAGCACCGATTCATTTAGATATGTATATTAAATACAATTATACACACACACACACACATATGTGTGTGTGTGTGTGTATTTATATATATACACATATATAGATATATGTTTATAGTATACATTCCATCAATCAGATGGATGCTATTCTCTAACAAGCCCAAGAGTGGAATGTATCCCTCTTGCCTTAGCGATCAGCCCTACACCCTCTTTTGTAGTGGGGTCCTTTGGCTTGATTTGTCTAAGCCCAAGAGTGGAATGGATCCCTCTTGCCTTAGCGATCAGCCCTATAACCTCTTTGGTAGCAGGGTCCCTGGCTCGATTTGTCTAAGCCCAAGAGCAGAATGCATCCCTCTTGCCTTAGCGATCGACCTTATACCCTCTTTGGTAGAGGGGTCCTTGGCCCAATTTGTCTGAGCCCAAGAGCAGAATGCATCCTTCTTACCTTAGCGATCAGCCCTATACCCTCTTTAGTAGAAGGATCCTTGGCTCGATTTGTCTAAGCCCAAGAGCGGAATGTATCCCTTGCCTTAGCGGTCGGCCTTATACCCTCTTACCTACCTAGTCTTCCCTCCAACTATGATGAGGTGAATTAATAATTCATTATGTGATTAAGATAATACTCATAAAATCTGTCAACATTATTAACATTAATCATTCATATATCTATTTTGTATTGACTAATAAGTTTATTCAAATAATAGATGGATTAGAAATTATCTTAATCATCATATTCAATGTTGCATACTTGTCCCTTGATTCTTTACTTCTCTTGGTGATCAATCTTTGCTCTTATATGTGGATCCCTATTCTATCTTTACCCTGCAGGATGGCAGGATCATGCTCTGATACCACTATAATGTCCCTATGTGGACTCTTCCTCAATTTGCTCCAAAATTTCCAATTATGTTTTTGATTTATAATGCCCCTTGTGAAAATACTTATGTTTGTCCTACTCCTTAATGATGAGTATTGTAAGGAATGAGAGAAGCAAGCATTCTGCTCCTTCTCACTGATATCTAGTTGTCGTTGAATAGCATCTACATCTGTGGAAAGAGCTTGTAATGTCCCTATCTGATCTTATAAGAATTGGGACTAATATTTATTGCAAGACTTCTATATATATTTTGTACACAATTCTTTTATTTTTCACAATTGAACATTTTTTTGGCATTGATATCTTTACTTTAATAATCAGATATTGTAGAAGTTGATTTCTACTCAAATCTGCTACTTCGATATGTAGAAGTTGAACTGTCCAAGATCATATCTGATATATCTCTCCAAACTGACTTTAACGGGCAAACACTTCCTCACAGCAATAGCACTTGTCTTGGTGAAGGTTATCTTGGTCCAACAATTATTGATAGTATGGAATGCTTCAGGGTAATGAGTGTAGTTATATATACCACCACATCTCCTCTTGTGTAAATGGAATATTTCAGACAATGGCTATACTAATTACATATACTGATATGTCTGCTATAATGATAAATCAATTATGATTCTGCTTCATTCACTGAGATGAGTTTGATCTGAATGCTGTCTTTAGATAGGTACTTATAGGAGTCAAATATAATTTCCGATCTTTATTTTGCATATGCCCACTGTTTCTGATTGATGTTTTTTAGTATATAAAACCAATTACCTTACAAAGGCTACTGCTCAATGAAAGTGATCTAACTATGCATGAAGATAAGAAATAGAAGCAATCGATGATGATTTGAACGAAATGATTGATTGATGAGTGTATTCCTTCCTTCAACAGACGACAGTGCTTGTATTGTTCTTCAATGTTTCACTCTAGGTAATATTCCCAGCAATGATAAGAAGAAATCGCTAAGACTCTAGCAATGAGACAATTCAACTTAATAGCTGTTTGCAGGCCCGTATCAAACTTCCTCCTACTGGTGCCGAAACTTATGCTTGCCGGAATTAGTATATTAAACGCTGACTGTAGACGTAATTACCCCCTTATTCCTGTATGTTCCTCCTGATTGTATCAATGACTGAGTGGATGCCAATTCGGTTCCAGATAATGGTGGTGTGTTGAATAATCCCCAGTTTTTTCGTCTTTCTAGAAATTGCTGACTCTCATGATAATGTTATGTCTTTAGTGAGTCTGGGTGATATTTGATCATTGCATCAAACCTGATTAATAAATACACCATGTGTCACCTTACGACAAGTCAATCCCTTCTTATTTGATGATCTTTTCTCCCTCTTAGTATGCTTCATGTAACCCACCCCCCCCCCCTCCAATTCTTCTATTTTCGACCCATATATAGGTGTCGCGGTGGATGAGTTGAGTCCCTTAGAATGGGTCACGACTCTTAATTTGTTGCTTACATTGTTTGCAATTATTTATAAAGTTTTTAATATTTGTATTTATAATTTTATAAGTTTATTAATATTTGTATTTATAGTTATGGTAATGTTGATATATATAATTAAATGGTAACATTAGATTTATTATTATTTAATATATTATATTAATGATTACAGTAATATATTTTATTATAATAGATCTAATATTATTAGTTTATTTATCAATCCTATTATATTATTGTTTATTTAGTTAATTCACTTAGTTAATTTTATATTATAATTATGTTAATCTTGTAATTATTATTTCTAGATTCTAGGAAGGGTTCATGACAGTAGTTGTCAAGAAGACGATTCTGGAAGAGGCCTGGTTAGGCTGTAAGCCCAGAACAAATCATCTCAAAGTCTTTGGCTCCACTGCTTTTGTCTAGATCCCTAATGCTAAGCGCACCAACATGGATGCCAAGAGCCAAAAACTCATGTTAACTGGCTACAATGATAAGAAACTTGGGCGAAATTCTTTATGAAATGTCGATAATAACCAATGTGGCCGAGGAACAACTTCACACTTGTGACGTCTGTTGCAGGCTCCATCTCTACAATCACTTGGACCTTGTTAGGATACGTCGTTAGTTTGGCCTTACAAACTATGTGCCCCAACAACTTCCCTTGCAAAACCATGAACCAGCACTTCTTTGGTTTCAATGCCAACCTTGCCTTCCGACACCTCTCCATACACTTCCCAAGGACTACTAGATGCATATCCTCCCTTTTGAAGATGGACTAATCGTCCAGAAAAGCCCTAAAATTTCAAACAAACATCTTATCAAAAATGTGGAGGATTATCCGCTTGAAAGTTGAGGGTGCATTACATAGAACGAAGGGCATCCGGTTGTAGGCGTACACTCCATCCTCCACCAGTAAGGTTGTTTTCAACTTCTCCTCCGCAATGGATATCTGGTTGTATCCAGAAAATCCGTCCATGTACGAGTATACCTCGTGCCAGGCGACCTCCAAGATGGTATCCATGAACAGTATAGAAAACAAATCTTTAATGATCACCGCGTTCAAGCACCTGAAGTCGACATATATTCTAATCTAGTTTGCCTCTTTCTTCAGAGATATTACTATCGACAACACCCATTTACTTGTTTTCACTATGAAGATGATCTCCACTTCAAGTATATGCTCAATCTCATCATTCACCCGTGTTGCGTAATTTTTGTTCATGATGTACGGCCTCTTCCGTACAGGTATGGCTCCAAGTCCGAGAGGGATATGGTGCACTCACAGTTTCGGCAGTACCTCCTTGAGGTCTTTATAGGTCCATGTGAATACATCCTTGTATTCCATAAAAATCTTAAATACAACAGCTTTGAAAATGGGGTTCCAGTCATCGCTTATCGGTATGTTTTGTGGGTCGGCCTCATCTCCAAGATTAGTGACCTGCAGGGACGGTCCTTCATACTTCATGGGTCTCTCTGCATCGAACTTGTGTGGCGGGGTTTCATTCACCCGAGCTTCTCCCTCCTTATATTCCCCATACTCCGGTGGCAACAACTCCTTCTGTGATGATTGCTCCACTTTGTCCACTTCGAGCATATAGCTATAGAGTACTTCATAATCTTCCATCTGCCAATGGAAGAGTCCATTCATGGATCCTATCTCGTCCTCCAAACATTCTTCAAGCTCCAAAACCCCTTCATCGTTGGGTTCCATGTAGCTCCTCCCTTCGTCCATTCGACCACTCTCGCCGTCAGACTCAAACTTTGAAGAGGATGCAAGCTCCTCGCTCACCATCTATGTCCAAAGTGTAAATCCTAACCAGTTATTGAAATGGGGGGTGAATCAGTAAATTCAATTTCTTTATATGTTTATTATTCCTGTTAATACTGAAAAATAATAGAATGCTTGAACAATCATAAACAGAAATAAAATGCATAGGTCAACACAAGATTTATACATGGAAACCCTTGGTTAGAAGGGAAAAACCACGGTGGGACAGAACCCATGAAACTCCACTACTGTAGTAATAAAGTTGCCCGATTAAAGGCTTACTAAGCACTGGTTAGAATGCTACCCGGTAAAGAGATTTAATAGAGATCAGTAAAGATCTTGACCCAGTGAGGAGTCGCCTTGTCAGAGGACTTAAGAACATCAACAAAGATGTCACCCGATGAAGGGATTTATACAATAGAACCTGTTAGGGTTCACCCTGATTAAGGGATTTAAATGTGTTTCACACAAGAAAAGCAATGATCTTCTTTTGACACTTTATCTGTCGCTTCAAATCATACCTGTTCACTCCTTCCTCGGCTTGGTTGTTGAATCTTTCTCTCTTTCACTCTCTGTGACTGTATCCCTTCTAAGAAGACTCTACTCTTTTGCTCTGCTCTTGATTTTCAACATTACATCTTCTCATGCATAATGACCTATATTTATAAGAAATTATCTTATTAAAATTACACCAAACTGTGCCGCCAAGTTGTAACTTTCCCCAAAAATCTCACATGCAAAACTCTTCAACAAAAAGCTTGCAAACAAATCTTTTGTTTACCTTGAAACGCTCGCAAAGAATAAAGCTAACTCCAATTCATCTGACAAATCTAACTCCAGTTCATCTGAAAAACGCTCTGCATAATCCGGATCGGATTATAAAGCACTGATTGGTAAATTTTTAATTGGGAACGCAAACCAGTGTGCAACCTATTAGTCATCGGCATCTTGTGGTGTCTGGTTAGACCGGTTGAACAAGACTGGACCGGTATAAATGTGACCGGTTAAGGTACACTGTTTCCTTAGTAAGTTTTACCGGTTCACCACTGTTGTTCTATCGTGAGTACCGGTGTGTTTGATGTTTGCCAATGATGACAACTAAGCTTTATGCCAACACGAAGGTCGATGACAAACTTCCCACCTCCATTCTCCATTAACAAGGTATTACTTTTCCAATTGTGTGTGACCCTTGCCGCCACAAGCCACCCTCTGCCAAGAATCGCATCATACCCCTTCTTCTTGAGTGGGACCACAACAAAGTCTAGCACGAAGGGTTGCGCGCCGATGGTGACTTGTTGCACCATCAACTTCCTAAGTGGTTTAATTCCCTATTGGTCTGCTCCCAACAAGTTGAAAGTAGGAGGCCATAGTGTTGGTTTCCCAAGCTTCCTCCATGTTTCCTTCGGAAGGACATCTACCCCCGATCCACAATCAATGATGGTATCCATCAAGATGGTCCCGAGGACGCCCATCTTGACGACGGTTGGGTGTTTGCCAGTGTTCACTGCCAGCAACATAGGATCCATTTCAAACCCGCCAAGAACATCTATGCGTTGGGTTGTGTTGGTACTGGTTTGGGAGATTGTCTTTAGCTGAGGCATTGTGTTAAGGAGATCTTGAACTCTTACAGGTAACTCCATGTTTAACATTTGTCTCAGTATGTTTTCCTCTGCCACCAACTAACCAAAAGTACCTACCGCCCCATGTGTCTCCTTCTGCACTCGCATCTCCCTTTCAATTTCCTCTCTTGCCTCTTGTACCCTCTGCTTCTTCGTGTGGGGGTCTAAGTACGTAACTTCTTTTGCTTGTGCGCGGGTAACGGCTAGTACTCCTTATTCTCCCATGGCTTCCTCTATATTCAGCAGATTGACGCCAGGTTTTGGACAATTGGCATCGTCATGGTCTCTCGGCCCGCATCATTTGAACAAGTGTCGTGTTGCTTCTTCCTACAAACAGTCTCGGGCAAAGTGCCCCCACTGGCTATAGGCTCTGCATTGGATCATCGATCGGCCCTTCAAGTCGTACTAGATCCGACTTCTTGTATTGTTATTGTTATTATTATTCTTGTTGGTCCTTCCTCTACATCGGTTATTCATGTGCCCTCCTAACGATGCATTGTTGTTTGTTTGGGAACTATTGGCACCGCGTGATGTCGTTGGTTGTTCCTGAGTGAGAAGCACTTGTTGGCTTGTTGTCTTCATGTTGTAGGGACATTCCTTAGTAGGATGCCCCATCAGCTAGCATACGTCACAAAGAGCTTTCATAGGAGACAAGCCTTTCATGTGTCCATCGGACTTGCACTCTATACACCAGAGTTCTCCTTCATCTATCTTGTTGGGACCTCCCGTGATGGTCTTAAATTCAATCATCATCCTTTGTGTGTCCTTCAGGAGGGCCTGCACTTTCTTGTTGGACTCGTCACTACTACTCCATTCGGAAGAGTCATTATCATCGAATGATCTGTCCTTGTCCTTCCTCTTCTTTTTCAAGGTTTTTGTCTCTCCAAATCTGTAACACCCCTCTTCAGCAACTTTTCTGAAACAGTGGTTTCTAGATTTTGTGCCCTAAATGGTATTTGGTTTAGTATTTCTGGTTTAATGTGCCCTAAATGGTTTTTGGTTTAATATTTTTGGTTATTGTGCCCTAAATGGATTTTTGGTTTAATGTTTTCCATGCTTTGCTATTTATGGAAAGTTTTGTTAATTAAAAGATCACAAAAGAAATATTGGGAAACATGCGCCATATTAATTTATCTGGATTTAGATTATACGTAAAGTATTATGATTTATGGATGCAAGATATGAAAAGATGGATTAACTTTTTCTGTGTGCAAGTGGTTGCAGGAGCGACAGGGACGCCCAGAAAGGGGGGAAGATAACACCAAGAAAGGAGGAAAGGGTAGTGGAAAATAAGATGAGGAACTGGTTCTGAATTGGTAAGGGAATTGGAATATTCTGATGGCCACACCCTAATAAGGTCCGTTAGGGATTTGTCTATAATAAGCAATGACCAAGCTTAGGTTGGTTCATAGAGAACTCCTCAAGTAACTTCTCGGTCAATGATTATTTTGTTCCATAATTGTAACCGCATGAGTCATTTAGGGGCGTGTGATCTCGTTAATATTTTGACATCATTCATAATAATAATTCTTTTGGGCCTATATCTCCTCTTTGTTGGGGAATTATTTTGGTACAAATATAAAATTATGGAGACCGTAATCTAATCAATTTGTCTTGTAAGATATTCACATCTATCTTCTAATACCATATCCTCGGATAATTATTTTAGTGTCTAACTATTTAATTCTTTTTGGGGGCCGTTTCGGGTTAAGCTCTTATTCTAATGGAATTTGGTCGTGTATGTCTTCTTAGGTGTATCAACTCTTGAAGGTGATTCTTAGCTTTTATCCCCATTATTTTATTTTATTTTAATGCGGTCTTCTAAATCATCATGATGGTTATACCGCAAAGACATTAGGAATTGGGGAACGATTTAAATTATTTTAATCCGGGAATGAAGTGCTTTCACGATGGAAGATGGCAAGAGTAGAGCCACTTCATCACCATCCGATCGGGTAGTTAGGGATTGCGGGTAGCTTCTTTAAGTTGTCATGAGGTTATCAAATGGGGTCATAGGAGGTGACGAAAGTGTGAGGAAGGAGCTGGTCGACTTAGCTCAGAGAAGATTGCAGAGGCAGCTAACAGGCATGATTTCTTCCTTTTTGTTTCTTACTATGGCGTTTGTTTAGAGTTAGACTCTTGAGATGCCTTCTTTGCAAGTATATGTTGTTGCATGTAATGTCCCCTATTTTTAGACTTATGGGATTAGCTTGGTTTTGCGACCCTCACAGGCTAATCAAGCGATCAGAGGGGGTCAGACGTCGGAGCCAGTATTGGGATCCCATCCTGGAGGTTCAGTTTATCAGATCTGCTTTTCGTTTGGGTCATTTTGGCCAACTTACTATTTTTAGTAAGTGGGGTTTTTGGTATGGCCAGGATTGGCAGGGTGTCTGCACGGAGGGTCAGACATCTCTGGATTCAGTTTCAGTGAATCTCCAGTTTGAGAGACTTACTATTTATAGTAAGTCTATTTTTAGTAGTGGTTATTTTTGGCAAGGCAGTATCTATTTTTGGTTGGGCAGTTGATCCTGGTGCCTTGTCAAAAGTTCGATGATTGCAGGCAGATGGTTCTGTGGCTTTTATTTTAAAGGCGTTATTAAATTAAATTATATTGATTTAATTTAATAACTAACGACTTTATAATATTATATTATAAAGTGGGACTATTTATTAAAGCCAATTAAGAGAAATATTTAAAAAGTGTTTTTTCGAAAAAGCTATATATTTTGCACGAAAAAGCACTTTCATTCATTATGCAATCATTATTTTATTGAAGTTTGTGAAGAATGGCCCTGGCTAGGGTTTCGAGGACGGATTCCTCTTTCTCGTGATTTGAGCCATTTCTGGTGAATGGTGAATTTCGCAGCTGTTGACCTATGAGCATTTCATTCTGTTACTGAGATTATTTATTTCCAGTGCTAAGGTATACTGGATTTGCTTGAATTTAATTCTACAGGCAAGCATTGTTTTAGAAGTTCTGAATTATATTCATAATAGAATTCTGAAAGTTCGTAGAAGTTGCTGTGTTCATTCTTGGAGTACTGAAATTGCGAAATTGTGGAGGTGTTTCCAATTTGACAAAGAAGATCGAATAATCTTCAAGCTGGGAATTAAGGAAAAGTTTTGAAATTAAATCTAAAGACCTGGCATTGAACAAACAGGTGCTGCGTGAGAAATCTGGGGTTGCGTGAGCTGGGAATAAGTCACGCTATCTCCTTCCTTATTGACACGGTTGTTCTTGGGAGCTGATAATGATTTGTCAAGGCCTGCGGTTGTTCTCAGAGCCTCTTACTCACTCATGCGATAGCCTCTTACTCACTCATGCGATAGCTGAATATGATACAGCAGGGACGTCAGCAGTGTCAGGTGCCTCTATTTTCATTTCAATCAATTGTAAGGTGGCCTTTTTGGTGATACAGGTGTTTTAGAATTATCTGAATTGGATTATTACATAATTCTAGGTGTAAAATAGAGATTCTAAAGATGATAGTTTGAGCTTAAACTTTCCTCTGATTTTGTAATTCAAGTTAGTGAGTAATTTCTTAGAAATTGTACTTGAAATAAATATCATTGGACCATAAATGCAATTATTATTCAATAAACATAAGACTTTCAGAAAGAGCCAAGTGTGGTTCTTCACATTGCATTAATGTGTCGCAATTTCATTATTCGATAAGCTAGTATGCGCGATAAAGTTCTAACTGTCGTCTTGGCTAGAATCGTAATTCATGTTTTAAAAGTCTTAGCTGCAGTACACAGCAGAGTGTTAAGTAAGTTATAAAGATTCAATCTGCTATCCATAGCAGGAGTTCTATTGACTGTTTAGGAAGCTTCAAGTGCCGTCTTAGTTAGTATCTTCTTCATGGTTGTTAAGTTTAAACTGCAAGCACATAGCAAAGTAGCGTATAGCTTGAGAAGCTTCGCATACTGTCTAGTAGTGTCGCATTTTAAGTATAAATGGTTTGCATGCTGTAATAGCAGAGTCACATTTACGACTAGATGTTTTGAATGCTGTTCCAACAGTGTCTAGTTAATAAAGTTTCTGTCAGTTAAGCCGTCTGGAGATACACCTGTGCTATTCGTCAAAGCTATAAATGAAGGTTTTTGTTAATCTTTCTTGCTGCTCTCAATCTGATTAACCAGTAAGCAAACTAAACAAAATGGGGTTTTTCCTGGTCAATTTACTCAATTAATTTGATACTGGTTCCTATTTATCTTTTACAGCATGCACTTGTTTTGCATAGATGAGAGGAAAACAGTGAACCTCTCTGAACCAACATATAACTTGACCATTCATAACAAACAGGATTTTAACTAAGATAGTAAATTCTAAGATTACGGAAAAGGTAGTCCTCAAATGTTCAAGTAATACCAATCTCAACGTTCTTGTAGATTATTGAAAATAACAGCGTTAGCATATCCTAAAGACCACAAGAGAGGAAATCTTCATCAGATCATTTGTTATGAGCTTACCATTCTTTCAGATTCAAATCTATAAAACTACTAGAAACAGTCAAGAGTCAAAGGCTGTAAACAGTAGGACGAAATATGTACAAATAGGGAACAGTGAGAGTTTCCAAAAAACACTAGATCCTTGATAGGAAAAACGTGAGTTAGTAGGATAGGGTGGGAAATTGGGTAAGGCTCAACAGAGCAGAAAATTACCTTGGCCAAGGGTACAAAACACTAGATCCTTGATAGGAAAAACGTGAGTTAGTCGAATAGGGTGGGAAATTGGGTAAGGCTCAGCAGAGCAGAAAATTACCTTGGCCAAGGGTACATCAGCAGATGTTGGACCAATTTCCTAGTAACCCGGATACTCTCTTAGACAGGCGTTAATCCAGAGTAGCAATCGCTGCAGGGAGTAACCGTCTGAGACAGTAGGGTTCCACCAGTTCCGGTTGACTACTCTTATTTTGATCTATTCTTTCCTCTGCGGAGGGGCCGGGTCCATTTCAGTAAGAAATGGACAAAGGGCAAAACATTAGTTTCATTGGTTGGGTGGTTAAACGCCCTGGTGTTATCTTTCCCTCCTGATGACAGCCGAGATCTTTCAGTCTACCTTGTTATGCGGATGAACAGTGAGAAACTTCTCCTTCTCTTTTAATTTCATTAAGAGTACTTTACATTGTATGTTCAAATGATAGATTAGATTTATCAGAAAAGGCTTTACTTGCAAGAATATTTTACCTTAGATAGTTTATTCAATTCTGTAATTCTTTTCATGTAGAAGTTGATTTCGTAATTCTTTTAGTTCATTAAAAGTTTGGTTATTCTAATGATTTGTTATGTAGGAAAGTTGTTCATTTATGTTACAAAAAAAAAAAATTGTACTTCTAGTTTACTATTTAATTAGATCTTCAAATCTTGCAACTAGATATTTAGGGTTATATCATAATCCATTGCCCTATTGTAGGCATCATCGTACGATTTGGGTGGAACTCTCTTCATTTTCTTCCGAAGGGACTGTCATAACCCCTCTACAAACCACCTTTTCTTTAACCCGTCAACTGGTTCGCTCTCCATCTTTCCCAACAATTCCTTGAGTCGTCAACCATAAGCTCGAACTGTCTCCTTTTTCCCTTGCTTAGCGCTATAGATTTCAACCACGCTCTCATTGTCATCCCTCGGCAGTCGAAATTCAGTTTGAAATTCCTTCTTCAACTTGTCCCACGTGTTGATTTTGGTCTTGTCCGTGTCAGAGTACCAATCGATGGCTACTCCTCGCAACATGGCAAGTTATTGAGTTACCCACTCATCCTGGTCTATAACTCCGTTTGCCGACCAAATGGTCTCAAATGTACAGCAATGGCAAACGGGATCCTCCTTCCCATCCCCATTGAACTTCGGTAGTTTCTATTTCTGCGACATGGTTGGTCTCCTCGCCTCTGATGTCGATTGTTGTGCGACATGGTTGGTCTCTTCAACACTCTTGGTAGCCCCAGTATTCTCTTCTCCCTTGGCCTCTTCCTCACTCCGTTGGGTCCCTCTAGCCTTTGTGCGCTGTGTGAGACAGATCCCTCATTTGATGTCGGGTCTCCTCAAGATCTAACCGTTGTCAAGTCTCCTTAATTAGATCCTTAGTACTCCTTCCCCTATGGTGTCCTCTTTCTTGTAGTGGTCACCTTCATCCTAGTTGCCTTCGCCTTCGTCGGGTCACTCCTCCGCCAATGCCCTAAGCCTCTGTCTCCTTTCAACCTGTTGCTCGAGAAGCAAAGCTCTCTGAGCGGCTTCACACTCCTCTATGTATTTTGTTCTACTTTTATCTTTATTTAACAAGTTGGGCATTAATTCTTCCTATGCGTGAATTGTAACAAACCATGATAAATATAAAAGAGCACTTTTTATTAATTCATCACTCTTGTACAATGTATGTCAACAATATGATAGAGTCGTAACAATGTCGAAGTGCCCTCTCTTATTTCCCTTCCTCTTCTAAAAATTTAGTTACTATTTTGCCTTTGTCAAGTCTCATTGCGCTCCTCTTGGCAGTTATTATCCTCGTAGTTACAAAGGATTTGTTGTCGTCGTTGTTCTCGCTCGGTCTCCTCTCGTTCGTTCCTCTGGGCTAGGTATGTTTGTGCCAACAGGCAAGGGAGAGTTCGAGAGCATTCCACACGACACCATTCAGGACTTCCTCCTGTGCAGCCTCTCTCCTCATGTAATTCTCGATCACCGCCTGTAACAGAGTCGCAAAGTCTTACGTCAAGGTGTGTTCTCCCTCATAAAGTTCTATGGGTCCGTTGTCATCCCTCCTGGTACCATTGTCGATAGGTTGGCCCATTATCCTCCGTATGCCATTCACTCTCCGTCACTTCCCAAGTTCGTACGCCAATGGCGCCAAATGTTTGCCTCTCTGGGTAAACTATTTAAATGCAGAAAGTAAATACATAGAACATAATAAATATGTGCCAAAGAACCAATTCTTCTATTATTTCATCAACTTCATGTATACAAATGATCACAGCAATATCAACTACTTGTAAAAAACATAATGCCTTACCTGGAGGTAGTACATACAATATATCTGGACCAAAGGGGTGCGACGCCAATTGTCGCGACGTTACCCAACTACCCTTCGACGGACTACCTAATTGCCGACAACACATAACATAATAACATAACATTATTCCCGACAACATGGTTGAAGATAGATCTATGGATTTGCAGTATGTTCCTACAGCAAACCAGACTGCAAATATTCTCACCAAGTCCCTACTTCCAAATAAGTTACTTCCAAATAAGTTTGTTATGTTCAAGGGGCTCCTTGGTGAGGTTGATAGAGTGACCAATAAGGGATGGTATTAGAATAATATCGTCTTATTTAGATTATTTCTATTTTAATGGTCACTTCTAGATCTTTTGTAAATAATAGCTAGTTTCTATTCTTTGTATGTTTCTTTTTAGAAACATCTCATTTGTAAATCTATAAGAACATTTCCGTTCTTTGTTCTTATTTTAATTCAAGTTTTTACCAATTACATGCGTAATAGATTTTCCATAGTAAAAGCAATGAAACCAGTTCTTTAAAAAGGACAGTGATAATTTCATTGTACAAAATATAAGAACAAAACACAAACATGATGGCATATCCAAAGTGTTCTCTCTTGAGTTTTCTTTGATAAATAAAACTAGACCAAAGGTGCAGCAACAAAGATAAAGATATAGGTCAAAGAATGACAGAAACTGATGATGACATGGAAAAAATAAGTACAGCATATCAATAGAATACCTGTAACTTTGCAAGTTCCTGACAATAAGCATTGGGCAATATATCTGGCCGAGTGCTAAGAGCCTGCCCAAGCTACAATCTCTCACCATGAACACAAACAAGCAAAATCAGTAATAAGAGAGATGCTAAACTTCAAGATCTCCAACACTTGGCATTCAATAAAATAACTCAAATCAATAATAAAAAACAGCACAGATATTATGAGATGAAATAACAGGATGATTTTGAAATTAAATTTTAGCAGTAGCATAATCTTTACATCAAAATAATTACAACTACGGAGATTTATAGAAATTTTCAAATAATACATGACCGCATGTTATTCTCTGCATGAGTCTGATGATGACCTTTGGGGCCTCTTCTGAAATTACCTTTTTATTTGTCCTTGGCATTAACTTCTCTGGAATCAAACTATCTATATAGTCCTATGCTCCCATATAAGTGCATTCTGTATGTAAAACTTAGATAGTGAAGGGCAATGAGTATTTCATAAATACATCTATATTGTTACAATCCCTCAGGTTTCCATTTCTTTACAAGCTCAAAAGAAAACCCAAACCCCAAAAATTGAGACACCTATATCAATAATTGTCAAAGGCTCATATTGAGCTGCAAGTCATAAATTCAATTTATAAATAGGAGTATGGTTGTATGGATATTACAATAAATGGCAAATATTATCAGCATTTGAAAAATAAATATTGTAATATTTTCAAATAAAAGGTAGAGACTCCTATCATAACGTTGTTTGGATAATATTACCATATCAAAGTTTATTCAAACATAAGAGATAATGATGATTCATTGCTACAGACATAATATTTAAGTATTTTAACATGTTTTTCTGTGACTGCCACAAACACAAGAAATATCATTGGGATTACCAAAGATATTGGTGGGATTATATAGATATCCACTAGACAATTTTTGGGATAGGATTGTTGTAAATCCCATTAATTTAGATAATTATTTAAGGATGTTTTATCTATCTATTCTCATTATTTCACTTGGAGAGAAAGAATGGTTGCACGACTTCCTCAAGAATATAGAGTTTTGATTTGTATGTATTTCTTTCCTTTTTATTTTTAAATATTTTTCTTCTTGTTTGTATTTCAATGTGTATTTTTATTTTTTATTATTTAATATTAAATTTACACTGATTCCAATGTGCTAGATTTCCAGGATTAGATTAGTTTCATTTCAGCAAGTTTGGTGTGATTTCATTCAGCATGTTTAATTTATTCTACTCCCTAAATTAGTTTGAATTCGTTGTAGCTTAACTTGGTTCAAGTACCTATGGCTCTGGTTACATATACTTTGCCAATCTACAAGGTTAGGACGCCAATCCTAGCCTTATCTAGTCAAGTTTTATTCCAAATTTTAGATATCTCAAACTCTATTTAAGAGTAGTCTAAAGTAAGTCTTAGCTACAGGGACCCACCAAATTTTGCAATGAGCTTTACTTCAATTATTGCTTGCATATTAATAGGCATCCATTGATGGTGTTCATGTAATGGTAATAGTTTGAACATCTTTCATTTACCTTTGAAGATTGCACTAGCTTGGTAGAAGTTGATGACAAAGTCAAGCCTAGTAGAGTTCACAAATGCACTCACAGTCTCTTGCATCTTAGGAGTAGTTTAGCTTTCCAAACCTATTAACGATTTGCACCTTATTTCAAATCAAGGTTAAAAATAATTATTGCACTCAAACCGCCATATCATTTGCATAAATTGATAAGTCTAAGTGAGCTAGCAAAGTCCCCTTGCAGTAGAGTAGTTGTCTCAGGTAGCCTTTGTTGGTGGCAATTTCAAAGTCGTCAAGTTCTTAGGGTAGGTTGGAGCAGGCAGTTAGATGCAAGTCCCTTGTCCATTTAGGAGTCAAAGCCATGTGGTAGAGTTGAACCAAGGCAGCCAACACTTAGATCCTCCATGGTGAACCTTAGTCAAGGAGTTGAGGGCTTGATGGGAGTTTAAACTTTCAAATTTGTGAAGAAATGGTACAAGGAGAATAAAGTCTGATTTGAATCAAATTTCATCAATGGAAATCTGAACAAAAAGAGATAAGTTTGAGTTGAAAGTGGTGAGATTAAATTGGAAACCTTGCGTTTTGGAGTCCAAGGAAGAACTTAAGAAGTCAAGATGGTAATGATAATTAAGTTGCGAATCTGAGGAGTCAAAGAATTGCAAGTTTAAGGTTTGAAAGGTAAAGTACCTAGAAATTTTTGGACCCTTGGCTAAGCCCAAGACCAGGTCGAATTCTGCCCCTCTTGGGGCTCAAGGAGCCCAAGAGTAGGTTGGATTCCGACCGGCTGTGGGGCTCCATACCTGGGCCGTCTTTCAAACACCTCCCTCTCTTTCACTTTGAAAAGTAGCACTTGTCATTTGATCCATACAAGAGGTCTTCAAAGTTGATCAAGACATGAGGCAAAGTGACGAGCACAACAACCAAGTTGCTGATGTTGAAAGGAAACCAATTTCTTGCTAATGGTGGAATTGTATAAATGATTAACTTGCAAATCTGAAAGTTAAGTGCAAATTTGAGTTTGGAACTAAAACACCATAATTTGCAATTCAAATCACGAGTTGTACATGTAATTGTGCCCAGCTCATATCAATATCCAAGTTACAATCCTATGTTCACACCCAAGACTTTAACAATTTTTGAAAGTGCATGGCATTGTGCCCAACAAGAGGGCAAATTCCGCTGTTACTCTATGACATGTAATTGTGCCCAAGTACCTTGCAAATTCCACCCTAGGGCTTGTACATATGATTGCGCCCAAATCCTATGTGATTTCCAAAATGACTAAATACTTCAAGCCCAAGCACCATAGCAAATCCACTCAAGTACATGTCATTGCTCCCAATGAAGGGCCAATTTCCAAATTGTACATATGATTACACACAAGGGGAAGTCAACTTCCAATCTGCACTTAGATATGAGCCCAACCAATGTGTAATCTCCGCCAAGAAGTGAAGAGCCCAAAGACACCTCCAAATCCGAAAATTCGAAGTGTATGAGCCCAACTAGCATGCATACTCCCCCCTATATCAATTTACCTTCAAATTCGATCAAATGACTTGAACAAGTCAACTGTGGAGATGAAATTGATCATAGAATACAAAGGAAATCGTGTAAATAAAAAGGGGTGTGAATGTGTAAATCTGTGTGAAAGTTTTGAGTTTACAAGTGTAGAAGGCCTTGTTGAATTCGAACATTTCCAAATCTGAGTTTAGAACTAATAATTTTATTACAAACAGCAAGGTGAGTACGAATTTTTGTGGAAATCCATAGATGGTAGACGGTTGTGAATGCATTTTGAATTAAGAATTCGAACCTAATAGGAAGTCCGCCACATCCAGCCCAGCAGTCCGCATGGAAGTTGCCAGCCTCTATCCCATCTCAAGCATCTTGTCCCCCATCTCGGAGATCTCCACCCTGAATGCTCTCGTGGCTACTAGCTAACTCTCCGGCTCCCGTGCAGGTGTAGCTTCTAACTGTGGTGGGGTTGGACCTTGTGGCCCCACATCCTCACCTCCACCCAAAACATGTTGAGTGCCCACACTGCACTCAACTTCAACTACCTTGGTGCCTGGTGGTGGCAACTGTCTCTGTCTCGACTGTCTCTGTCTCAACGGAAAAAGAGGTCCAATAGGCTGCCTAGGGATCATCTAGAACTGGTTGAGACATGCGTCTACTGCAACTGCATATGGAGCATCTCCCAACGCCATTGACTCCAACCCAGCCTCCAGGACCTGTGCCCTGCTAAGACCCACATCACCTCCCAAAACCACTAGTACCTGTCTCTCGGGCTGAATCTCCACAAGTACCACCTCCATGGCGAGCTCTGCTATCACTGCTGGTGGCTACGCTGGGGAATGGGAAAGAGTAACTGGAGTGTGCAACTACCCAAACTCAGGTACCAATATGGCAGCGAATGTCGCCACACTCGCTGACAGGAGTGAAGGCGCAAAAAGAACTCTCCCCTCCAAGGTGGCTCCTGGAGTAGGGGCCACCACCCCTCTAGCTGGCTCTTTGTCAATCATGGGAAAACTATCACTCTCGCTTACCCTGGAAGACTCCTTTGGTTCCTCCGCACTATCACTTCCTGTGTCGTCGTCTCCCTCAGACCCAGAAGCAACCGTCTGGGATTTCCGCTTCTGACCTGGTTGTGAACCCCCCGTATCCAAGTGTTGCCAATAGAAAATTGGAGGCTCACCCAGTGCCAAGGTGGCCTGCGGCTGTACCTCCCATTTGTCTGTTGGAACTTGCTGACGGGTAGCCTCAAGAAAGAATCCAATGGCGTAGTGCGGCATGTAAAATGTCCTACACTACAATGTGAGAAACTCGTACATGCGCTCTACCAGAAGCGTTGCCCAATCATATACTATTCCATTCCGAAAACCGTTCACAAGTAGAAGTTGTGGAATGGCGATGTTTGAGGCTCAACTAGAACCTGTCAACCTACTCTTCACGACATCCATTATTGCACACCATTCCCCTGGTGCAATGAAGGTCTTTTTAATATCATGACCCTTAGAGGGAGAGGCAATGGAATCTAACTCCGCCAATGACAATGCCTTCAAAACCAGAGATATCCATTTCACTTTTTCATCCTTGTCCATCTTCTTTGGTTTCGTCGCTACCTATTTCCCATGTCTACCAAGAATGTTGAAAACCCTCATAAAGTCAGCAGCAGTGAATGCGATGATGATCGGATGGCCATGGTAGTCGAACGTACTCGTGTGGTTGAATCTATCAAGGGCATTGATCATGATTCTAAGAGCTCTCTCGTATTCTCGACTATTGAAAACTGGCATCTGAATGGCCCAATGTACCTCAGCCTTACGAAGCTGCCCCTTCGTGAAATCATCATCTAGCGTGTTTTGCAACCATTGCCTGCACTCGGCTCCATTAAATCCCTCAAATGTCACTGTATGTGTAGTGACTAGCTTTCTGGGTCGACATTTGCACCCTAGGCATCAGTCTCTCTTTGCCTACAACTTTTACTCCAGACGGCAACACCTGTTTGTCCTTCTCCATGGCTGTGCTGGATGCCTGTAGTTGCTTCCTCCAATTCAATTTCTTTCTTCCTGTGTCCATTAACCGTTTCTCTCTGCTTGTTGTTTGTGTGCAAATATAACTGCTTAGAAATCCCTAACTGCCTGGTGGCTTGTACGGTTGCCCTATGTTTCATGCAGCTGGCTGCTCTCTGCGCACTCATTTGCCCACTTTTCTGAGAATGATTTGTTTAGCATATTTAAATTGGCGCATATAGTGTGTCGTACAGCCATATAGCAGAAGATTATTCCACAATTCCTTTTCCATACACTGTACGAATACCTTCCATATCCTGACGCAACCTCCAACTTCGGCACTCTGTTCCTTTGACGTGTCGTACCGTACGGAATTCCCTTGGCAACTTCCTTCCATACAGTGCTTCCTTCACGTGTGACCGATCACGTGTGTCATACGGTTCACCTTCCTGCCGTACGGGTCTCCAATCTCCACCATCCTCTTGTTCGCGTACGGTTTCCGCAAATTTATGAATTGCAATTGCTCTGTACGGACTTTACAATGTCGTACGGCTCTTTTTTATTTTATCCGCCTTGTGTTGTACAAGATATGTGCGCATGATGTCTTGGTCGTACAGTCAAAACACTGTACGGTGGCTTCTTTTCTTTTTTCGTGCATCATACGGTCGTACAACGTCCTCTGCGATTTTTTTTTTGGTTTTCTTTAAATTAGAAATTCTAGATACCTAATGACAAGCATGGCCTCGATGAGTGAAGTTCGCTTCCTGCCCCCGTTCGTGATATAATTTCAGTTTTGACCGGTTGACCGTGTCGAGTATCTCCTCCCCGGCCAGCATCCACAACTTGATTGCACCGTTGTCCCCAACTTCATGAGCCTTGAAGGTCCTACCAATTTAACTTTGAATTTACCTAGCTTAATCTCATTCCGGCCATTATGCTTAAGGACCAGCTGTCCTGGCGTAAACTGTCCGCTTCAGATGCTTGTCATGCCAGACCTTCCTTCGTCCTTGGACTATCTTCGCCGCCCATTGTGCCAGCAATCATTTCTCATCGAGCTTATTTAGGTTGTATAATCGCTCCTTCAAGCTTTCCATGTCTCCTAGTCTGTTCTCAACGGCTATCCTTAGACTTGGTACCATAGATTCAGCAGGCACGACAGGCTCTTGTCCATACATCAGTTGAAATGGGGTTTGTCCAGTAGTGACTTTATATGTCGTACAATAGGCCCACAACACCGAGGGAAGTCTTTCTTCCCAATCTTCCCCTTCAACCCCACAAGATTTGTAAATGACCGATACCAGTACCTTGTTAGTTGCTTCCGCTTGACCATTCGCCCATGGGTAGTAGGGACTTGAGAATGAATGAAATATTTTAAACTCCGTCGTAAGCAGCCTTATTATGTGGTTGACGAAGTGTCCCCCTCAGTCGCTCGTAAGCTAGACAAGTATACCGTATCTGGTGATCATTTGTTCATAAATAAACTGTGCGGTACTTACTGTTGAGTTGTCCGGTAGGGCTCGTGCTTCAACCCACTTCGTCAGGTATTCTGTGGCTACCACAATATACCTACACCTTCGTGCCTTGCTTGCCTTAAGGGGTCCCACGAAATCAAGTCTCCACCGTTCAAATAATTCTTATGCCTGAGAGGGGTTGAGTGGCATGAAGTCCCTCTCTAATGGTTTTCCTGCCCTCTGGCACGTATCGCAGCTTGTCACCCATTCCTGCACATCATTGCACAAGGACGGCCACCATAGTCCTGCAAGCAATACCTTTCGAGTAGTTGTCTCTAGACCCATGTGTCCTCCCGTGGGACCCTCGTGGGCTTCCCGAGGTACTCTTGGAAGTTCTTCCATCACACACCATCGAACAATATGGTCGGGTGCCATCTTATACAAAAGCCAATTAATTAGTTGAAATGTTTTGCTCTTCAAAACTATCTTACGTCGTTCGCCAGGTTGCATTGTCGGAGGAAATTGACCTGTGGATAAGTATTCCCCAATACTTGTCTACCATGAAGGTAGAACTGCTATCCTGAACAGGTGGGCATCTGGAAAATCATCATCCACCCCTTCGGGTGGTTCCCCCAACTTAATACGTGATAAATGATCTGCACTGACATGGCTCTTCCCAGGTTTAACTATGATGTTGAAAGTGAGCTCTTGTAACAACAGTAGCCACCTGCACACCCGACCTTGGATTATGGGTTTGTTTACTAGATACATCAGAGCCTGATGGTCCACGTAGAAGGTGAACGGGGTCGCCAGTAGGTAGTGCTGGAACTTTTGCACCGTATAGACCATTCCCAGCACTTCTCTTTCGGTGGTGTTGTCATTCTTTTCTTCCGTCGCAAGAAGTCTACTTGCAAAGTATATTGGGTGATCCAACCCGTGATCCCCTGTTTGTGCCAATGTCGCCTCGATAGCAAAGTTTGAAGCGTCCACATGGACAAGGAATTCCTTATCCCAATTGGGATATGCCAAAATAGGTGCTACCACCTTCAGTCCTTCAAAGGCCTCGCCTTGTTCCATACCCAACACGTAAGGTTTTGTCTTCCGAGTCGGTTTGTCCATCGGGTAGGACACATGGGCATACTGTTTGATGAACCTCCGAGAGTACCCAATATGTCCGAGAAATGTTTTTACGCCACTGACATCTATGGGAGGTTCCATTTCTAAGATCACCCTCACTTTGTCAAGGTCTGTTTTAAGTCCTACTCAGCACACAATGTGTCTGAGTAGTTTTCCCTGTGATACCATGAAGCAGCACTTCTTTGGATTCAATGCCACTCGTGCCCTTCTGCATCTTTCCATGCATTCCTGAAGGACCCCTATGTGGTTTTCCTTGGCGCTGTAGATGGACCAATCATCCAAGAAGGCTTTGAAATTTCCCACAGACATTTGGTCAAAAATATGGAGAATTATTCTTTGAAAGGTAGCTGGGGCGTTGCACAGCCTGAAGGGCATCCTGTTATATGCATATACCCCATCTTCCACCACGAAGGTGGTCTTCAACTTAGAAAATCCATCCATAAACGAATAAATTTTGTGCCCAGCTACTTCCTCCAGGATACTGTCTATGAATGGTATAGGAAATGGGTCCTTGATGGTTACCGCGTTCAAACATCAGAAATCAACACATATCCTGATCTCGTTGGCTTCTTTTTTCAAGGTGATGACTATGGGAGACACTCATTCACTCATTTGTACTTTGAATATAATTTCCGCCTCCAGCATTCGTTGGATCTCCTCATTTACCCGTGCAACATAATTTTTATTCATTCGGTAAGGACGCTTTCGTACGATTATCGCTCCATCTACTAGCTTTATTTTGTGGACGCACAACTCCAGAGATTTGTCAAACTTGTGTGCTGGATGCTTCGTCACCCGGGCGTCCCCCTCCTGGTACTCAGTATATTCTAGCAGGAATGTTTTTTTCGTCCCCTTCATCTACTTGAAGCATATTGCATGAAAATACCTCATAATCCTCCATCTGCCAGTGAAAGAGTCCATTGAGGGACTCGAGATCGTCGTCGGAGTGTGTTTCAATCTGTAGGACTCCTTCCTTATTGGGTTCCATTCTTTGTCTTGCTTCATCTTCCTCCTCTCCTTTGAACTCTAAGGATGATGTCAGGTCCTCACTAACCAGCTGTGTCTTCAGATCGATGGTGAATCTTCTTCGGCCACTCTTTTCTATAGAAAGAGAATTTCTCTTCTAGTCATTCTTGACTTTAACCTCCACTAGCCATCCTCTCCCGAGAATGGCATTGTACCCTTTTCTTTCCAAAGGAATCACTATGAAATCAAGCACGAATGGTTGGGTACCGACCATTACTTGTTGCGCCATCAACATGTCGCTGGGTTTAATCTTGTGTTGGTCTTCTCCGAGGAGTTGAAAGGTCAACGGCCACAATGTAGGTTTCCCCGGTCTTTTCCAAGTTTCTTCTAGTAACACATTGACCCCAAACGCTCCGTCTACTATGGTGTCAGTCAGAACTGCTCCCAGGATCCCCATCTCTACTACAGTTGGATGCCTTCCCGTGTTAAGTGCCAGCACAGTTGGGTCCTGTGACGATCCAAGAGGGCTTCCTTCCTGAGGGAGTTCTTGCTACTTGGTTCCCTTATTTCCGACTCCCTGGTCGCGGTTGTATTTAATAGAGCTGCCCTCAGGTGGGGCACGGCCACAAGGAGGTTTTTGAATTTCACCGGGATTTCCGTGTGCAACATTTGTCGGATTATGCTTTGTTCCAAGTTGCTTTCCGAGGAGTTACTGGCCTTCCCATGCATTTCCCTCCTTTCATTAGTCAATTCCTTCTCTATGGCGGCCTTAGCATCTTGTAGCCGCTCCTTCTCTGTCTCGGGGTTGGGGTATAGTTTTTTCTTTGCTTGTCCACGGGTTAGCTGTCATGTCCCCTTTCTAGCAACATGATATTCACAGTAGATTTGCCTATCATGGACTCTCGTAGGCAAATGATTTTGGTGAGAGAGTCATCTTGTTGATTATTTGGAGATTAGTTGGTCGTATTTGCTCTTGGAGAGATGTTTTGAGCCTACTTTCATTATTATGTGATATTCGGGCCTACATGTTATAATTTTAAATTGAGTTGCAGTTTTTATTTTATAAAGTTATTTTATTATAAAAGTGCATTATAATGGGATTTTATAATGGATGCTTCTAGAAGTTCTTAGTAACTTCTTAGAAAAGTGAATAAATAGAGGGTTTGGCCTCTCATTTGGACATCCTTGATTTGATGATTCTACTACATTTTCTCTATGAGCATTTGTGGTCCATCTTGGTCTGCAGATTTTCAATTGATCATTAGGAACGGAGTCTCCTAAGGGTTTGCATAACTGAGGAGGTGAAATATCCTTTGAAGGGTTGCACATTGAAAGTGGTATTCAACCATTTCATGTTGAGCTTCATTTGAGTATTCAAATTTGGACTGAGATCTTGATATTGTGGAGTCAGTTTGTGAAGTAGATCACATTATTTTCCTTTGGAGGGTTCCACAATTAGCTGGGCAATATTTTATTGCAAATCTGATATCATACTGGTCAATTTCGAAAGGCATCCTGGAGTCATATTTTGATATCATAGGGTCCTCAAGCCTGGTCGAAAATTTATGCTATTGATTTCATTGCATTCCTTGGACATTGGCGATTCAGTCCATGTTAATTTCGGCATCCTTTGGTGAAGACAAAAATTAATACCAAAATCACACAGGGCTGTACAGGTACGGCAGTACATGCAGGCCATACAGCTGCTGGACAGAGGACAGTTTCGGGGTTGCATATTTGTCATTTCATCACCAGCATTCAGTCAACATCATTTGCATAATTCCAGGTTCTTCCACTTTCAATTGTAATTGCTTGATGATGTTCATATATCATAATTTGGGCATGAGGGTTTATATTTTTTAGTCACTGAATTTGTACCCAGCTGTATAAGTGATTCAAGGGAAGGGTTCTATTTACATTTGCATATCTATAATAGAGGCTCATTATGTGCTAAGTCTTTGTATTCAGTCCAAAATAAAAAAGGATATTATTTGCAACTAGTTGCATAGTGAGTGCCAAGTTATCTTGTTAAAATCTGAAAGTTGCAATCTATTGTAAAAGAATCTATATCTTCATTTGAATGAATATATTGGCACTGGTTTACATTATTGAGTTGAGTGGATTTGTTGCTCAACAATTTCTACAATCAGTTATTTACTTTCAGCAGTGTAGTTGATTGCTTGCCAATTGTTTGACGAAATTTCATAAGTACAAAATCAGTGATTTTAATGATCCTATTAGTAAGGGTCATTACATTAGCATCAATATTTCCTCTTCTGCTATGCTTAGGAAGTTCACCCCAAGCTTAGGACACTTAGTCTCGTCGTGGTCTCCCGGACCACACCATCGACAGAGGAATTGCGGTGCTTCCTTTGGACATTCTCTCGCGAAATGTCCCCACTGACTGCATGTGTGACATTGTATCATGGATCGGCCGGAGGTATCATACTGAAGGCGACTTCGGCCTCCTCCACTGTTATTGTTATTATTGTTGTTTTTGTTACCCCTACAACCTTGCCTATTGTTCCTAAAGCTGCCAGATGATGTGTTGTTATTTTGGTTGTTTATACCCGTCGCTGTTGAGGCGGATGCCTCCTAGGTTAATAGCACCTGGTGGCTTCAAGATTTCATGTTGTACGGGCATTCCCTTGTGGAATGACCCGTGATCTGGCAAATGTCGCAAAACTATTTCTTCGGACATGCTCCCTTGGTGTGACCCTCGTTACAATCGGTACACCACAGGTCCGCTTCATCGCTCTTGCTTGTGCTAGCCTTCATAGTGGTTTTGAATTATTTCATCATCCTCATCTTATCCTTCTGAAGGGCTTGTACCTTTTTATTTGCTTTGTCGTCACTGCTTCCTTCGGAGGAGTCGTCATCATCAGAGGATCTGGGCTCCTTCTTGGAGGTCTTGTTCTCGCTCTCTAACTCCATGGCTCAGTTGTAGGCATCATTGTAGGATGTTGGCGGAACCACCTTCATCTTCCTTCGGAGGGTGGGCTTCAACCCTTCGATAAACCATAATTTCTTAAGTCCGTCATCCGGTTGGCTTTCCATTTTCCCAACCAATTCCTTTAGCCTTCGTCCATAGCCTCGCAGGGTTTCCTCTTTCCCTTGCTTTGTGGTGTAAATCTTAGCCACTAACTCGTTATCATCCCTTAGTAATCTGAATTCCGTCTGCAATTCCTTCTTCAGATCTAGCCATGTAGCAATCTTTGTCTGGTCCATGTCTGAGAACCAATCTATCACCACTCCTCGCAATGTTGCTAGGAACTGCTTTACCCATTCGTAAACGTCGGTTACCCCGTTGGCCGCCCAAATTGTTTCACAAGTCCTACAATGTCGGGTTGGGTCTTCCTTCCCATCACGCATGAACTTGGGCAACTCCGTCCTTTGTGCCATGTTCACCTTCTCTGGCAGTGTCGGTAGCACACTTTGTGTCGCGGCTTGTGTTGTTGGTTGTGTTGCTGGTTGTACTGCAGGATGTAATGGTACTACCAAGTTTGGTGTCTCGGAATTGTTTGGTACTTCACCGCTTGATATCTCCAAACTGCTAGAAGTGTCAAAGCCTAGTGGGCTATTGTGATCCCCATGCCCCTCTATCACACTGATAGTCTCGGCGGCAGCGGTCTCCTTAGCCTTCCTACACACAGCTTCTTCTCTCTCCTTCCTCGCGCTTCTTCTGTCCATGGGGTCAAGGTTAGGCTTCCCAACAAGTTTCTTGTTTCTTCAAACAACTCTTCGTCGCACCCACCGTTGTCGTGGCTAGATTCCCCCACACCCACGCCTTCACTTCCTCCCTTTGGTAGTCCCTCGACATGTCGTCGAAATCTTTCCCTTCACTCGGCTTGCTGTTGTGCGAGTATAGCTTTTCTAGCGGCTTCCTCCCCTTCAAGTTCCTTCTGTAAATTTCTATTTTTATTTAATTGATTGGGCATAAATTCTTTCCTCGCTTCTCGACAAGGCAATAATCAACACACCATTTTAAAAAAATACTTTTATTTATTCATGTCATTTTATTACAACACTTTCAATCAATTGAATGATTTCCTCATCTCAATTGTTTAGTGTTCTTCATTTCTTCCGTCTATCTTAAATTTTAGAATCCCCGAGCGGTGCCATCACGTTCCTCCTAGCGACGGATGTTTGCACGTTCCTAGAATGCACGGAGAATTCCCTGTCGACGTTCCTCAAGGGCAAGGCGCATTTGTTGTGCCAATGACGCCTGTGTAAGCAACCGGGGGAAGTGGCTCATCAACCCATTTATTGCAAGCCTTACTTCCAGTGCGGTCCACAAAGTACTCATTGGAACCTCAGCCTCCGTGGCATCTCATTGGACGTAGGTTTTGATGGCAGCCTGCAGCAAGATTGAGAATTCCCTCGTTGCGGCATTTTCTCCTTCGTAGAGTTCTGTACGTGCGTCGTCAGCCTTTGGGTTAATCTCACCAACTGGTAGGCCTATAGTGCCTGTGCGTCATCTAGTCCTTCCCTTCCCGAGTATGTCTAGGCAACGGCACCAAATGTTTACCCTCATGGGGTAACAGAGACTAATTGCATTCAGAACGTAAAGTATTCAACAAGAAATTTAAAGAGAAGATAACAACATTGTATTCATATCATAATCATCCAGTACAAGTATAAATCTACATCCCTATATCCGTGTCTTCCTCCAAGAGGAGAATACATACATTTAATGTCTGAGGAGATAACCGTCACATCCGTGTAATCCCTCGAACGGGCTAACCATCTAACTACCCATTTGCCCAACAACAGACCTCAAGCATTATCAAACCCCAAGGTGTTCATCAAGCAAGCAAGGTGATTTCAAGTTAAAGACTAAGTCAAAGTGCAAATCAAAGATCAAATTCAAATCATCAAAATAATTTTGCAGCAAAGGGTGTGTTGAAATAGAATGGCACTTTATTTTCTAATGTGTTGCCTACCAGGATATCTGTGAGCAGAATGAGAACAACTTGAAGGAGGGTCATCTACACCAACTTTTTGACGAAGCAAGACTGTACAAAACCACTGGTTTTCTAATAAAGATTCATAACAGGAGGGCTGACATCAAAAAGAACATGAAAATGGTCTAGGTTTTTTATGCGAGGTCCCTTAGACTGTTGGTCTCGTGGATGTCATTAAAATTCCTTCATTGATTCATTCATTCAAATGGGATTCAAAGACCAAGTTGCACAAGGAAAGCGAACAAGTCAAAGATAAAAGAAAATCATCACAAACTTGAATTTCCTTCGGAAACCCAGGTTCAATTGAAAGACTCAACTATATTAAACCATCACTTCTACAAGAGCAAGATCAAGGCAAGATACCAGCACAGGCAAGTTCAAAGTCATGAAAATGAGAAGATTTCAAGGTGAAGAAATTTAGAGGAAAGACTGCATAAAGATGTAAAGAGCCTTGCTGGCTCTACATTGAAGACTTTGTTTTCTTTTGAATTGTTTTGCAATTTCTTTGTTTTTTTTTAACATATATAATTTTTGGCAATTATCAATATATAAAATAAGATCAACAGCAAATTAAACTTCTTCTTTTCCAAAATGCTCACTAATTTATTCAATCTTAAATACTTGCAAATATTCATGAAGTAAATCATACATTTGTTATTGGAAATTAAGCACCTCTAGGAAAACGTGGCTGCCTGGCCACATTAGATGCACCCCTTGGAAGAAGACACCAACAATTTAAATCAACTAAGTCTCCCTTGTATGCGGAATTGCCTCACGCAACCGGAGATACTAATGATGAACAACAGCCCTTCCAAGAATTAAAACGCAGCTCTGAATTCAAATCGCAGCTGTCTCTAATTCACACATCACCAATTAAATTCAATCATTCTCAAAGCCGTACAGACTCAATTCTTCTTCACATGCCTGAAACAATTCACTAGCATACATTCCAGCTCAAACTGCAGTACAGATTTCTTGCAGAAATTCTTCGTTTCCTCTTTGCAGCACCAAACCCTTTAAAAACTTCACCCAATTTCCATTTCTTTGACAAAGTTGCATAATAATGAAATCATTGAATGAATTGCTTTTGCCTAAAGCATTGCTTTTATAAATAAAAGATATCTTCTCTCACACACTTTTCACTTACAAAAGACTTTGTTTTATTGATGCAGGAGCATCCCAGGGTAGTTGGCTATCCTGCATGTTTGGGAGATTTGATGGAGTCATGTGGACTTATTTTCATATGTGAGGGGTTTAGTAGAGTTGGAGAGACCTACTTGGGTCTTGGGTAATTGGTTTTGATGTATTTAATGGTCTTGGTTGCTCAGCATGGCCTAGGGGAGCTCGGCCTTGCTTGGGAATTTGGTGCCTATTGAAGGCTGTATAAGTAATTTTCCACAAAGAGTTAGAGGCTACAAATTTCAGGGATTGAAGAGGGCCTATATTTCTACCTACAGTTCGAAGCACGAGTTCTAATTCATCCGGAGCTAGGAGATATCGCAATTTTACTAAGACATCTATTTTGGGAATTTAATTGTTGTTGTTGGCCGACTTGTGGCATTTAATTTCGGTATTTGTATTTAATTTATTTTCAGGGCCGACCTGTGGCTTAGATTGGTATAAGTAGAGGTTGTGGGGGAAGTCTTGAGGCATTCATTGATCCATCTTGGAGAAGAGGAGGTGGATGTGGAGCGAGTTTTGAGGAGAGCTAGTAGCTGCGGCTTGGGAAACAAGGAGATTGCTTGGTGGGCTTGCGAGCACAAGTTTAGATCTTCCTTCGGGGTTCCTACCAGTGTGTGGATCTGGGCTAGCTAGGGTTTGGTTTGGATCTTGCGAGATCTTGTGGAGTTTCTATTGTAATTGCATTGTATTTGGCCGTAACCCGGAAGGCCTTACAGCCGGGCATGTTGGATGAAAATATAATGATTCTATTATGAGTATTTGGCACTGTGTGGATCTATATCTCTGTATTGTTATTATTTTTCATTGTGTGGTTATTTGCTGGGGGCTAGGACATCTCCATTGGGGATTCTCCTGCCTTGCACTGCATCATTTATGTGCACATTTGAAATATAATAAACTATTATATTTCTTTCCACTTTAATGATGAAAAAAAGACCCTTTAATTAAAATAACCATATTCTAACACATAGGGTCCATGTTTTATGAGCTCGGGATTTAAAACTTCTCAACCCGGTTCCAACGAGCTATAACACTAACATGCCCAAAATACATTACCAATAAAAATGACAACCTTGGCCAATTTAATTAAATAATAATCATAATTCACCCATCTTGTGAAAATGACTGAGGAAGCATCTGAATCAAAATCTGACAGCACAAGAGTGATCCTGATGATGAATGAACCTAACAGGGTGACTTACTAAAAATAGACGCTCCCTCCAAGAATTTTGGAGTCCAAACCGGAAGCCGAAAATAAAATCTAAGAGCATCATGTAACTCTTCTAAATCATCTGAGCTCACTAGAACTATAAGTTGACTTACTATAAATAGAAAGTCCCTCAAAACAGGGCCAAAACCCACAACAAGGTCTTCTAATCACCAGTACTAGCCTACAAGGACCAAATGATAGGCTAAATCCACTAACTCCAATGCTCGCTCAAAATGGGGACATTACAAAAGATGAAGCAATTTGGGAATATGAGCAAACACCATCAATCTAAGGCTTTATAATGTTGAGTATCAAGAGATATTTCTTCATCTCCAAGGAATTGATTAAGTTTACAAGATAAGCATGCTAAAATTGTCCCAATTCATCTTCAACCAATCAAAAGACTCCAGTTGCATGTGTCCAAAGTCATCCAATCAAATTATTCCTAGTGTACATGTGAAGTCCACCTAGTGTCTCTACCTAACCTATTTTCTCATTGGTTTGTAAAAACAATATAATTTTCTTATTGGCCCACAAGGTGGTGCTTTCCTGTAATTGGATATTCATTTAATGCTTGTAGCTAGTGGTTGAATTAGAGCTTTATTAGATAAATCTTGGCCATCGATCTCAAATCAATCTGAGTCATTTCTTGAGCTCACTATAAAAGGCAAGGCCTTCTCATTTGTAAAGTGGACAATTGGAGAAATTATTGCCTAGATGATACCAAGATAATTGCAAGTCCTTTGTTGGTTTCATGGTGGATTGTTTAAGCTATTTTGGAGTGTTGCATGGTTTCTTGATTCCTCAATTAAATTTGCTTAAGTTGATTAGAAACTTAAAGTGGTTTAAGTATCATAGTTGGCTAGCTTAATGGAAGATGTTAATGTTGGCATCATGGTGAAACTAGTGTCCATACCTTTTGGTGTTTGTAGATTGCAAACAACAATTACTTGATGTTCATTCATTTGCATTACTTATGGTTTTGATGAGCACAAGTAGTTTGAAAATCATACTTGCACCCTTAGAAGATTGCACCCTCCTATGCATAGTCGACACAACAAAGCAATGACTAGTTTGGTCTCACAATAGCATCAACGTTGTCTTACACTAGGAATTAAAAGTAGAAGTAGCCTAGATCTCTAAACCATTATTTTGTTTGCACTTTATTCAAAGTCATTGTTAGGATTCGTTTGAAGAGCTCAATTGTCAAATCATTCACATTTAAGAAATTGATAGATCCTCCACAAAAAAGCTAACATAAGTACCCAAGTGATTACCAACAAATCACATCATAAACTGAGTGAAGTCCAACATTAAAAGGAACCTTGGATTTGCCTCTATGATCTTTATTGCAATCTTTAGTATATGTGGTGTCTCTGTTCAAGAGAGGATTAGATATTTGGTGTTCTATCCTATGATAAGTATTTCATCCTACATGTTGGCTTTGTCACAAAACTCACATCAACAAACAAACAGCACTCCAACTACCTGATGAAGGCTCTTGTTATTGATCTTTATTTGAATCTTCAGCATAGGTGGTGTCTTTGTTCAAGAGAGGATTAGATATTTGGTGTTCTATCCTAGGATGATAAGTGTTTCATCCTACATGTTGGCGTAGTCACTCACATCACCAGACAACATTCTAACTACATGATGAAGGCTCTTGCTATTCTATATGCGATTGAGAGAGGGAGTTGCCTGGGTTGGAAGAAAATTATTAGTGGATCTCATTCAAAGATTGTGGTGGATTTGCTGAATGAGAAAAGGTTGGATGGCATTAATTGGTAGTTAGCCTTGGTAAACTAGTAGACCCTGAGCCTTTGTTACCCTTTTAATTATATTTTTTTTCTATCATATTCCCAAGGAGTGGAATAGAGTGGCAAATTGCCTAGCTGAATGGGCTTTTGAGAACTTGGAGGAATGGGATGTTGGTGAATGGGGATTATTACCTCTAGATGACTCTGAGACTTTGGAGAAGTTAATCATGGAGGAGAGGAATATGTAATGATTTTTCTGGTTTGTTCCATTTGGAACTATTTCTAGTAGTTGTGTACTATCTTTGTTGGGCCTAAGGCCTTTTGTGGTGTACTTCTAGCTTTATATTGAAAAAAAATTTACTCATTTTTCCAAAAAATGTGTAGGAAAAGTGATTATTCCCTACTAAGGAAAATAAAATCCTACACTAACACACTCAACCTAAATTCAAAAGAGATCCAAATTCTCCTCTATGGAAATATGTTCAAGTGATATAAATGATTACAGGTTGTAGGGGTTACATTTGAAATGCAATGGATGTGATAAACAATATTCTAGTTCATATTTACAAGTGAAATCTAAAGAGCACATAGGAAATACTATAGAGGGGGGTGAATTAGTATTTCAGATTTTTAAACTTTTAAATGCATGAAACTGTTGACATAAAGTTAGTTGTCATTGGTAAAGTCATAAGCAAACATCAATCCCATCAGGACACTGGTACTCATGATTGTGAACCAGGTAGATTAAGCATGTAAGCAGTGTATTTTAACCGGTCACGCTTATACCGGTCTAGGTTTTGTCCAACCGGATTAAGCAAACACACAAGGAACATATGACTAACAAGATACAAATCAAACACTGGTTAAGTGCATGATAATCCAAACCAGATTATGCGGAGCGTTTTTCAATTAAACTGGAGTTAGCTTTTTCAGTGGAACTGGAGTTAGCTTTGTTTTTTCTGCAAGCGTTTCGAGGTCGAAAGACATGAAAGTTGTGTTGTTGAATATCAAGAGCATAGAGCGAAGGAGAGTAGGAGAGCAGAATCTTCTGAGAGGAAACACAGACACATAAGGTGAAAGGGAGAAAGATTCAACAGCCAAGCAGAGGAAAGGGTGAACAAGTATGATCTGAATCGACAAATATAGTGTCATCATAAGATCATTGCTTTAGTTGTGAAGCACATTTAAATCCCTCAATCAAGGTGAACCCTTACAGGTTCTTTTGTATAAATCCCTTTACCGGGTAACATCTTTATTAGTGTTTTAAGTCCTTTGACAAGGCAACTCCTAACAGGGTCAAGATCCTAACAAGTCTTCTATCAAATCTCTTAACCGGGTAGCACTCTCACCAGTGCTTTGTAAACCTCTAACAGGGCAGCTTTATTACTGCAGTAGTGGAGTTTTGTGGGTTCTGTCCCACCATGGTTTTTTTCCTTCTAACCGAGGGTTTCCACGTATAAATGTTGTGTTGACCTGTGCATTTAATTTCTGTTTATGGTTGTCATTATATTCTTTTTATTTTTGTATTAACTAGAATATCTGGTTACTTAAAAGAGAAGTAGAAATTGAATTATTGATTCACCCCCCCTCTCAGTAACCAGTTAGGAACACTAGAAACCATCTAAAAACTTAAAGAAGCCAACCATCACGATGCAAACAGTAGATTTCTCGTAGAAAACCCTTTTGAGTAAAAACCATAGCATGCAATAGCTTTCATTAACTAGACATGGGCACCAACCCAAATTAGAAAAGTGAGGACCAACTCTGATCAACTAAGGCACCAATCTTAGTTTGAGCACCAAGTCAAACGCAAACTCACTTAGACTTTTTAGAATACTTTAACTACTTCAAAAAGAAACAAAAGTTACAACACCCTTTTTTTTCTTCATTCTCAATCTGCAATAATCTTCTTACCATGAAATCAACATTGATTTTCCAATTTTAAAGCCAAACAATAATATGCTCGTCTCCATTTTTGTCGACACCACACACGGTCATAATTCCATATGCTTGAAAGACTAAAGCTATGTCTAATTTTATGCCTCCACTCACATCTTCCACACTGCAATTAATTATGCCTTCTCAGAAAGGAATAACTCATGCAATATCTTGCTACTCAACTCCTTGCATACCTTGTTCAAAACGCAACTGAACTCCAAAATTATACGGCCCAGTCACACAAAATAATTATCGCACCACACTTTGTTCATATCATACTGTCTCTAAGACCATTGGGTATTAAAACACATCTCCAAAAATAAATATGTGGCCTTATTCACACGACCAAATGAAAAATCTTCTGACAACTTAATCACTTCAAAATAAGCAACAATTAAAAAAAACCCAGCTATATATATCTCCAATGAAACGCACACTCCCATTAATTAACTCAAAATGTTACTTTGCCACTTTTGTCATCAATATAAAGGAAGAATAATAAATTTGTTTTCCAAAGGACACTCTAAGTATTAACATAAAAATGTGCGATGCAAATTAAATCAAGAGATGAACTTTTGGAATATTCCATGGTCACATGTCAGAGTTGAACTTTTGGAATATTCTATGGTGATATGTCACATTAATTTGACTAAGCATAAGGCAGCTGACAAGTATCTGAAGTACCCACACAATCAGCTTAAGGAGACACCTAAGTAGCTCAACCAAGCTGTCGAGTAGCTCAACTTGACAACCAAGCACCTTAAGCGGACAACCAAGCAGCTCAAACCAAATCTCTATTACTTAGAGTAATCCTCCGAAATTTATTCGACCTTAATCATCAACCTTTGACATCAATGACAAAATATTCAACAAAATGTCAAAATCCCATTGGTGTGGAACAACTAGAAAAGGTATCACAACTTTTCCCATGGAAAGAATGGTGCACCTATGTCATCAAAGACAGTGATAAGACATATGGAGCAAGAAGAAGAAGATGAACGGGATGCCCATAAATCAAGTCAGTCTTACTTAAAAAAGATCAACGGGAATAGAGCCCCTATCTAATCCTAATATTTTGGTAGAAAACCACCCATTTTTGGTCGCTCTTCATCTTCAAAGTGAACAACCCATTCTAGTCAAAAGATCAAAGGGGCCTATGGAAACTACATTTCAAATGGGAGTCAAAACATTGCCAACCAAAATGTAACAAGATGCATTTATGCAAATTGGTTGGCTTTCAATGTTGTTCACTCACCATATTGGAAAGAGATGTTGAAAAACGTCAATAAAACTCCAAAAGATACAAAGGCCAAAGATATGAAAAGGTGTGTGGCACCTAATTAGAAAAAGAGATCAAGATGGTTGAAGATTCATTGAAACCCATAAGGGGTTCATAGATTGAGATAGGTGCATCCATTGTTTCAAATGGGAGGAAAGATTCAAAAAAATCATCCCTTGATCAATGTCATAGTCGTGTCCCCTAGAGAGGCAATGATTTTAAAGTTGTGGATTGTGAGGCGCGGGTAAAAGATGGACAATCTATTGCTGATATTCTCACTCCAGCCATTGAGGGAGTGGAAACCTGTAATTTTGTTCAAGTCATAATAAATAATTTAATAACACAAAGAATTGTAGAGTTATTAGGTTATTGGTTGAGGAAGAATATCAACATATCTTTTTGGACGTGTGCGGTCCACTCAATCAATCTTATGACACAAAATATTGGAAATAAAGAGATGTGTGCATTTATTGCTGATATTCTCACTAGAGACATTGAGGGAGTGGAAGCTTGTAATTATGTTCAAGTCATAATGAATGCAAAAGTTGAGTACATCCAGATGTTCATCACCAACCACCCCATGTCTCAAGGAATTTTTAAATTGTTTTAAAATTAGAGCTATTGAAAGTAAATGAAGTAATACAAAATTTTACATTTTAATAATTTGATTGTGTATTCTAATTCTTCTTCAAAATTTGTTTTAAAATTTTAAATCTTTTTTTAATTTGTTATAGGTCGTAGATACCCATTTCAACTCTAACACAATCATCTTGAGAGGATATGTGAAAGTTAAAGAGGCAATTTCTAACACAATGATACCAAAATTGGCCTATATGGAGGCAGAGGGCACTGACAAGGCAACAAAAGTAAAGCAAATGATTTTAGATGACTCGTGCTAGTATCATGTGGAGTATCTCCTTAGTTTCATCAAGCCCATTATGAGCATGATTTGCTATATTGACATGGACAGGCCTTGCATTGGAGAGATATATGATGGCATTGACTCAATGCTTGAAAAGATTAAGTGCATAATAATGCAAAAGAGCAAGACCCTAAAGAGATTTTCTTCAAACAAGCACAAGCAATTGTTGAAGAAAGATGGAACAAAATGACCATCCCATTATCTTGTTTCCTTTGCATTAACTCCAAAATACTATAGTAGTCTTTCTATGCTAGGAAAGCTTCGCCCATATAGATATTTTGAAGTGGCTGAAGGGTACAAGGCAGCATTCTACAAAGTCTTCCCCAAAATGAATTCGAAGATATACTCATGAGTATAAAGGCTCTTCATGGTAGATTATTAAAGGATGCTCATAATTGGTGGTACTTCCATAGCCAATTCTTCCAACAGCTCACAATCAAAAATTTATCACAAGTTTAATAAATATTTAATTTTTAGCTTTCAAAGTTTCATTTTTAGTTCTGTATAACTTCACTGTTTACTTCGTCTTCATAGGTTGCCAATTGATCTACATCTGAGAAGAATTGGAGCACATATTCTTTCGTCCACTCACTTTGGTAAGTGCAATAAACTCAAAAAGAGGGGACTACTTGCATCTCCTTTTACACAAACAACATGACTACAAGAAAGGGGAGATGAAGCTGTCAGATATAGATCTAGAGCATACTGATTTGGATGCTTCAACTTCCTAGTATATTGCATTTGACAATTCTCAAAGCCAGCACAATTTTCGTGCAAGTGGCACTTCTTGTGGTTGATCTAATATTCCTGCATCATAGAATGTCAATGATGAGTATGATGATGATTTAGAAATTCCATTTGAAGATTAAAAGTTAAAACTAATTGTTGAACTTGATGTTATTATTTTAATATTGAATTTGAAGTTTGAATGATGAGAATTTAATATGCATTATTTAAAATTTAGATGACATTCAAGTTTATGGTGATTTTGTTGTTTATCCTCATCTTAATTTATGCTTCTAGGCTGCGCACATACACACAAACACACACATATATGATTTGTACATGTTTTTTGTATGAACAAGCCCAAACCCCCCAAAAAAAATTATCTGAACACACAAACCAAATACTCGAACACAAAGCCAAACCAATACGAAAACCAACAACTTAGATTTTGAGCAATTGCGGAAGTGAGATTTTAGAGATTTTTAAAGATCTTTCATGTTTTTTTTGTTATTTTTCCGGTCTTTTGAGATGTTATTTTTTACATGTAAATATGTGTTTACATGCATTGGAGTTAGTCGCTTATAGCTAGTGATTGCATATACGAATGTTTTTTATCCAAATCATGTTCTACAATTTATTTATTTTAATACTAGGACTTGCTGCAATTAAACTTCTTTTTTAAATGCCAAGGTTTGCAAATTCTATACAATGGCATCAAGAAGTGAAAGAGGAAGCGAAAGTGTCAGCAACAAGGATTCCACTCGGAAGCATAGCTTACCAACACTGACCATTGGCCTTGCAATCAGTCATCTGCAAATATTTTGGGTTGAAATTTAGTGAAGGTATTGTTGATGTCAATTTTGTACCACTACATAACATATAGCAATTAAATACTTGCTATAGAATACCAAACACTCAACCCTCTCTTGAAAAGTAATTATTCATGAAGAAGATGAGAAAACTCCAAGGTTCCTTACACCTGTGGATACTAACTCAGTTATATTAATGTGATTTGCTGGTAATCACATAGGCGGTCTTACATTGTTCATTCAAAGATAACTTCGTGGTACTTTGCTTGCTTGACTTGTTCTTTTCTCCTTGATCACTTTCACTTTCAACTACTATCACTAACTCCTTACTGATCTCCTACTACTCCTATGAATGAAGAAATTAGCAAATGGACGGGGATCCAACCAAATGAAAGCTTGCCTACGGCACTACCTCCATTGGTGCAATGATTCAAAGGGATACTCTTAGGATTTTCACACTAACACCTATCTTCCAACCCAACTTGAAGTACAAGCAGAAAGATGAAATGCAAGTAGAACTTGGAGCAATTGGACTAGATTACCACACAAGGCTTCCCAACAAGCCGCTAGGATGCTAGTGGCCTAGTATATAGATCCCTATCAAACATTCACTAACATCACCATACAACTAGCCATCTACTTCTATTCTTACTTTAACAACTTTGAAATGAAATCCTATTTTAATTTTAGAGATGAGAAGAAACATACAATACACCAAAATGATCATGTATATCCACCATGCAAGCCACAACAATTAATAGAGAACAATTTTGATAGTATTTTGGCAACAATTCTCCAACATAACTCTCTTTACAAATGAGAACAAATGACCTTATATAGAGGCCCAAAATTACGAGTGGCCAAGATTAAGGGGCAAAATCAAGGGCCAAGATTAAACCTTACAAACCCTAATTAGGGTTACCATCCTTCAACCAATTACATGAGGGCACCAACTTTGTGGGCCAATGAGAAAATTACAATAATCTGTCAACCAATGAGAACATAGGACACTTGGCATGATTTGATTGCATGCACATGAAATTGCCACCTCATCAACCTTATCTTATAAATTTATTTAGTCCTTGAGATGAGGTGAAGCCTTGGATGCTTGAGCTCATCCTTTCAAACTTTCTCATCACCACTTGAACTTGCTTGTACCTGATGTCCTGACCTTGAAAGGGTGAGATCTCCATGCACTTGGGGTAATCTTGCCTTGGCCATACCTCAGTGGCCTGCCTAGATGTTGAACCTTCTTGCAATTTGAGAGCCTTGCTCTTGGCCACCACCTTGAAATCGAACTTGACCTCCTCAACCTTCCTGGTCTTCCCCAACCTTCCCACTCAAATTTGGTTTGCATGCACCCCCCTCTGCTTCAATACTCTTGGGTTCTGGGGGAACCCGCCTTGGCCATACTTCCTTCTCAAATCTAACCAAACTGGCCTGCACAAATAGCCAAGCCCTGCCTAGCCTCAAATATCTTCAAATCTCTTCCAATTTGCAATGAAACCTGCTTCCTCGCTTGTACCTACAATGAAAATATGGAATGGAGGGTGGGGGTGAAATGGATGTAAGTGAAAGATGGAGATGGAGGGTGGAGCTATGAAAATGTGGTGGCAACCTGTCTCCTTATCCTTCTTGGCCAAGGGGGAGGAACTCTCCATCAACTTGTCTCTCAACTGTATCATGTTCACTGTACCAATGTTGGTGTCCCTCACTTGCTTCAATTTCGAGAAGGTGGTCTTGGTGTCATGTCTTCCTTGTCTTACTTGGTATGCATTTCCCTTTGGCTCTTGCTTGCACTAGCATCCGTCATCCTAACCCTTATTTTTGCCCCTTCTTTCTACAGTGAGGTGGGACTACACTTATTTCTGCCCCTTCGCCTAGGGATGATCAAACATATTTCTGCCTCGCCAATTCCTATCACACTACACTTATCTCTGCCTCTTCGCTTAGGGATGGACTACCACTTATTTATGCCTCTTCGTTACCTATGAGATGGACTACACTTATATCTCCCAACTTCTTTCCTAGGGGTGGGATTACACTTATATCTCCTTGCTCCAAATCCTAAACGGAAACTACACTTATATCTCCCAACTTCAAGCCCTAATGAGATGATGAGGTGATGGAATGGATAATGGAAGAAGAAAATAGGGAAAATGTACCAAGCAAGAGCAAGGAGAAAATTTGCCTTTTAGACCAGCCTTCACCCTCAAGCATGAAAATCCTCCTCTACACCAACAAATTCTCCTCCAAAGAAGAAGAAGACAACACCAAAAATGCACTCCTCCACCAAAAGAAGAAAATCACCCTTTGCTAAATGCACTCCTCCTTGCAAAATTTTGCTCTTTTGCTGCTCCAAGAGCTCCTCCTTGGCTGCCAAGAGACAAGTGAGAAATGAATGAGAAAATGAGGAGACAAGCCCTTCCTTTATATCCAATTTTTGCCTCCACAAAAGCAGGGCTGACTTTCTAGGAGGGAAAAAAAATTAATTTTAAATTGCCAAAATAAAACATGAAATAAATTGCACAGCCCAGGGGGATATTAAATTTATTTCAAAAATTACCCAATTAATTAATAAAAAATTGCAAGTGGGCTGGGAAAAGAGTTGGGGCTGCCTTGGAGGTGAAAAAGAATTAATTAATTAGGCCCATGACAAGAAAATTTCGAAAATAAGATGAAGCTACTAGTTGTAATTTTGGGATTTTCCCAAGAAAATTAATTTTAATGCATTTAATCACAACCTCACCAAAAATCAAAAATTTTCAGCCAATTAAAATTCAAATAAATTCCAATTTCAATTCACTCTTTTTCACTATTTAAAATTTCGAAAAAATCCCAATTGGCAATTTAATATTTATTATTTTGCCATTTAATTCAAAATTGGCAATTTATTTTTTATTTTTTTTATTTTGCAATTTAAATTTTCATTTGGTAATTTATTTTCTTTTATTTTTGCAATTTATTATCTCTAATTGGCAATTTAATTCAAATTTCATTTAAATTCCATTTTCACCACTAGAAATTTACAAGATTTTCCCAAAAATATCCAATTTCACAATTAAATTTCGAAAATGTTCAAGTTTTTTCAATTTCATCAATTTTAAAAAATTCATCTAAGTCCAAAATTTGCAATTTTATCCCGCCAGATATTAAAATAAAATTTTCTCATCAAATTTCATTTGGCCTGGAGACAAAATTGACTGTTTAAGAAAATCAATATTCCGCACAAGGTGAAAACAAGCTATACCCTCCCAGGCACCTCAAAACATCAAAGGTGTAAAATTTTCATTCCAAAACCTCCGGATCGCCCAAAAATTCGCTAAGGCATCCAAATACCCGGATCTAGGAAAATTGTCAAGGCTAGCTCAAAAAATTGGGGATCCCCAAATTCTTTGGGGCAATGGTGTGAAAACCTCACAACATTTAGCATCAACCCAAAGAAATGTTCCTGAACATTTCAAGAATAAAGTAACTTAGAGCAAAAAACCTCAGGACGACCCACCCGAAAATCCACTTAAGGACAAGCACTCAACAAGGGAAAGAATTCTCAAGTTGAACCTAAGCACCCTGACCATAAGTT
This sequence comes from Chamaecyparis obtusa, assembly GCA_027943335.1. Lineage (NCBI taxonomy): Eukaryota > Viridiplantae > Streptophyta > Pinopsida > Cupressales > Cupressaceae > Chamaecyparis > Chamaecyparis obtusa. Next base: position 1,348,635 of record BSBK01000800.1, on the reverse strand, counting down.
ACTCACATGTGTGCAAATGATTTCTTCCCCGCTCAACAAGAACTTGATAATCTCTTAGATCCATCGAACTTAGCTATTGTAATATCCTTACTTCAAAAGCATCCTAGATAGAGCCCCGCTGCCAGTCAAGCGTCCATAGCCTCGACGGAGTTATCACTGTGGCACCACAATCACGGTTCTACCTTTAGTGATTATTTTTATAGCACCGGTAGAGATGATTGCACGCCCTTTAAAGCCAATTTTCATCTTTATTTTCACTTTGATATTGCCTTTCATTCTTGCACCTTTTCATTTTTTCTCTTTTCCTCATAATATTTCTTTCTTTTCTCTTTTCAATCTTTTGTTTGGCTTGCAGGCAATGAAGCCCGCGAAGGGTTTGGAAGACCACAATGGCGCTGAAGCAGGTGTATGATTTCCACTAAGTCCATTTTCACTTCGAAACACCAAGAACTCAGAGCAATCAAGTGTGAGTATAATGTCGTAACCATGTCAAGGGTAACTCAAGAACCTCTATCAAGTCTGTCCCAAATTTAGTACAAGTCCTACCATAGACCAACGACCAGGCACAACCTTCAATCCCCTGAACTTTGTCAAATATATTCAAGAAATGAACAAGACAGACTCTAGGTTCTGACACCAAAAGTGTAAAAATCTACACACCTCGTCCACGAGTGATAACCTAGACCCCCTTTGCACTTGCAAAGCTCCAAAGCCAAAACTACCCAACCGATTGAGAGAAGCTAAAAGATCTCAAGTCAAATGACTTGATGCAAATTAAACTCAAGCTCCCTCAAACACCCGAACTAACCAACTGAAAGGAAACTTACTCTAGCCCACTAGAAAGAAACCTACTCTAAACAACTCAAAGGAAACCTAATCTAAGCCAAACACGAAAGCAAACTAAACTACTCTCTTGAACCAAATGGTCTAAAACAAACCTACCCTAACTATGTACAAGACTCTAAAGGGACAACACTAACCGATCTAATATATACATTGGATCTAACATGGTTTCTCAGGATGTTCAAAAGTAACAAGGTTTGGGTGATAGTTCTCAATCTCGCAAACTCATCCTTGTACTCTGAAAAAAATTTCGTTACCTCCAACTCAAACTTAAGAAAATTATCATGAAAAATCAACAATTGAGGCAACTCATAGGGTCCGTGATCAATCCAAAAACAAGTTCTCTCCAAAATTTCCATAATCAAAATAAAAACTTTCATACCTTTCATCCTTAAGAGCGGGGAAAGAAACAACCTGGTGTGCTTCATGTGGTAACTCTTGTTCAAACCTCAATTGATCATCCATAGCTTCAGGAGGTCGAAGTTGGTGACGAATCTTCCCTCTAACATCTACATGGAACTTATTGGTAGCCAAGGCAGGATCAATCTTGGAATCAAGCTCATGAAATATCGTCTTTGGGGGCTTGTCCTTGTGAAACATGAACTATGCATCCTTGTTAATCTCCTCAAGTGTATCCTCAAAAATCAAGGATTCCTTGATATTCTCCCCATCAAACACCTCTCCAAGTTGCTCGAACACAATATCCAACTGTAGCATCAACCCAAATTGTTTTTTGTTTTCCTTTTCCATGGGAACAACTTGATCACCACCTAACAATCCGTGCATACCCCCACCACTAGGAGCTTCATCATCTAGCATGTAATTTCCATTTGAACTCTCTTTAGGAATATCTTGTAATTCTTTATATAGACTCTCACCAAACATAGCACCTTCAAGACTGATAGGAGAACCATCATACATCTTTGTGAGTTGCCCATCAACTTCCATTTCAAGTGGTAAAATTTCTGGAGGTCGAAGTTGATGGTGAATCATGCCACTTGCAACAACTTGATCACCTTGAAAGGCTTTGGGCAATGACTCCTTTTGTATTTCTTCCGTAAGATCCTTAAGCATCCCCCCAAAGAATGAGGTGGTAATGATGTCCTGGAATGCCTTAGCAAAATTTTCCTCATATCTTGATTCACTTGTAGTAACTTGCAATTCCTTGTTCAACTTGTCCAATTGATTGCTTCCTTCTTGAAGAGTGCCAGAGATTTCTTTCAACTCATCCCCAAGAATTTGACTTTATAGCATGAGGGAAAGTTCACCAAGGATCACTTCTTCAAACTTGTTATGATCTTCTTCTAGTTCTTCGAGGTGTCGATCTTTGTCTAATATGCTTCCTCTTCTTTGGATGAATTCAATTGCTTCCTTAATTTTCTTGTCAACTTCTTCCTCTTGAGGAGTAAAGTGTGAAGGCTCATCTTCCACATGAATGTCTTGGTCATTAGGTTCAACCACGTTATCCTCTCGCAAGTTGCTTTCTTCTTTGTCAGATGAGGATATAACATGCTCATCCTTTGGTTTCCAACCTAAGTGATGAATGCAATCCTTGACGCCTTCCTTTGATGCCACACTCATTCGTTCAAGATATGCACTCCAAATTTTGTCTGTATTCGATTGCTCACAGTCAAACCATCCCATCTCTCGCTTAGCCTGCTTTATGATATCCCGACAAGGTTGACAAGTATATCCTGAATGTCTCACATTGTGTAGTCTACACCAACCAGAGAGCAACATACCTTCCACATATAGTTCCTCCTCACCTAATCGTTTCTTGATCATTTCCTTGAAACTATTCACAAACATGTTGACTCTATCATCTGATTCGGCAAATGGAATTGGTTTCAGGATATCCCAAAAGGACATCTTCCTTTGCAGTACCAACTCCACTCTTGACAGAAATGTCAAACAATTAAGCTCATCATGCGTGCTTGTCCCATGAATCCTGCACTCACAAGCTGATGCCAACTCAGACAAATTCTGTGGATACAATTGTGCATTCAAAGCCTCCCGAAATCGAGCAATGTCAACTGGACGAATGCCTTGACCATGAAACCACTGCCCATCCATTGAGAAGTCCTTTCCTTTTTTTGATTTTCTAAGTTTTCTATTTTTTTGGATTTTTGAACTTTTGAAGACATCTCTCACATCTCAAATATAACATGAAATCTCATTGTTGTTGATAGTCCATGAATGAACATTGCTCAGCCCTCCTTCTAGCGCCAAATAATGTTGATGTCAGTTTTGTACCACTACATAACATATAGCAATTGAATACTTGATATAGAATACCAAACACTCAACCCCCTCTTGAAAAGTAATTACTCATGAAGAACGTGAGAAAACTCCAAGGTTCCTTACACCTGTGGATACTAACTCAGTTATATTAATGTGATTTGGTGGTAATCACGTAGGCGGGCTTACGTTGTTCATTCAAAGATAACTTGGTAGTACTTTGCTTGCTTGACTTGTTCTTTTCTCCTTGATCACTTTCACTTTCAACTACTACCACTAACTGCTTACTGGTCTACTACTACTCCTATGAATGAAGAAATTAGCAAATGGACGGGGATCCAACCAAATGAAAGTTTGCCTGCGATGCTACCTCCATTGGTGCAATGATTCAAAGGGATACTCTTAGGATTTTCACACTAACACCTATCTTCCAACCCAACTTGAAGTACAAGCGGAAAGATGAAATGAAAGTAGAACTTGGAGCAATTGGACTAGATTACCACACAAGGCTTCCCAACAAGCCGCTAGGATGCTAGTGGCCTAGTATATAGATCCCTATCAAACATTCACTAACATCACCATACAACTAGCCATCTACTTCTATTCTTACTTTAACAACTTTGAAATGAAATCCTATTTTAATTTTAGAGATGAGAAGAAACATACAATACACCAAAATGATCATGTATATCCACCATGCAAGCCACAACAATTAATAGAGAACAATTTTGATAGTATTTTGGCAACAATTCTCCAACATAACTCTCTTTACAAATGAGAACAAATGACCTTATATAGAGGCCCAAAATTACGAGTGGCCAAGATTAAGGGGCAAAATCAAGGGCCAAGATTAAACCTTACAAACCCTAATTAGGGTTACCATCCTTCAACCAATTACATGAAGGCACCAACTTTGTGGGCCAATGAGAAAATTACAATAATCTGTCAACCAATGAGAACATAGGACACTTGGCATGATTTGATTGCATGCACATGAAATTGCCACCTCATCAACCTTATCTTATAAATTTATTTAGTCCTTGAGATGAGGTGAAGCCTTGGATGCTTGAGCTCATCCTTTCAAACTTTCTCATCACCACTTGAACTTGCTTGTACCTGATGTCCTAACCTTGAAAGGGTGAGATCTCCATGCACTTGGGGTAATCTTGCCTTGGCCATACCTCAGTGGCCTGCCTAGATGTTGAACCTTCTTGCAATTTGAGAGCCTTGCTCTTGGCCACCACCTTGAAATCGAACTTGACCTCCTCAACCTTCCTGGTCTTCCCCAACCTTCCCACTCAAATTTGGTTTGCATGCACCCCCCTCTGCTTCAATACTCTTGGGTTCTGGGGGAACCCGCCTTGGCCATACTTCCTTCTCAAATCTAACCAAACTGGCCTGCACAAATAGCCAAGCAAGAACAAGGAGAAAATCTGTCTTTTAGACCAGCCTTCACCCTCAAGCATGAAGATCCTCCTCTACACCAACAAATTCTCCTCCAAAGAAGAAGAAGACAACACCAAAAATGCACTCCTCCACCAAAAGAAGAAAATCACCCTTTGCTAAATGCACTCCTTGCAAAATTTTGCTCTTTTGCTGCTCCAAGAGCTCCTCCTTGGCTGCCAAGAGACAAGTGAGAAATGAATGAGAAAATGAGAAGACAAGCCATTCCTTTATATCCAATTTTTGCTTCCAAAAAAGCAGGGCCGACTTTCTAGGAGGGAAAAAAGATTAATTTTAAATTGCCAAAATAAAACATGAATTAAATGAAATAAATTGCACAGCCCAAGGGGATATTAAATTTATTTCAAAAATTACCCAATTAATTAATAAAAAATTACAAGTGGGCTGGGAAAAGAGTTGGGGCTGCCTTGGAGGTGAAAAAAAATTAATTACTTAGGCCCATGACAAGAAAATTTCGAAAATAAGATGGGGCTGCTAGTTGTAATTTTGGGATTTCCCCAAGAAAATTAATTTTAATGCATTTAATCACAACAACCTTACGAAAAATCAAAAATTTTAAGCCAATTAAAATTCAAATAAATTCCAATTTCAATTCACTCTTTTTCACCATTTAAAATTTCGAAAAAATCCCACTTGGCAATTTAATATTTATTATTTTGCCATTTAATTCAAACTTGGCAATTTTTTTTATTTTTTATTTTATTTTTTCAATTTTTCAATTTAAATTTTCATTTGCTAATTTAATTTCTTTTATTTTTGCAATTTATTATCTCTAATTGGCAATTTAATTCAAATTTAATTTAAATTCCATTTTCACCACCAGAAATTTACAAGATTTTCCCAAAAATATCCAATTTCACAATTAAATTTCGGAAGCGTTCAAGTTTTTTCAATTTCATCAATTTTAAAAAATTCATCTAAGTCCAAAATTTGCAATTTTATCCCGCCAGATATTAAAATAAAATTTTCTCATCGAATTTCATTTGGCCTGGAGACAAAATTGACTGTTTAAGAAAATCAATATTCCGCACAAGGTGAAAACAATCTATACCCTCCCAGGCGCCTCAAAACATCGAAGGTGTAAAATTTTCATTCCAAAACCTCCGGATCGCCCAAAAATTCGCTAAGGCATCCAAATACCCGGATCTAAGAAAATTGTCAAGGCTAGCTCAAAAAATTGGGGGTCCCCAAATTCTTTGGGGCAATGGTGTGAAAACCTCACAACAGGTATCAGTTGCTTTGAATATGACTCTGCACACATTGCAAACTACAACATCATTTTCTGTCCAAACATTAACCCAAAGTTTGAAGAAGAGATGAATGTGTCCCTCACACTAACAGAGCAAAAACAAATCGAGAAGGGACAGGCTTAACCATTGCAGTAGTGATGACTGCAAGAGGGGGTGGGAATAAGAGGCAGACATAGATACAAAGATTTTGGATCCCTCAGCTGGTCCAAAGAATGCGCCGAGTTTGCAGCCTTTGCTCCCAGGTACACATTGGAAAAGGGTGAAGCATAACGAAGCAAGCACAACATGATAATCTTGGTACTATAACCTTTTGTTCAGTGTGGCAAGAATCCCATATGGGGATAATTTACTCACAAGCATGGTGAGAGTGAACAAAGGGGATAATTTGCACAGATTGTTGGTTGCAATGTTATTTTGTATCTGAGTGGCTCCCTTGCTTTGACAGAGAAGAAAAAAATAGGACAAGATGAGGGCAGCTATAGTCATTTACAAATGCGTAACATCAAAATGAAACAAGGGATTGATGAAACAAGGGATTAAAACAATGGGACAAGTTCTCGAAACAATAGGTTGCCGTATCTTCCCTTCAGATATCTAGTGCAATAGCATGTACTGCTCTATCTCACTAATATATATCTCTATTTGTTTCTGGTAAAGTTTTCTTAGTACGATCTATCTTGTCCCCAAGGCTAATGCTTTATGATTTCACATTATAAACAGACTATTATTATGAACCATTTGGTTTATTATCAGGTCATAGACTTCAATTTAAAATTATAAACAGACTATTATTATGAACCATTTGGTTTATTATCAGGTCATAGACTTCAATTTAAATCTTTCTTTCAGCTTAGTTCTCCGTTCATTAAAATTTCATGTATAGAATACATCCAGGCAAAATGAAAAATTTCTAGACGAAATTACTTTACAATGTTTGTTCAGTAATTAGCACAACATATTTTAGTTGTCAAAGACAAAAAATATATATATAGCATGAAAGAAGAAACGTGTATGATATAAAAGTTCAGAAAATATTTACTTGCAATTATGTTCAAATTAGCAATGACCATGACTGTATTTAGGCCCTTAAAAAAGACATGCATATGGGACATGAAGATTTCTCAATATATCTGAATATTCATTAGTCTTTAATTGAAAATGAAAGTAAAAAAAAAAGCTCTTAGCTATGAATTAACTTTGTATAACTATGTACTCGTTAAGTTAATAGAAGAAAAAGGTGTCCTGCTAATTTGAGCAATATCGTTCAAATGAATCGAAATAAAGAATTGCTACAAGTTATCCACAGTTCATAGTAATGAATACTCATTTTGAGTACCTTTTTTATTGAATGACTAATCTTCAACCTTTTTCAAAAAAGTACATTTTTCTGTTATCTCACCTTAATATAGAATGGTCCTAGTTGAATAAGAATCCTTCGAAGCTATCAGAGAAAAAAAAATGTAATAAGTAACCATGCAATTTGAGAAATGAATTAAAAACAGTAATACTATGTCAAAGCCATAAAGATAAATTCCTTCTAAATATATTCAGAGTCTAAAATCATCTATTTCATTGATGTTGGACAGAAGAAATATATCACACTAACAGTATAAATGTTATTCTAATATCACAAGAATTATTTTGTCATCAAACCTTCAAACCTAGAACTAGAGCAGTCCACACCAGTTGTTCCAACTTTGAAGAACCATATTTGATCAATGTCTATGGTCTTGTATATGAATAATGTTGACTGTTCTGTATCAACTTCATTGTTGTTGACAATGGGACCCTTTGTTTCTGGCACAGAAAGTAAGAAAATAAATGCTTAAACCTAATGCTTAATGCCTACGCACTCAAATTATGAGATTAGTTTCAAAAACGAGGGCATTTAGGCCCTAAGAGCATGGGACCATGTGACATACACCTGGGAGGTTGGTTGGATACTTGACTTGAGGACGCTTGGGTTGAGGAGCATACTTCATGGAAGGTGGTTGTGGACCTGGAACATATGTGGAGAAGACTATTGGAACAAGAGTGACTACCCATGTAAATCACCGACAGTAGCCGTTACGCACTTCCTCCTATCCCTGAGTGTTCGTGGTTCTCATTCCCAACGATGTCGTGGGGTCCACCAGCGATGATTAAGATAGGCAGGCAAGATAGGCTAGCTCTGTATGGATGCTCAACAGGCTTTCGATCTGGTGCAGAGGGATGTCACTGGCTATGGACAGTTGCCAGGTTTAACTAGAGCTAGAGCTTGAACCACACTAAGTACGAGAAGCCGGGAGAAACCTACACCTTTACGATTCCACCGCTTGTGCAGGCCCCTGTCAATTCCTTTGAGTTTCAGTCTTATCAACAAGGGAAGCAGCTCTATCGAGATGCACAGTGATGCCTATCAAATTCCTTTATCCACAACACAAGGCCACAGAGCAGAACTCTGCCTCTCAGAAGCCCCTCCCGCAGCAGAGCCGCCCTTTAGTCTTACTAAGGAAAAGGACTAGTATTCTATACATTCTAAAGGACAGGGCCTTGAGTGAAGATGAGGGATAACCTCACCTTCGGGCACGTCAGATGAGGGATAACCTCACATCAGGGAGTTATAGCCCTCAGCTCAGGTTGTCAGTTTGGCTCCCTAAATATATTCAGAGTCTAAAATCATCTATTTCATTGATGTTGGACAGAAGAAATATATCACACTAACAGTATAAATGTTATTCTAATATCACAAGAATTATTTTGTCATCAAACCTAGAACTAGAGCAGTCCACACCAGTTGTTCCAACTTTGAAGAACCATATTTGATCAATGTCTATGATCTTGTATATGAATAATGTTGACTGTTCTGTATCAACTTCATTGTTGTTGACAATGGGACCCTTTGTTTCTGGCACAGAAAGTAAGAAAATAAATGCTTAAACCTAGTGCTTAATGCCTATGCACTCAAATTATGAGACCCCTCTCTTAAATTCTAGATCGCATGATAGTCATGGATGTCGATATAATATTTATGCTTACATATTTTAAACTATTTGACAATCAAAAGCATTGTTGAAATAGAAAGTTCTTGGAGTGGCTAAGATTTCACCAAAGCTTAGAAGGCTGCTTGGGCGAAGTTTTGGGCTGAATTCAACTATTTGTTCCCCTTGAAGAGACTGAGTGACCAGGGGTGGCTGTGAAACTCTTTTACATACATGTTAGCTGTCCACTATTGCTTCCCCATATTTATAGCTACTTTCCATTGGAGCATTTCTCCATTTGACCTAGGTGAGTTAAATTTTTTAAGGGGGATTTGGCTATTCTTTTCAAAGCTAACATTTCTTACTTTCACAAAAAATGTTTGATACTTTCTTCTTGGGGTGACGGTTCACATGTTATCTTTTCTAGTTTAAAGGGTAAGACTTTCATGTGATTTTATTAATAAATTAATGTGATTATCAAATTCTTTTCATGTAAAAGAAGATGTATCGTACAAAATGTTTTTCAACCAAAACTGAGGTATCAAGACAGCTTTTGGAAAATTAACATTGTAAGAATTGGTTGAGAAGGTCAGAAAATGTTATACATCATTTGCTTTTGGATATCTCAACACAACAAAACAATACAGAGGTCCTTGCAAAGAATATAGTAAGTTGAAAAGAGAAACATGTGGAATATGGAGAAAGGCCATCTCCAGACCTGCACCCAGATTTAGCATTCCTCAATTTTCATTGCCAAGAATGCTTCCTAGTTCATGATTCCAACCAGTCACATTCTCAATTATCATCTAAAAATTTAGATTTATAGCACAAATCATGAGGCTCAAAATAAAGCTTAGTGCAATATTAGGACCAATAAAATCAATCACTCAAAACAAAGTGTACCCCAATAACTACATTGATCAAAAGGATAATTAAAATATAGTGCTTGGCCTACCAATAAAACAGAAGAGCTTTAACGATTAGCCCAATATTTGGAATGAATATGGACCAATGCAAGCTTAGTTCAATTATTCAAATCATATGTTGCTCAGAATAGATCTTAGTCCAATAATATGAACAGTACAAAGGTTCAACTCAAAAGTACCAGCAATTAACGACTAGCAAACAACAGACAGTGACACTTATTATTAGTTAGTGTTGATGGCCTAAAAGACACACGCAACACTTTCCACTTAACCTCTACTGGAAGAGGTAAAAGATGGTGAAATCTCACACCTCTCAAGGTGTCTATAGTCGGGTCACGACAGCACTGGATAACTTAGTGTTCTATGGAGGCATGTTTAACAACAAGGCATGCTGGTTGGAAAATCAAACTTGAAGCTTTGTTTTCTAATCTAATCCTAAACTAACCAGATTGTAAAGAAAATAGAAAAAGATATAACAGAGTTGCAAGAGAAGTTAATGCTTAATACTGCTCTTAAACCAACAATATCAACTAAATCCAATTAACATTAGTGCATTTAGCACATTAACATGTAAATTAGCAATTTAACACATTAATGACACTAAATTTAAAAATAGAAATTGCAAACCACATTCAACATTAACATGTCACCATATACATTCACAGATTAACATTAAGTAAATATGATCCATTGATTTCAAATGATAACTTATGCTTTCTTTTAATTCAGGAAGTTACATTGGAAAAGATAAATACCAAATATTCATGACAGGCATCCATTGAGATTGGAAGCTTTGGGCACATCAACTTATATTAATCTTCAAAAAGTATGTATCAGCACAAAGTCACTGATACCAGTTTACAATCTTGCAAAATCTATCTCAACTACACATACTTGACTCTTATCTAAGCAAAATGTCCTTTCAAATGGCTTTTAAATCACTTAAATTGGACACTTTTGAATTTTACCGACTGTTATGCTCTTTGAGAGCTAGAGTTTTACTGTGTCCCCAATCCTTACATTGAACCACTTTTCCTGAAAGTGAAGTATCGATCTTTAATGATCTACAAATGCAATGGAATTCAAACCCTAGGCTATGGCAATAAGATTTCATAAGCTAGGCTATTTTATTTATTAAAGAAAGGTTAACCCCACAAGTAATGTCCTAAGATGTGACAATAAAGATAGAAAAGATAACAAAATATAGTTATATGGTACAAATAATGTACCAAATTATGACTACAAGAAAAATGATGATCAGAACAGGGCATAACCCTTATTTATAGAGGTCAAGTCCCCTATCATTTTTCTCTAACAGGACTGCTTTTAAATTTTACCGTATGTGTTTCATACATTCTAACTTGTCTAGGGGTTATGTGTAATGTCCCCAATTAAGTATTTTATAGTACTCTGAATTTTTCGTGTTCCTTTTTTTCCCTAATTTTTTATATGAAAACAAACTGTGACAGCAAAGAAACATGGCACACAATCAATTGAATATACTGAAACAACCCCTTAGATACATCACAATGTAAGTCTGAACCAAATAAATCAATTACACTTGCTGGTGCAAACCTAGCATAGAAATGATCAAAAGTCTCATTTTATCGATATGTGATTGTTGGAACTGATTTACAAGGCTGAGAACATAATCATTCAGTCTAGATCTGATTTTTACATGCCATCAATGTGAACAATGCTGATCGTATATGAATAATTCAGATGTTCAATGCCAAAGCAACTTATAGTTCAAATGAAAATGCTGATCAGACCTATGTAAATGTTGATAAGTGCCAATTTAAACCTGAAATGACTGATAAACAGCAACCAAGAGGTGCACAACTTGCTACACCAGTGGTGAGGCTGCAATAATGGCTAGAAAGGATGGAAATGTGATGGTGTACAGCTAATACAGGGCTGACACAGATCTGAAAAATATTATTAAAACCCTTCAATGGCACTAAACCGGCAATCTGCCCTTGTAGAAAATCTCAAAAAATCACCAATAATTATTTTCTTGCAAATCCAATCAATAGATACCTCGAGAAATCAAGACCCGTGAGGACTTTCTTTCTCCCCGATCACTGAAAATAGCCAAGGGTTTTCATGCTTGGATGCCAAATTCAAATGCCAAAGCTCACAATGAAAATGCCCAAAATGACATCTAGATACCATATGAGGCTAGGAAACAACCTTTTATACTTTTCCAATTTGGGCCCTTCATTAAATTTCCCTCCAATTAGTACGTAAAAGTTAAAATACCTCTTATTTTATTTTATTGTAAGTATTTAAAAATGCTCTTTATTTTATTTTTAGTATTTATATAAAACACTTTTTATTGCAATGTGTTTAAAAATGCTTTTTAGCGTTAATAATATTACTTAAGTTGACCCTTAAATTAAAAATTGTTGAATCCAACTTAAAAAATAATATTAAAATTTATCTCACTTGCTTTTCTCTTTAGCCTATGATAAATGTAAATAGACTAGAGGTCTTTTCTGTCATACAATTTCTGAAAAGGAGACATGACATTGTGTTTTGGTTTACCAATCTTATAATTTGGTTTTACCAGTATCCAGTTACAGGGTTAGATACTTCATGTTTTTCTGAAGTATACTTTACTCCTAATATTATTACCAATGACCTGCTTTTGTGCATTCTTCGACATAAATAAAGTTTTTTCTTTCTTTATTATATGATATATCTAACTATTTTCAAAAATCAGCAATGGTGTGAGAATATATCGTAATATTTTTTCTCAAAGTAGTCAGCCACTGTGGAGAGCAACATATTTGCATTTGTGCAGAAGGAAAATCCATATTGATGAACTTCTACCGGCTAAAGAAAAAAGACGCCTTACAGTATTTACATTCCAAATGTTTCTAAACAATGTAACAAACCAATAAAACTGATCAGTCCATATCATATAAATTTGCCACAAAATTTAAGCATCAATATGAACTAGGATGCTTGTCTTGGATATTTTTACAATTGATGCAAGTAAAATATATGGAAGTCCCATAAGAAGGTTCATTTATTTCTAGGCCACCATAAGGATCCTAATCACAAAAAATTCAACCATGGAATATATAGGAACAAGAAGAAAACAACATTCATGATATAAGGAAGTTAAGAGCATCTTAATTTTATCCGTTACACCCAAGTTATAAAACCAATTTATTACATAAAGGCAGCAGCCTCATAATCTCATTACTCCTCTAAAGAATATGTTAGGAAATATATTGTTGGTGTGTATATTGTTATAATGGTTTTCGGTTGTTTCAAAAACTCACCAATATTAGAGCGAGTGATAGAACTGTTTGGAGAAAATTAAGGAAAATTCCTTAATATATAGATGTATTGTCCCATATGATTTGTATGGCATAACAAAATATAATAAGTTCTATGTGCTGAATATGTTGTCAATTCCTTTTATAGTATCACAGCTGGCTGTGCAAATTGCACTTGGTGTTGATGTTTAAGAGCTTGGAATTTGACTCATGGTGATTCGCCTATGTCCAGAGAAGGATCCTTTTGCAGACGAAGTTTTGAATAGTTGAGCAGCTGTTGTTATCGTGAATTTAGTGCAGTAAAGTAAATCTACAGTCAAAGATCAGTGGCTTCTTGTGGTGTTTAGGAAGGGAGTGGAATTAGATTTTCACTTTGTGAATTCTCTTTGGTAGACCATTACTCCAGGCAAATGTTCCATGCATTCTAGAATTCTACATGTCTAGCAGCAAAAGCAAGACTTTCTTGCTGTTTAATGTGGTAATTGCTTGCACTGTAGATCTGTATTTTAGGAAGGAAAGTGCAGAGATCATTTTTGGAGATCTGCATTTTCTTCTTCGAGCCGTGAGGATCATATGATCTAGTGAAAAAAATCTTGTTTAATTTTTTGGGCAGCTTGTAAGAGCTAGAAAAATATTAAAGCTTCCAAATTTGCAATACATTTGGTGGAGAATATAAAGGTATTTTTGATATGCAACTTCACTCTCAAGTTGTATATTTTGGGGTCAAAGTTTGACTTTAATAGTTGAAGAGTTGTCACCTGCACCTGCTGGCTTGGGGCTATGTTCCAAATTTTATTGAACACTGAAATCTATACATTAACAATCTACAACACCATTGTTAAGGATAAATTAAGTTTCATCGAGAAATTTGAAGGACGAGACTTTCATACATGGCAAGTATAGATGCAATTACATTTGACTGAAAAAGATCTTTGGGCTGTTGTCAAATCGAACTCAATCTCACCAACTAATGCAAATGAACTTGCTAAGTGGAATATCAAAAACAAAAAGATTTAGGAGCTGTTGACCTCGGTTGTCAAAAGTGTACTTACACCATTTGGATTCACAGTCTGCAAAAGAGATTTGGGAGTCATTAAATAAGCTCTTTGGATCTAGAGCAGAAAGTGCCAAGATGACATTGAAGCAGAGATTATTACGGATTGAAGATGGATAAAAGTGCAAATGGCAAATAATATAAGTTTCACTCTCTTCTAAATCAGCTAGTTGGCATTAATGAAAAAGTAAAGGATGATAATGCCAGAAGAGCAATACTTTTGAATAGTTTGCCTAAGAATATGTCTAGTATGGTGTTTACATTAAGCAAGGTAAACGTTAGTCTTGAAGGAGTAATCTCTACTCTACTTGATCATAATGAAAACTCAGAATCTAAAGAAGTCGTGTGTCCATACATAGCAAGTTCACTTCCAAGAAAGGGAAAGTACAAGCATTTCTTTTCAAAATGGAAACTAAAATAATTATATTATAATGAAATAGGACATGTAATTTTCAATTGTAAGAAGAGGACAAAGGATCTACTAGATGACAAACTAGATCAACATGCTTCCTTGGATGAAGAAACTAGTTGGGAAACTATGCCAATGATGAAGAGTTATCATGTCCTAGTGATGAAGAATGTGTGTTTTAGATAGATTTCAAGCTTGGAAGTGAGAAGCAACGGAGGAAGGAGGAAACTCGGCATCCTCTTGCTAGTCACCAACAACCAGGCCGCTTATTAGCTTTGCTGGCATTTTACTTTCTATTGTGATGTGTGTTTTTATTTTGTTTCTAAAAATTGGAAATTTCACATCATGGGGGGCAGATACAACACCAATAATTCATCTCTAGCAGCACTGAATATTTCCTATGTTATTGGAGATCAAGTGACGGGATCGACAACAATGGCTATTTTTATTCGTGAGTGTGATATTTCCTTATGTAATCTCCTAATTTAAAATATTGTAATGAACAAAAGCACTACTGTAATGTAATTCATGGATCTTGAAATGCTTAGTGGTAATCTGGAAAACCATAAGAGCTGAATAGATGAGTGTGTTCATGTTCATGTCCAAGTCTGTGGTAAACCTGTGTGAAAATCATGAAAGGTTGATGAGAGGTTCCTTTTGTTTGATTCAAGATTATGAGCCAAAAGAGTTGGGATTACAGTAGTGGAAAAGTGTAGTTTCTACCATGTATGCACTAAGGAGAGAAATGTTACGAAATATATTGTTAGTGCATACATTTTTAAAATATTTTTGGGGTTGTTTTAACAACTCACCAATATTAAAGTGAGTAGTAGAACTGCTTGGAGAAAATTAAGGAAGATTCCTTAATATATTGATGTATTGTCCCGAATGATTAGTATGACATA
The DNA here is from genome assembly GCA_027943335.1 of Chamaecyparis obtusa. Taxonomy (NCBI): domain Eukaryota; kingdom Viridiplantae; phylum Streptophyta; class Pinopsida; order Cupressales; family Cupressaceae; genus Chamaecyparis; species Chamaecyparis obtusa. The sequence continues at coordinate 1,333,296 of BSBK01000800.1, read as the reverse complement.
ATAAAATACAATAAGTTTTATGTGCTGAATATGCCATTGATTCCTTTTAGAATATACAGTCAACTGATATTCAGGTCACTGTTTATTACACATACAAAAAGTATAATTCTGCAGAATAATATACACTAACAGCAACAACTAACAAAAGTTGGTCATACCTTAGCTGCCCGCTTGTGGATATCTGTAACAAACAAATGCCAGAAACTCAGCACAGTAACTTTAGACAGGATTATTGTAGCTCTGTACAATGCCAAGAAAGGACCAAAACGGTGATAGACTGAAAGAGCTTTTGAGCCATGATTGCCTAGTGCATGTCCAAATTCACTCTCCAATGTTGCTCTTCTAGACTTTGCATACTCAGCAGATGGCTTATCACCATGAACACTAGTTGAGAACCTGCAGTACCACCCAAAACTTTTTGTCACATATTATGTTAACATTGATGAGATCTAGATAAGCATTTTCAATTTCTGCTTTTGCTATGGGTATATAATTAAAAAAGAAGACAAGACCATATCACAAAAGATAGGCCCAAACCTAATAGATAATTCTTAGAGAGGTTTCATATGATCAAATAAATAAGGATAACAAACAATTTATTAGTTTAAAATGGCATACAAAATCAAATAGTCTTCATGGCATGATGATTTAAAGCTGAATCAATACATACTTTTTTCGGTTTAGAAAACCTTTCAGGGAGTAGGGAAGTGCAAACGCTCCCCTTCCATTAGATTCATGATTGACTGGTATGTACTTCGTCTCTATTGCTGCAATAGGAGAATAACGATGCGTCATAAATTGTTTCATCTACAAAAATAGAAGCAACAGAAACAGCATTACCTCATACTATGCTCTCTCTCAAATGAGAGGCATTAAAAGCAAATTGGTGGAAGTGTTTGTGATCATGTGAAATGAAATCACAAGAAACTGGTATAAAAGTACTTAAGAAAAAAAATATTTCCTGAAAACAGTTTTGTTTATGTGTGTGTGTACACACACATAAATATGCATATATACATGTACATATACATATATACATGGATAATATATATATAGACGCACACACATACATATATATACATATAAACACACACATATATATACATATACATATGAAGTCAGATTTTTGTAACACCATCCCATAAGCTCTTAAGTGTCAAATCACACCAAACAAAGTTCAGAGAACACAAGAAAGAGAGCTGTTTATTCAAAAGATGATTAATGAACAGCATTTTTTCCTTTCATAAATAGACAAATGTAGGAAACAACACAACAGTTTGCATCATATATGCATTAACATGTCATAGATCATAGATTGAAAGAGAACTAGAACAGTGGTTAGGGTCACTTCCTTCGTGTTGTGTGTTAATGTTCCATGCAACAGAATGGAAGGCACGAGATTTGTATAAGGTATTTGTTTTTGTACCAGAACATTTGTCTACATTGATCTCTACAAAGCTTCTAAAAGCATCATACCCTTAACCACATCAAGAGACTCTTCATGAAGCTTCACAACCCTGCTTAATATTTCTATGTAGGAATTCATTTTTATAATTTTTTAAAATTGTTTTAGGACACAATAAAAGAGTCTATAAATAACAATCTCAAGGTAAGGGATCAGCAAAATACACAGCTCTATATCTACCCCACAGACTAAAAGCCAGCTCTGTTGTCACCTATAGTGCATCTAGAAACATAACACACATAACTACACTGAAAATAGAACCCATGGGAACTCCTCCACACCCACATATATGGATTGCATTTGCAAATATAGAAAAACAATTAAGAAAATACATCTTTAAATGATGTGAAAATGTTACATACTTATATAGATTTAAAAAGAAGTTTGATTTCACTGAGAGAGGATATTGATAAACTTCTATAAATAACAAATAGAGTAGCTTCTACAAAAAGCTACTGCAAAACCACAAAAATAAGATACAATTAATTCACCAGTACCTTCTCAGATAAGCCACCAACCCATATTATTAATTTACCATATAATAGAGTTTTACAAATATGATGCTCCAAATTCACAAACCCAAAAAAATAGATTAGTCATATGAAAGTACCTTGAAATAGCATACATGGTCCAACACAGAGCAAGAAGACTGAAACTGCTGTTCTGAATCAGTATATTACTATATAATGAGTAGCCTTTAAACACTTAAAACCCCCTAAAATGTCTGTTCCAAAGTAGACAAACTCGCTGAGTAATCACAGAGTTGGAAAAACTCACCGAGTTTTCCAGCTCGGCGATTAACTCGGCCAACTAATCGCCAAAATCCAAGGGCCGAGTTTTTCAAAAAATCGCCCAAAAACTCACCAAAAACTCGGCGAGTTTTTAGCAAAAACTAAAAACTCGCCCGCGTGAGATATATACAGTGCAAACCTAAAAAAACAGCAGTTTATTGCCAAGTTTTTTGCCAAGTTTTCCCAAATAATCTTTTCCAAGGCTTGGCGAGTTTTGGGCGAGTGAGAGTTTGTCAACTTTGGTATGTTCAATGCTTCCAACTATAGCAGATCATCAAAACATACTCCCAGCACATAGATAACATGTCCAGGTTTGCTTTTTATTCCAAAAATCTGCAGGACAGTCAACAACCTTGGTGCTAGAGCAGGGGAGATTTGCCAATAAGTTAATTGCTGCATCAACTGAGCCAAGAATCAGGTCCAATCACTCACAGTAATGCAACTACAAGTCTAAGCACCACTTTCCACGGTAAAAACCCCTCAAAAACCCCATTGCTTGACTTCCCAAACCTCACGCCATGCTACTGAACCACCTATACGGCCCCTTCTGAAATTCAACCCTTGCTAATAACCTCTAAAAATTGCTTGCATATGGGTCATCCAGCTGTTAGGAAATGCTTTGCTCAATACCCAAAATCATTCAACCAACATCCTTTGCACACAGTCAACCAGCCTGAGGAAAAGATACTATTAACTCACACAAACACCGCCAAAAATTTGAAATTTCTAGAAGTAATCACCAAACAAGCCCAAAAAAGTTGCAATTGCCACAAAACATTCTCTTCATTCCATCATATAATCCCCTACTACCTAACCTCATTGAGATACCCTAGATCACTCCGAGGAAACCACTAACCTAAGACCAAACAACATAGTTATGAAACACATCAAATAGAAGCAAAATATGCAACCATTGTCCCTAGACAACTTTGTGATTGCAAATGAGACTACATGTCCACCCAATCATACAACTATTATCTACTTTTTGGACCAAGGACATTCATTATCTAGTTCATCTATCAAGATCTCAATCTTTTTCAAAGATAATGGTACCTTGAGCATATGGTGCAATCAAGGTATAAGTAACAATTCTTCAATTGTCAAGTGATTATCTATCTTGAAAGGATCAATGTAGATGAAGTTACTCATCTAACTCAAAACTCATGTTTTCTCATACTTGGATTCTTCTATCATAGCCACTATACTTGATATCTTTTACCTGTGAATCTCTATTTCAATAATGGAAACTGGGTATTGATTCTTCTTGGCTTGTAATCTCATTAACACTACATTACACTTTAGTTCCATCAAGATCAGATTAGTCACAATTGTCAACTTCAAACAATTTCCTTCATAATGATTTAAAGTCTATACCATTCAAATATCTAAGTTGAATTGCCTTGTTGGTTATTCAAGCAATCACAACAAAAATATCACTATTCATCACATGCTTAATGTTAAAGTATCAAACAACCCATTTTATCCCTCACTATGTGGTGGCCTACTTATTGTTGATTTTGCTTCCTCCAACCACCTCCTATCTCGAACTCTAATATCCACCAACTGTGGCTTTCTTTGATGCCTTCATAAACGCGCTTCTTTGTTCTCTTTAACATATCTCACAAAACCAACTACTCAACTAGTTAGCACTGAGGTGTCTCTTGATGCAACACATCGTCCACCAAACTATTTTTTTGTCTTTTGCACCAGCCTTGAAATGCTAGAGCATCGTCATAATATTCCTCCTAAAAGGAGTTATACTACAGTATTTGAAGGCTTCATTCTCCTACGAGACATTATTGTTTGATTTTGTTTATGTATTGGCTTTGTCTTCGATTAAAAAATTCATCACTTGGCCACATACATAATTTTACTTTGTTAGCGGAACCACTCAAACCTATAGTCAAACTTGCATCTCAATACTTTGACAAACCAGCTTTTTGTTCAAATCATCTATGAGTAGTTTCTCTAATTTCAATGTTGATTCTTTATCTTGTCATACATTCTGATAGTGTCATGCTTTCTTCACCCATCGGTATTGATCTATGCCATTATCTTAGTTTTTAAAGACACTAGAACTTTTTTGTTACGACTTTTTCTCAATTTGCAAATGTATGCATCTATCATATCCTACTTTATAACAATCATTCACAAATCACTCTCAAAGTTCTCAAAAAGGATCTCTACCAAAATCCTTGATCATTATGGGCACTTTATCCAAAATATACTAGTGTTACAATGCCTCTCAAGAACTTGACCACCTCCATCCATAAACTTTAATAACTCTCACTTGTTTCTCATTGGTGGTAGACTCACCATTATGCTTGAATTCCTATGATTTGTTATTGTCAGTGGTTGTTGTAGTTTCTACAAAATCCCCTTCTCTTTCAGAACAAAACTTAATTATTCATGATTGTGGCGATTCCACATCCACAATGTCATTCCTTAAAAGTAATTCACCTAAAACAATGTCTTCTAGCTGAAGATACCACTTACTTCCTATCTGTAATATCCTTAGCCAATGCTTAACAAATTTATTGACAAATAATGTCAAAAATGTATTTCAGATGTATAATAGTACTCAGACAGTCAAAACAAATCATGTTATTACCCCAAAGAAACACTTTCAAACCATTCAATGTTTCACAATCTCAATAGTTATTGATTACTAGTTATGTCAGAGACAAAATTAACTGACCTCATATTCAACGAAAGACCTCAAATTTGAAAATACAATCTATTCAACTTCAAGAAATGCTCACTATAAGTTCCGCAATTCTATTTACTAAGAATGACGATCAAGTTGCCATACAACCATTGCAAGACAAACTACTCTTATTGATCTGACGACAATATCTAACTCCGTGGTTGACTCCGGACCTAACTCACTCTAGGAAAGCCTAATCGCAATAATTTACTTTGCTATTGTCGTAGACACATGGCAAAGTATATCGATCAAACCATGCCTCAACTATCATAAATGCCACATTCATTATCTGCTACAACTTGGGTGATGAATCTTCTTTCTATGTGACCCAGTAGAATAGCAATTATGGCGCTATTAGAGAGAGGTTGAGTTTTTGTATCTTGATATTACTTCTACCACTTCATTTGTATTCATTGATCTCATGTGTATGATGTATTACTTTCCTCTATGTGTGTTGAATTATCTTGCTAGCTACCTAAGGTTTGCATCCCAAATCACTTGTGTGCTCAAAGGTAGTACAACAAATCAAACAAGCATATGAAAAACATCTATTCAACATCTTATAAATAGGAGGGATATCTAAAAACACCAAGGAAGTCAGCCTTATTGGGGAAGTCGACCTATTGTTGGCCAAAGAGAAAATTAAAATGCCTAAAAGACAAAAGAAAACTAACCTAGGGTCGGCCCAAATAGACGAACAAAAATTTTACTATTTATTAAAAAGTGTTGCAAAAACAGTTATTCAAAATTACCTCCACGGAAAATGTTTCATATGGGGCTATGATAGTCCTCCCCTCCAAATTGTTGCTTGTCCTCCAACAACTTCAAATTTCAATGCTCAAAGATCTCTATCCTTTCCCATTTTGCATTCTCAATTGGGAGATTTTTCCATTTAATCAAGCATTCAAGGATGACATTGTTTCTTAGCCTATTCTCCCTCAAATTCAACACCATCTCAAGTTTGAAGATCAATTTGCCTTCATAGTCAAGTGGTGATAGCTCTTATGAAAATGTGACATGCTGCCCTTGAGCCTTTGTGAGGCATGAAACATGGAACGTATTGCGAATTCTACTATTAGCTGGAAGTCCCAACTCATATGCCACGTCTGCAAATTTCCTTGTTACCTTATAGAGTCCATAAAAATGTGATTTCAGCTTCTCACCTCCCCTCCCTTTGATGGACTACCTTAAGGGCTGCAACATTAGTGTATCGTCCTAAAAAGTTAGCACCCATGATTGGATGCTTTATTAGGAGCTATTAGAACCATTTTGGTGATTTTGAGATCTTAATGTCCATTATGCCTGATCCTGGCAAGTTGATTCCTCTTTGCCTACACCTTTTCACTCTCCCTGACCTCCAGTCTAAATTTTGGCCCATTTCTCATGGGACATCCCTTGGTTTTGGGGCCCAGATTGTACCCGGAGCCCAATGTCGAGGTTTTATCGAGAGATTTTCTTTTGTGGTCGGCCTAGATCAATTTTGAATCCCAAAATGATGGACTAAGTATAAAAACCCGCCATCTCTTCTTATTTTGGTATCCATTATCAAGTGCAAGCATTTTGGCAACCAAGCTATCAAGATTTTCAAAGAATCAAGATCATTTGGATTCAAGATTTGAAGGCAAGCACCCAAGATCAAGATCTCCAAATCTCCAATTCTTCAAGATCATTCAAGTCTAAGACAATTTTCTCCAATTGATGCAAGGTTCTCTCCCATGACAGCCAAGTAGAGGAATTATCAATCAAGCAAGAAGATCCATCCTTCCATCCACCTTCTCTCTCGTTCTTTGCAAGTGGTTATCAAGCATATCTACATTCAAGATCTAGGAGTGGCATTCATAGATCTATGCATTTGTGAGGGCATCCTTGAGTCTACATCACATTCCAAGGTCAACTCTTTGGATCTCAAGTGCTTCAAGCATCTTCATGGGTATGAGCAATTTCTACATCTGTCCATGAGGGTTTATGCAAGGTGAATCTATTATTTGCCTTCTGTTGATGTCAGTTTTGTACCACTACATAACATATAGCAATTGAATATTTGATATAGAATACCAAACACTCAACCCTCTCTTGAAAAGTAAATACTCATGTAGAACATGAGAAAAACTCCAAGGTTCCTTACACCTGTGGATACTAACTCAGTTATATTAATGTGATTTGCTGGTTAATCACGTAGGCGGGCTTACGTTGTTCACTTGAGGATATCAAACTCTCGCTATGATGATGATGGGATTTAGCTTTGCGATGTATACTCAATCGATTTTCTCTAATTTATATCACTTCCAACTTTGCTCTTCAAAACTCTAACTACTAAACTACTCTTGCTTCTTTACTTCTACTCCTATAGAATGGAAAGATTGGCAAATGGACGGGAATCAACCTAATGAAAGCTTGCCAGCGGCGTTACCTCCATTGGTTGAATGATTCAAAGGAAATGAGACTAGATTACCACACAAAGCTCCTCAACAAGCTGCTAAGGTGCTAATGGCCTAGTATGTAGATCCCTATCAAACATCTACCAAAATCACCATACAACTAGCCATCTACTTTTATTCTTACTTTTATTCTTACTTTAACACTTCTTGAAGTGAAATCTACTCTAGCAACTCAATGAAATCTAACTTTAACAATTAGAAGTAGAAACCATGCAATAACACCAAGTGTTCTTAATCACCATGCAAGACACAACAATGACAAGAGAAGCAATTTTGGTATTATATTAGCAACAATTTTCTTCAACCCTTTACAAATGAGAGCAAATGGCCTTATATAGAAGCTCCAAATTACAACCAACGACAGAGATTAAGAGGCAAAACCAACGATCAAGATTAAATCCTAGAAACCCTAATTAGGGTTACCACCTCATCGGCCAATGAGAAGACACCACCTCATCAATGGACCAATGAGAAAAAAGAAAAGTGGTAACCAATGAGAAGGCACCAAAAATGGTAGCCAATCAGAATCAGACACCTATCCTACCCAAGAAGAAAGGAAAATTTGCCACTTGGGCTTACATCAAATGATCTTCTAATACAATTTTACCCTTTTCCCTTATCTTCTTAGCATAAACAATGAATTTGGCTAACATATTGTTGATTTCTTCCATGGGAGGGCAAGGTGTATGCTTCATCTTGAGCTCAGTTGTATTCATCATGTTCTTTGCTTCTTGTAGTGTCTTCTCACTCTCCTTCTCATCGTCCCTTGCAAACTCGATAAGGGCCCTAAGAGAGGCAAGGATGCCCAACTGTTTCTTCCTGGTGGCAATCTTCCCAATCTCATCCAATCTCGATCCAAACTCTGTTTCATTAAAACTCTCCTCTTTGATTCCCTCAAAATCAAGTGCAACCCTCGCATCACTCAGCATGTTTGAAATGAAAGTGTCAATGCTTGGACTGTATTGTGCAATCTCATTCTGTGTTTCTTCACGTATCCTCGATCTGACAGTCAAGGTAACATACCAAGACTCAATAATACTCTTTCCTCCTTCATTGATCAACTTGGCCCTCACCAAAGAACCCTCTGATAGCCTTATGGCCGCCTGTAGCCTGGGAATGGCTAAGTCACGAATTGGAAGGAAATCCTTCCACTTCCCTTCAAATGCTCTAAATTTGTCTCTAGGAGACACAAATGACCTGAATGTCGAGATAAAGGCAGGCAAGAACTTTCGCCCTTCCTGGATTGTATCACTGATCCAACCCATGGTCTCTTGATCTTTAGCTGATATTTCTTCTAGATTGCTCCCACTGTTTTGTGGAAGGGCTACCTGGTGCACTTGTTGGATAGGCTGACATGCTCCATAATAGCTATCTCTCCAATACTTGTTTTCGATCTCCAGGTCCACAACTCTTTCATTTGCCTTTCTCAACCTTTCCCTTATTGAAGCTATGCCTTCTTGAACCTCCTCACATTCCATGTCATCTCTGACCTTTCCCATGTCATGCTCTACTACCTCATAGTCTTGGGCCACAATTTCACCCATTGCCTTGCTAACCTTTGGTACAGCAATCTGAACCTTCCGATGACCATCATCACCACTCCTGACTACCTTGGCCACTGTTCCTGCAATTTGTTTATGTCCAGCATCACCTTCCTTTTCTACCAACCTTTGGATATCTTCAACTGTCCGGATGGCCACAACCTCGCCCCTTGGCATAAGCATTTGTCTCAACCATAGTGGTGCAGTGCATCTCCCCAAATCTAGATTTGGTTCGATTAGCACAGCATCACCAGCATCCTTGGGCGCTTGGCCTCCTTCCTCTGCTGATAGGGCCCTCGATATCAATAGGCCTATTTCCTTCATTACTAACTGACTCATCTTGCCTAGCTTGGTTCTCCGAAAGAGGAGAGTACCCTGTAATGTCACTATAACCACTTGATTCTGAACCAGAGCTTACCTCCACCTCTGCCCCTTGCTCACTTGTATTAACTTCTTGGCCTGTAGTCTCAACTATACTTTCTCTTGATGGCACTGCACTATGTCTCTTCGCTGGAGGCTCTTGATGTTCTTTCTCTTTCTCAACCTCCAAACTCCTTTTCTCACTCTTACTTATTTGTTGCTGCTGCTGGCCATCACCCCCACCTTGTTGTCCGATTGAGTCCGCCGGAGTCTCCTCTTGTGGCTTCATCTTCTCATAGGTGAGGTGCACCTTCCAACTTTGTAGTTGTCTAAACTTCCTATTATACCACCACTCAGTGTGTATCTCGACTGCTCTTGTTATTGCATCCAAGGAAGGATCCTGAGGATCATCCCAATCAACTGAACGCAACTCTGTTCCTTCTACTGTATTGTAATCTTCTCTTAGCACATCTTCATCCTCTTCCAGTTGATCCGGAATATTAAGATTTCTCCATTTGATGGCCCTCATCAAATCCACCAACAACCTCACATGAAAGTCATCCTGTGCATTGGCCCAAAAATCCTCCAAAGTGGGGATATGCTTAAATGGATCCCCAGGAGATGTCTTGATTAAACCATTAGGATCAAATCCTTACCTTGCTTTATACCATGCTAGATGATATTGTTCTAACTCTTTCTTCGCAGCTACAAAGGTGACAGGATTGGGGTCCCAACTATCATTGCCTATCATGAGTGAGAAGGCAACCCCTGTCTCACCTCTAAGCTTCATCATTTTGTCATATTGCTCAAGTTGCCTAGCCAACTCCATCAAAACTATCCTATCGGGTGGGTACCTTGGAAGCCTCTTGGGACAAGCCGTGCTTCCAGCCACTTTGATATAAGTGAATTGCGGAAACTAGATGAACCAACTCCCAAACTTCTTTACTTTAGCCTCCGCCTCCGGCGAGAGCCTCTGGGCAGGTGTCCCTTGCAATACCCTCACAGTCTTCATGGCAAAGGCATCATAAAATATCTTGTAGTCCTTGGTGCTGTGCAAATGAAGTTGTGGATAGCACTCATGCACCAAGCATTGTCCGGACCCATTGCCAATCACCCCCCTAGCCTTAAGTCCAGGATGTTCATACAGTCTTGCAATTAAATAGAAAAGGTAGGACCCCATATAGAATTGTTTCTGATTTTGTACTGTCCTAAGTTGCAACTCTAAATTTTCACTTATAATTCTAGCCCAATCAAATTTTCCTTTTCCACTTTCAATTCCATCAATCAAATAGTACATCCAAGTTTCAAACTGCATACCTTGAGCGGAGTCCATGACTCGGTTGAGAAGCACAACAAGATTGCCATACTCTGATTTGAAATCTGACCTGGTGAGCTTTGAGGTCTTGGTGACTCCCTTCTTGCCTTCATGCAACCAGTTCTGCTTTAGTAGAGCAAAGTAGGCATCTTGACTATCTTGAAAGTACCTGGCTGCTTGATCCAACAACATTACTATCATGCCCTTCTGCTGGGGTATACTGAACACTTCTATCACTTGCCCACTGATGTTAGCCAACACTCTCTTTCTTTCACCAAAGATGATGGACTTAGTCACAATATCTAGCCGAGATGCACACTCCATGATCAATTCCGAACAAGGCAATGTAGGAGGGAAAGCAGCAGCTTGCACAATCCCACACTTGTAAATCTTCTTTGTCATAGAGGACTGGCCTCCTTTCAACCTATCTCTCAACTGTATCATATCCATAGTACCGATGTTGGTGTCTCCGACTCGCTTCAATTTCGAGAAGAAGGTGGTCTTTGGCATCATGTCTTCCTTGTCTTTCTTGGTATTAATTCCCTTCGGGTTCTTGCTTGCACTAGCATCCACCATCCTAAACACTTATTTCTACCCCTTCTTTCTACAGTGAGATGAGACTACACTTATCTCTGCCTCTTCGCCTAGGGGTGATCAAACATATTTCTGCCTCGCCAATTCCTATCACACTACACTTATCTCTGCCCCTTTGCTTAGTGAGATGGACTACCACTTATTTCTGCCTCTTCATTACCTATGAGATGGACTACACTTATATCTCCCAACTTCTTTCTTAGGTGTGGAACTATCACTTATATCGCCTTTCTTCAAATCCTAAACGGAAACTACACTTATATCTCCCAACTTCAAGCCCTAATGAGATGATGAGGTGATGGAATGGATGATGCAAGAAGAAAATAGGGAAATGTACCAAGAAAGAACAAGGAGAAAATCCGCCTTGTAGACCAACCTTCACCCTCAATCCTGAAACTTATCTTCTACACCAAACAAACAACACCAAAGAAAAGATAACAATTAAGAAACAAGTTAAGTCTACTCTCCAATTTTTGCCAATTTGTCCTCTTCGAATTAGATTTCCTTATCAAATCTTCAAATTCTTCCTCATCAACATGTCATGCTTTCAATATGAAAATCGCAAGTCCCCCTTAGTCAATCTTATGGCCTCTCTAAATAGCAGGTCCTCCTTCAAACAAATGGCAGCCTGGGCAAGATCTGAAGCTTCTCCAATATTCAAAATGGTATGTCCCTATCAAAAATCAATAGCTCTTCCTTGTCAAAATCTGAATTGTGGTCTTCTCCTATCAATGCTCTTTCACCTTGCCACCAACAGTAGCCTCTTCACAAACTGCTGTCTTTCTTATTAAAATTCGTGGCTTCCTAACACATTTGGATCCTCCCTTAGATTTTCGGATCTGCCTTAACACCTTCGGATCTGTCCTTCTCAATGAATTCGGGCCTTTGACAAATCAAAGTCGCAGCCTTCTAGATGCTCTAAATCATGGGTCTCTACTCAAAATCGCTCTGCTCCTTAGACACCAGTCGCTGCCCCTTCCTTCTACTATTTCGCTGCTTTCTCAACACACTCGGATCTTCCACCCGAGTCGCAGCACTGCCAATCAAAATCGCTGCCCTACCAAAGTCACAGGCCTCCTTTCAACCGCTGCCCTGCCAACTCAGATCGCTGCTTCTAATACCAGTTCGCTGCCCTAGCCAAGTGTCGAGATGGAAGGGTGAAATAATGATGAGGAGAGGAGGGAAGGCGCCATTTATATACCTTACTTGGGGCTCCCAATAGAGGGCCGACCTGGTCATTAGAAACACAAAATAATTAAATCAAATGCTAAACAGGGGGCCGACCTGGCTTTAGGCGCCCAAATTATATTTTCAAAGCAAAATTTACTTAATGCGCCCAGATTTTTATGTTTTCAAAGCAACATTTTCAATTAAGATGCCCAAAATTTCGAAATTAATGCAAAGATTAAACTTATTTGCCCGGATTTTGATTGGTTAAAGGCCTGATTTTAAATTAAAAGCCCAGATTTTAATTTTAAAGCTTAATTTTGGATTTTGATCTCAGATTTTATGATATCTATTGCCAATTTTTCCAAATAAATTCCCAAATTTCATTTTTAATTGCTCAAACTTCATTTCATTAGCCAAGACCTTCGAATTTATGAGCCTAGACTTTGATCCCATTGCCCAATTTTATTTATGATGCCCAAATTTGAAATTAAAGCCCAAAAAAAAAAATTATTTATTGCCAAGATTTAAAGTGTTTGATCTAAAAAAATTCAAAATTTTGGCAATGTTTTCGAATTTGACAAAGGAAAAGCTCAATTTCGTTTCACTCTTCTTCAAAAGATCAAAACAAAATCGAAATCGAAAATCACAAGCCCAAAAATTTCACTTTCACATCATTCATCAAAATCAAAAAAGGCTCGTCAAGGCATTAGGACACCGGGATCTAGAGGAAAAAACCAAGGCTCGATCAAAAATGGGGGTCCCCAAATCGTTTGGGGCGATGATGTGCAAACCTCACAACACCTTCCTATTTACTTTCCTTTATGCAATTTCATTTGATTTTCAAGGTTGATTCCTAAACAGGGGTTTGACCAAGGCAAACCCCTTTAGACAACATTTTCCCCATTTTTTTGTGTAGGAATAGGTTACAGAGTCGTCGGGCAAGATCTAGGCAGATCAAGAACAGTCAAACGATATATGAAAAAATCAGACAAAAACACCGGGGACAAGTTGTCATTCCCAACATGTCCCAATTACATGTTGTGATGTACCCTGCATTTTGAGCTCAGATTTCAGCCACAGGTCATATCTGTCTTCTGATTTTCGTTTATGTAAATTTTCGCCCACTGCCTGTCTGTAACAATTTGTTTTTATCCGTTTTTCAGTAACTTTCCTAATAAATCACTTACATTACTATATTTCTTCATTCTCATTTTATCATTCACATATTTTAGTGGAGGATCATTGTCCAACTTAGTGTTTGAGTCTCCTCTTGAACCTAGTGGGGCATCTTCCTTCCTAAATGTGCAATTCATGAAAAGAAGAAGTGATTTTACCTATCTATGTTATTGCTTCCCTTTTCACGCCTCTACAATTACAAACACCATATGAGCTACACCAAAAACCCTTTCAAACTGATGTCTATCTAGGTATGACTTTTGTTGATTTTGAGCATGTTGTAAATTGTCTTTAAAGGCTTCTAATAAATCCTTACTTTGCTCCAACATGCCTTTTGCACTTGGCACTATACTACTAGTCAACATCAAGTCCATAAATGAGGTTGCATCATAGTTATAGTGTTTTTAGGGGAGTCATACCAATAGACATGTAATGAGTTGTGTTGTAGCAATACTCTCCTAGGTGCAACCACTTGATCCATGTTGACTGTTGTCCTGTGACATAGTTCCTTAAATTGCCTTCTATCCATTTGTTCACGATTTTTGTTTTTCCATCAATTTGAGGATGATAGCTAGTGCACAGTGTCAATTCAATACTCATCAAGCGAATAGGTTCTTTCCTAAACAAAATTAAGATAAACTTGTTGTCCTTGTCACCTCCAATGTTTTTTGGCAATCCATTACGTCTAGAGATTTCCCTAAAAACAAATCTGCCACTTGAGGAGCTCTACATTCTAAAGATATGGCATGCAAATTTGCATATTCGCAATCCTATCAACAACCACATCAATCCTATCAACAACCACATACAGACAATCCTTATCTTGTAACTTTGGTAACCCCATGATAAAATCCATAAACGTAGCTTCCCATTTTAGAGTTGGGATAGGTAAGGGCTGCAATAAACCAGCTGGGAACACATGCTCTACCATGTTTTCTTAATATTCCATATACTCTTTTACATGCTGCAACACATCATTGTTAAGCCCTTTCCATGAAAAGTGTTCCTTACCTATGTGTATGTCTTGTAAAAGACTCGATGTTCAACAAGTGTGTAATGACATGCCTTCAAAATCCCCCCCACTTCGTCTTAGATTTTGGTATGATATACACTCGGTCAATACAGAGAATGAGCTCATTCATTACTTTGAACATGTTATTTTGCACCTTCCCTTTACTAATGTTATTAGCAAATGGATTCTTAACATATTTGTTGATGTGAGTTTTATTCCACTACAACATGCAGAATTAAACACCCAACGTTTCGGAATGAAACACTAGATACTTAATCCTCTCTTGATATAAGGTCATCTCTCATGCTAAGCTTGCAAGGTAAGATCATGAAATGACTTCAAGGTTCTATCTATTGTGGACACTCGCTCAATTGAAATGATGCAGATGTTGTTTATCACTTAGGTGGACTTACACTAGTTCATTCAAGACTTGTAAATAATGCACTTCTCAAGATTTTGCTTCACAATGTGCAATGAAAATATGTTTTGATTTTCCGACTTTTAATTTCTCAACTTAAACTTAAACTTCTAACTCCTTATATTTCTACTTAAACATGAATGCAAGGAAGTATGGATGGACTTAGACTATACTAGGTGTAGCTTTATCTACGACTCCACCCACCTAGTGCAAGCTTCTATGGTAGACTCAAATGGTTTTCAAATTAATATTTCTTCTTCAATCCAATCAAATGGATGCAAACAAAAGATTCAATACTAATTGAAGCTAAGTACTTTGATTCACTGGCTTACCAAACAAGGCATACTTACAATCCGCAAGAGGCTAGTGACCCGGATTTGTTTGAGTGAAGCAAGTAAACATCCACAATTACTTTCATGCATCTAAACTACTTGAAACAAAGTCTATTCTAACAACTTGAAATGAAATGTAATCTACAACTTGGAATGAAAAATCTATTCTAAATGAGGGATGTAGACCACCAAGCCATAATGCAAACTTGATCACAACAATTCACCATGCAAGATACAACAATGAAAAGTAGAGCAAATTTGGCATTATATTAGCAACAATTCTCAAACAACCCCCATTACAAATGAGAGGAGTGGGGCTTTATATAGGAGCCCAAATTATAATGAATGGTCGAGATTGATTTGAAATTGATGGCCCAGACTAAACCATTACAAACCCTAATTAGGGCAACCAAAAGCAGCCAATAGAAATGAAGCACCACAAAATGAGTCAATGAGAAAATTCAAAAGCTAGAGGTCCAATAAGAAGCAAGGAAGCCACCTAGTCATCATACAACTCATCATCCAACATAAGCACTCCTTTTTCCCTCTCCCTTTTAGCAAAATCAATGAACTTGAGAAAAATTGCTCTAAGTTCCTCCATGTCAATACTAGGAAGGTTGTCATGTTGTATCTCCATAACTTCTAACTTCTCCATACAGGTGTCCAATGTGTCATCCCAATCTGAAGTGTGTCACTATCGATCATTAATAGGAACCATAAGTGAAAGGAACCCATTTAAGTGACTCTTCTCAAGAGAGTCTATATCTCTAAAATAAACTAATTCCAATCTCGCCTTCAACTCATCTATATCCAACTCACAAGAGGCATCAATATCAAGATCAAGCAATTCCTTGATTGCAATAAGGACCTTCGAACGTACCCTCAAGATAGGATCTTCAATATCATCACACTGTATGCGTGCATGCTCATAAGTAGTCTTCCCGGTAACAATGAGAGATACCAATGACGAAAGTAATAAGCACTCCCTCTATCAATAACTATCTCCTATGTCAAGATTGATGTAGAGATAGTCCTCAATGCCTTGAGATGACGAATGACCTTATGTTTGAAGGGCTGAAATTCCTTCCACGTCTCCTCTAATCCCTACATTTTATCTCTAGGTATTGTGGTCTTCTCATATGCTCAAACCATCTTTGTAAGAAAGGTTTTTGCATGCCTCCTGATATCACTTGCCCATTCCTTTACTATATTGCAAACACAATGCGAACTCTGAGAAGTGGGAAAATATGGGATAAGTGTTGTGTTCTCATGCCCTAATGGATTCACATACTTGTTTATCATCTCTTTCATCATCAAGGTCTCCATTTCTAGCTCATCCTTTCCTTTTATCAATTTATTCATCCTTTCTTCTATAACATCAGTATTGCCTCTCAATTCCTGAAACTCTTGATTCTTAGTTGTTGGCCCAATATCGAATGAGGAGATATGATAATCATTGGGAGTGATCTCATTTTCATTTCTATCTTCAATGGGAACAATCAAATGTACAGTGCAAGATCCTATCTCATCCCTGGTAATCTTATGAATTTTCCTTGCTTCTTTAGGTTCTCTTGCTCTCCCAATCCTACTCAAAAATGTATCAATATCATCTATAGGGAGAACCTCTTCCACTCTCTTGTAATGCCCCCAATTTTAATAAATTGTTTTAATTAATTAATGGTCCTAGAATTCAAATAATATTATAAATGGACCTTTAATTAATTAATAAAGGGGCCCATTTTTATTAATTGTTGTCTGTAGGCGTTTGTTGTGTCGGTGTTCTTTGTAAACCCTCAGGAGTTTCTCCGAAGGGGTATTTATGACCAGCATGTAAGAATTTGTAAGGTTGTGATTTGGAATATTTCATTTGTATTGTGAATTCCTGTTGGAGTTCTGTTGTCCACCATTTCAGAGATGAAAGATCCTCCCTATTTGGTTTTGTTGTAGTTTCAGTGGTTCATAGCCACCCTAGTCTGTCGTTGGAAATATCATTCTGATATTTTACTGTGTGCTCCAAATTTGTGAAGTCTTTTGTAGAAGACAAATTTGTAATAATCAGTGATATTTGATATTTGTCCAAGATTGTGGATATTTGATATTTGTTTGAGATCGTGGATTTGTACGAAGTGTTATCATTAATATAATTTCCTCATTTCTGTGCGAGTTGGGACTTGTGTTTACGGTACATCAATTATGTGCATCTAATTCCCATTGGCGTGAGTTGGCGAGTGGAACCAAAAGTATAAATTCTCTTGTTTCTGGCATAATAGCTTGTCGACGACAACATCATTTTGAAAACAAGAGTATTAGTGGCTCCATGTTCAGAATCACCGAAGGAATTGAGTTGCAGCAAATCTCCAAACCATACGGTCAAATCCGTTTGGCCACCGACAAACTGATACACACTATAGTCACCTTGATCGCACGTGAGAGGAAGGCATTTTGTCAACACTGTACGGCCTTCAATTCATACCATATGGCTTGCCCCGACACAATACAGCCAATTCATACCGTACAACATTGCCATTTCACCATACGGCCTTCAACTTCACCATACAAACAGTAAATTCCACCGTACGAACCGAAACCTTGTTGTACAAATCACCATACACTACTAATTTGATCTTATAAGAGTTTCTCAATCATATTAGAAACATTATAGTGGTATCAGAGCTGGTGATCTTGCCAGTCTGTTGGGATGATTGAGAAATTTTGGGATTTGAATCACACTAGGGCGCCCAATAGAAATGGAGAGTGGTGGTTGAAGGCACTACAAAAGATAGGAAAGGAACTCAGTGATGGTATTAGCCTTCCTCTAGACATATTGGAAGAATGTTTGTGTAAGGTGGAGCAATCACCTTCCAGATTCATACAAAAGATCCTTGCTCCGATTAAGGTTGCCTTAAGTCAACCTAGCTTGTTGAGACACCATGACAAGGAAATCAAGTTGGCCATTACAGCATGTCTAAGTGAGATCTTGAGAATCTCGGCTCCTCAAGCACCATATGATGATGACACCCTTACAGAGATATTGCACTTGATTATTGACAACTTTCAGAGTCTGGATGACATCGACTATGATCCACTTGCCAAGAGATTCACCATATTGGAGATCTGCGCAAATATCAAAGTAAGTAATCTCCTCTTAGATCTAGGATTGCAAGATTTGATCCGCGATATGTTTCATCATTTCTTGGTCACAATAAAAGAGCACCATGATACTAAGATTTTCTCTACCATGGAGAATATTATGATTTCATGTATTGAGGAGATGGATATAATACCCCAACCTATCATATCTATGTTATTGGTTGTTCATAATCTAGAATGTATTCCTTCAATAGCGACATGTAGATTGGTCAATAATTTATTCAAGCATAAGCATTGAGAAGAAAAATTAAAGTCTCATTTGCACAAGTCTGTGGAAGTTGGTGACAACAACAAGAGTGATGCACTACATGAGGAAGATGAAGAGCCACACAAGGATATGCAAAAATATGTTGCTACCCCTACAAGTGGAGAAAACCTAAGCCTACATGACAAAGGCAAGGTTGAAGAAGATACTTCCATGGAGCTGGTATGGAAGACTACATTGATCAATCAGCTGCATGAGAAAGCAGCCACTACTAGTGATCCCTTTTATTGGCATGACCGCATGAAGATTTTGGATTAGAGCTCTAATGTGTTTTATGATCAGCTTTCGTGGAATGTTGATGACTCTGGGCATGGCAATGTTTATATCAAAGTGGAGCAGCGGATGCTTGATGGAGAGTTACTCTTCACTGGTACGATGGCAGTACTGATTGGCATGGTGGTGGTGTCGACTGGCACGGTTGCAGTGGCAGTGTCAACTAGCATTGTGGCAGTGTCGACTGGTACGATGGAAGTGTCGACTGGCACAGGTGTGGTGGCAATGTCGACTGGCATTGTGGCAGTGCTGATTGGTACAGTGGAAGTGTCGACTGGTACGGGTACGATGGCAGTGTTGAATGGCATCACGACAATGCCAACCTTCCTTCTAAGGATCGAGAAATAAGAATCGGGTAGGCCCACTTTGGTTGAGTCACTAAAGTAGATCAAGCAGAATTGGGTTGATGGTGGATGGCAGATTGGTGTGCATGATCGCATGAAGGTTTTGGATTGGAACACTGATGTGTTTTATGATTGGTTTCCATGGGACCTTGGCACCTTCGGACATAGCAATGTTCATATCAGAGTGGCACAACGGAGGCTTGGTGGTGCTCTACTCGTCTCAACTAAATTTAGTTATGCACGTGTGATCCTGAAGCAGCATGGAGCTTTCAGCAGATATAGCTATCTACATATGTGCATGGTTTGGGATCCTGGAGTTTGCGGATTGCTTGAAGACAGGCAATCTTTGGGCAGCGAGGATTTGTAATGTCCCCAATTTTAATAAATTGTTTACATTAATTAATGGTCCTAGAATTTAAATAATATTATAATTGGACCTTTAATTAATTAATAAAGGGGCCCATTTTTATTAATTGTTGTTTGTAAATGTTTCCCGTGTTGGCGTTCTTTGTAAACCCTTTCTTGAAAGATTCTCCGAAGGGGTATTTATGACCAGCATGTAGGAAGTTGTTAGTATGCAATTTGGAATATTTTATTTGTATTGTAAATTCCAGTTGGAGTTCTGTTGTCCGCCATTTCGGAGGTGAAAGATCCTCCCTATTTGGTTTTGTTGCAGTTTCGGTGGTTCACAACCACCCTGGTTTGCCGTTGGAAATATCATTCTGATATTTCACTATGTGCTCCAAATTTGTGAAGTCTTTTGTAGAAGAGAAATTTGTAATAACCAGCAATATTTGATATTTGTCCAAGATTGCGGATATTTGATATTTGTCTGAGATTGTGGATTTGTGCGAAGTGTTATCATTAATATAATTTCCTCATTTATGTGCGAGTTGGGACTTGTGTTTTCTAGTACATCAATTATGTGCATCTAATTCCCATTGGTATGAGTAAGCAAGTGGAACCGGAAGTATAAATTCTCTTGTTTCTAGCATAATAGCTTGTTGGCGATAACATCATTTTGAAAGCAAGAGTATTAGTGGCTCCATGTTTGGAATCACCGAAGGAATTGAGTTGTAGCAAGTCTACACACAGTACAGTCAAATCCATTTGGCCACCGACAGACTAATACACACTACAATCACCTTGATCGTACGCGAGAGGAAGGCATTATGTCAGCACCATACGGCCCTATTAACTCACCGTACAACTTTCAATTCATACCATACGGCTGGCCCCGACACCATACAGCCAATTCTTACCATACGGCCTTTCCATTTCACTATACGACCTTCAACTTCATCGTACAGACAATAATTTCCATCGTACGAACCGAAACCTTGCTATACAAATCACCATACACCACTAATTTGATCTTATAAGAGTTTCTCAGTCAGATTAGGAACATTACATCTCCTCCTTTTCTTCATGCTATCTCTTAGCCATTCAGGAGCCTCAGATAAATCCATATCATCAATCATTTGTTCATCTTCATCACATCCCTTCAATGTTCAAATGACTTCATCTTCCATCTCTTGAGTTCTAGGATCAGGCTATCTCATGTCATCACCCAAATCGACTACCAACTGTACTGTAGGTGAGGACGGCAATATCTATGTACCTTGTTGTACTGAATGTGTGGATGAAGCTACCTCCTAACTATATTCAAGCAAAATCTTTGTACCTCCACCCTGCATTGAATCACTATCCACAGTCTGTGCCTCTATCTCCCTTGTTGATGAAGAACCAAGAATAAGGGTAGCTGTAGTGGACCTATGACTTTTGCTTCCAGATTCTCGATTGATTGTCATGTCACTTGATGCTTGTAATGTTTTTGCCACATTACCCCTCCTCCTTTGAAATTTGTCTTGTATTCTGAATACGAAATCCTGAAGTGCTAGTAGTTCCTTCATCACCCCTGGAAGAAAAATCCTCACTCTGCATCTTAGCATGGGTGAAGGTGACACCTTGTTTTATCAATCTCTTCATTTGTTTATCAATCCATGGCCTTGATCTATCACTCTCAGCAAGACCACCATATCTAAAAGTTCTTCCTTTAGCAACCAATTAGGTGGCTCAATTGACTTACCCTTCGCATACTCAAAACTGGGATGGATTATGTGTCCATCATCTTAAACCTGGTCAGGAATGGGGAAGACACCACATTTTCTCATGAATTCCACTGTCATCCCAGACCACATCTTCCTCCTCACAACCTCTTCATCCATAAGATTAGACCAATAATCTTCTATGTCTACCATGTGTCTGTATTTCATGCCTTTGTAGGTTTGAATTTTCCGAAATGGATCAAAATCCTTCCTTGCCTTGTATGTTCCCAACTAGCAGAACTGCATCTCTGCACTAGTTGTCCCTACTGTCTGTAATGAAGGGCAAGACTCAAGCATTTTCCCCAAGGTGATACAGGAAAGCAATTTTTGTTTGTACTTCTCCTTTTGTATAAGATCAAACTCTGAAAGTTGTCTAACCACCTCCAACAAAACCATCTTGTTTGTAGGGTACTTGGGAAGTTTGTATGGTTTTGAGGAGAATCCCTAAATCCTAATATAAGTGAAAGTAGGGAATTGGATATAACAATTTCCATACTACTCGATCAATGCAATGGCATCCTTGGATAGCCTCATATGTGTTTCTCCCTGAAGTGTGTGAGTGATATTCATCATGAAGATGTCATTGATCCTCCTGTAACTCACCCTCCCATGCAATTGCAACTCAGAATAACAGTCATACACTTTGAATTGATCCTTGTCCTTCCCAATCTCGCCTTTGCATATGAGGCCTAGATATTCAAGATGCCTTGCTAGCAGATAGATTACATAGGAACTCATATAGAATTTCTTTGTTTTTCTCAAGTTTCTCAACTGTGCATCTATGTTGTCACTTATCATCCTTGCCCAATTTATCATTACATCTCTTGTGGCTATCTCCTCTATGAAGTAGAACATTCAGGTGTAAAAGAAGGCCCCCTGAGGTGTCCCCATAATTTTGTTCAACATGAAGGTCAAGTCACTATAATCATCTTTGAAGTCCTCACTCACAAGCTTCTTTGGCAACTTGGAATGATATTTTCTTGGCATACTGATCCATTTCTTGTTAACAATGTCCATACAAGCATCTGGCCTCTCATCATACAATACTTTAGCTTGTTCCTTGGTCCTGATCTGCATCCCAGAGTAGTAAGGAATCCCAAATGTCTCTCTCACTGCTTCCTCATTCAGAAATGCAAAAACCTTTCCTCTGTCTCTGATTGTTCTAGTGTCTGGATCATAGTTACTAGCACATTCGACCATAAGTTCATTGCACTGGATGGCTGAAGGGAAACCTATTGCATGTTAAAGTCCACTCTCCATAGTTTTCACAACTACCTTGGAAGGAAGATGCTCCCTATATCCAAAAATTCTCGTCAACTTCTTCATATCAATGTGTCCCATGTTAGTGTCTGCAACCTTTCCCCATTCGGATGACATTGATGACTCTGGATAGAAACCCTTGGATAGCCTCTTAATCAATATTGTCCTCGTTGTGAACCCCTTAGGCTCTGTCATTTTCCTGTTTGCAGCTCGAAGTTAGTAAAGATTTAAAGACTTAACAAAACATTAAATTTCAGACCTAAGGGTCCTTGAATTCAAACTTTGGATTAATTAATGAAATTCACTCTTTAACTTAACAATTAAATCCAACGAAAAATGGCACTAAACAATTTCTTGGATCAGGACCTTAAGGTAGAAAGAAAAGTCAAATAGCAGTCAGCCTTAAAAGGACATAATCAAACCCCTATGATACTCTGATTTTCTGAAGACCAGTGAGTCTGGAAATTAGCTTGTAATAAATCCAAATAACTTATAAGCCCCTTTCATTCAAGGACTGAGATGTGAGCTTGGAACCAAAATTTGTAATTCAATCATGTATTAGAATCATAATCCATCACCAAAATGATAAAATCGGACCCCAACTGGATTCTGATTTTCTAAAGACAATTAATGGATGCATCCGAAAATTAACTTAAGATAGGTCCAAACACTAGTCCAAGTAATATATCCTTAATATAATAATATATTATTATTCAAATATTAAAATAATATATAAAATAATTATATACAAATATAATAATGTATTATTGAAATAATATATCAGTGAAACCCGGGGACTCGCACCCCCCAAAACCTCGAAGTACCCATCCCAAAGACGTCCCCGCACCGGGTACTTGGAGTACCCAAGTACCCCCACCTCCACCATTCCGCAACCAAACCATCGGTGGGACGGGTATTTGAATTTCTATTTGAATTTTTATTTTTGAATGTTACTATTGGCTATGTACCATGTTACTATGTTGATAGGTCAATGAATATGGTTCCTGTTTCAATTTTGCTATGTTCAAGTATTTCAATTTGGTATGTTATACTAATTTACATCATTTCATAACTAGTATTTCAAGTTCTATATATATATATATATATATATATATATAGCACCTCCCCTGCCCCCTCACCCCACCACTGGCCCCCACTGTTCCCCGTCGTCCCAAAATTGAGGCCCTTTGTCCCCCGTCCCGGAAACTCATCCCAGTGTCCTGATGTACCCAAGCACTGGTGTTACACTGTAATATATTATTAATAATTATATAATAAATAGTAAATAATAATAATAAATAAATAAAGTATATTGTATAATTACATATAAATAATAATGATAATCCTTTCTAGGCTGACACTTTGTAAATCTTCCAGTTTACATCTGTTTTTCATCTTTAATAACTATCACATTTCTTGATGTAAGATAAGATGTATCATTCAAAAAGGAAAAAAGAATGCTGCAGAATATAGGTTGCTTTACCATTTTGACTGCCAATAAGCAAGCACATCGCTTCTAAACAAAGATTAAGTCCCAAATAAAACATATTTTGTGCCTCAATGATAATTGCCAAACTTAAGACCGTTCGAAGCCCAACCAAAGAGGACAAATTACAATATTCGACTGAATAAGATAATCTGTACATACCTTTACAATGGTGTCCACCGTTTTCCGCATACCTCCAGAGGCATATGGCCGTAATCCTCATGACCTAGCTTTTCAAAAGAGCGAGGTATACACGTAAACTTCAAGCACAATTCTATAAAATCAGATCTACATTTGTATACGAAACCAGAATCCAAGAAATACAGCTGAACTCGTTCCTCGGATAAAAATTCTTTTAACTATAAGAAGCTTAAAATCCTAGCATTGTGAATAACTTGCCGAAATTGCCCTTAATTTACAAATTCAGCAAATTGCAACCGGACAGCCTGCCTCCAACATAATTATATTTGTTCTTGCAACAACAAAAGAAAAGTGAAAGAACTAATTAATTTGCTTCCCGCTTAAACCCTGCCGTAGCTGACAGTATTCTCCTATACATCCATTCAATACAAAAATTCTTGTGCTAATTAGAACACGAAAACGGGCGGGAAAACGAGGTCATTCTTTCTGCACCTCAAATTTTTAACCAAATTGAATAACTTCAAAGTAATTTAACCTTAAAACCCTCTGAGACTATAGAAATCCAAGACCCAAACAAATAACTCGACCTAGTATTATATTATGTGATGTAAACAAAAATCCAACACGATAAGAAAAGAAATATAAAGAAAGCATTCTCCCTTTTCTCAAGATAAACGAAATTAATGATAGAAACACCTTACCTCAAAAAAAGCATTTCCTCGGCCACAAATTTGAAATTATAGTCGATTCATCACAAAGACCTTCCATAAATGCATTCAATCTGACATTTATTTAAGAACTATCAAGGCATATGTGATATAAATGCAACTCTCTTCATATGTATACAATCCTGAATTTTGACAACGGAACTGCAAATTTTGAAAGTTTTCACTGAAAGTAATTGTCTGTTTTCTTTTCCCTCCCGTATTTCGTTTTGTTTTTTATTTATAGATGGTTTTACTCAGAGATCATTTTTCCTGAAGTATAAAGCTCCCACGTGTTCGGACAACAGACACGCTGCATATCTAATGAAGTTTGTTTTTGGAGGAGTTTAATCTAAATAAATAAGTGGAAATTTTCAGTTGTTTTGACGGTGATCATTAAAGTGGCGCAAAAGTCGAAACATGTAAAGGCGCAGATTCATTCCGAAGAATTTGGAGCTACATTCCAACGAGCTCGGAGTACATGTACGCCGTCCTGTACAATATATTTGAAAGTAAAGTTGCTCCACTTTAGGCGATTCCGCTGTTTTTTTTTCTGGCTCCTTTTTATCTGAACTGAATGAATGAATGATAGATTTTAATAACTTTTATGAGGTCAAAGTAGTTTATGGGATCCGTAAGTTAGTACACATCTTTCGAAAAGAGGTCGAAAATCTAGATAAGTTGTAATCTCTTGATTAAATTTTCTTTTCGACCATGGATTTTGATAATCAGGTTTGCATTAATGCCTAACTGTTTTTCCTCAAAAAGGTAGTTTAAGTTGTCTTCCTCTAAAATTTCCACATAATCAAATCTAATGTCATTGTAAGTCGGGCACTTTGTGATAAAATGATGCTCTGTATCACCACTTCCTTGTCACAGAAAAGGCAAGTCTTGTTTTCCCACTCTTTTTTTGGCACAAGTCATCTACCCGTTTCACACCTCAAATGGTGAGAGCTAGTTTTAAGTTGGGCTATAAGCATTTTTGCTTTCCATTTAATATTTGTTCATATATATGTTTTTTTCTTCATGATCACTCGTGGGGTTAAATTATTTTATATAATATTTTTTTTACCTCATTGTGTTTTGACCATACGATGCTACAAAATTTTTCCCGAACAAACTTCTTTATTTCTTTATTGTTAACTGGGCACTCTTGAATGTTAACATCCCATTTTTTTCATACATTTGTCATTTTGCTTCATCCACATGCTCTTTCTTCTATCCATTCTTTCCTCTATGATTAACTTAGGTCATCAGTGACTTTCCATACTTTGATTTGTATTTAGGTAATGCAACAACCAGATCATTGTCGAAGCTTCTAAGGGGAAGGTACCAATTTCCACCAATAACATCTTATAAGGCACTTTTGTTTTAATTTTGAGGATGTTGATAATGAGATGTTTTTGAATTCTTTCTACTTGTCTCCATTTCTGATCCGACATGTTGTTGCCCCAAATTTCACACCCATATAAGATCACCAAGGTGACTAACAAACCAAACAACATTCTCTTGGTCTTCCAATCCCACAACTCAGCATTTCTACACCTATTCTATAAAGAATACAACACTTTCTCGCCCCCTTGAATTCTTTTTGCTCTGCACATTTCCAAACTAAGTTTGCTTTGAAAATCAATCCCCAAATTGTAAGAATTTTGATATTGCTCTGATACCATGTAAGAATTTGCCTAGCAAAGAATGAACGTCAAGATCTAGAAGCTCAAGAGATAGCACAAAAAAGATAAAATATGATATGATCAAATAATGAATAATAGATTGAATTATTGATTACAAAGTATGAGTGCCTAAATATATAGGCAATGTAATAAGACTATATGATAAGGAGATGATAAGATATCACCCACGCTAGGTGGAATCACATGTCCACCAAAGGTGGATCATCCTTCATTGTACATCAAAGTATGTGCAATATGTGCAACAATGAGAGGATGATAATGTGATAAGAGAACTAAAGGTGGATCTCACAAACAAAGAGGTATGTGATGACAACTATCACACCTAAAGTGAAAATTCTCCTAACCATGTGCTAAAATAAAATGCAAACTCTTAAGTGTCACAATGACAACTAATATGCAAATGCATTATCCTACGTAAACTTAAGTAAAGTGTAATTAGTAATATTTAATTACACCAACACCCCCCCCTTAAGTGAAACTTAGGGGAATGCACTTAAGATCACAATGTAAGATGGGTCTTGGCTACTAGGCCATGTTAGGTACTCATGTACAATATGCAAGAACAATGCAATCTCTCATAAAGTGGAGAAAGAGGGAAAACCTCATGGGAAAAACCCTCCCCCAAAAAGAGAGATGAATACAAGATGCATAGATGGATGGAGTAATCAAGACCCCCCCATTATGACATACATCATGCATATACAATAAATAATCCCCCCATAGGAAGGAAACAAGGAGACATGATATCCCCTCCATAATGAAAAATATCCTCTAAGGATGGTCAGTGCTTGAAGGCAAACCATAAAACCATGCCTACAGACAACATTTTTCCCCTTAGGAAGAAGATACACCAAGAATAGATTTAAGAAGGCTTCCCATTGTGGATAGGAAGTAGGAAGGGGAATCCAAATGAAGTATGATCTCTCTAAAGTATGCTCATGTGTCACCATGTCCTTGGTTGATTAAGATGCCACAAACCAATCGGGAACATATCCAATAGAAGGTGATAAACAAGGAACCAATCGTAACTGATCCATGTAAGAATTTGGATCAAACTCTAAAGACAAATATGCCTCCTCAAATGAAGAAGTAGGAAGAGAAGCAAGAAAGCCCCCCCTCAATATAGAATGTACTCCCATGATAGATGCTCCTGGATCAATGTAGAAACTGCACCAAGAAAACTAAATAATGTTCCCCCCTTTAGGAAGAAACAAGTACATAGGTGTATCAATAAATCCTCCCAATCTCTAGGAAGAATCCTCAAAATGTATGATGTCTCAGGAAACTGAATAGGAATCTCCAACACATGAGTATGGTCAACCTTAACCATGCAATGTGACATCTCAAGTGAAGTTTGAGACTCATGAAAACCAATCTCCAAAGAGTCAAATGTCTTCTCTGAAGTTAAAGAGACCTCCTCCAAATTTGTATCAAAGGATCCACAATCATGTCAATCTTGAAAGAAGGATCAAGTGGAGATTGAAGATGAGGGTCAACATGCTCCCTCAAAACAACTGAAGAATGATCATCTTCAACAAAGAGAAAATGAATATCATCAATGAAGCCTCCCAAATTTGAAATGTAGGACTCCACAAACAAACCTGCAATGTCTATCAAGTAGTCATCTCATGGAACCAAGTCTGGAAGACAATGAATATCTTGCTGCACTAAAGCACATGAACCCATGGCTATGTGAATGCAAGCATCATCAGGAGCAAGAGTAGAAGTAGTCTCAATAGGAGGAGAAGGAGCTGCAACTGGAGGTTCTGGACGTTTTGGAAGTGGAGGAATATGTGGATCTCCATATGTTTCTCAAAGAATAGTCCAAAGATCAAGAATATTCATTGTTTCATCTTCGTAGTCATCAAGGGAATCCATAACATCCATATCCATATTCAAATAGATAACCTTAACAACTTCTCAGTAAGAGTCACAATTGTAAGAAGGACTTTTAGGTCTATACTCATACAAATAAGACAATAGGTTATGCTCACTAAGATGAGCAAGAACCAATTCACTTCATTGTGTATAGTTTCCTCTTGTTAACTTAATTAAACCATCTGTGATATACTTCTCACATGAAACAATGAGACCAAAAAATCAATGCACCCTCCAAAATGCAGTGAGCCAAAGAACCCCCCCAAAATAGATGATTTTGGCACTTTATATATAGTGCGTGTACAATTGTCACTTGTCAAAATGAACCAAAGTGGACTTTTGATTTTGATAATTACAACAGAAAATATGAAGCTATAGTAGACTCAAAAAAATAAGACAAGATCTCTCAAGGATCTAACAAATTACAAGTGCCAAAAATAGGTCAAAATAGATCAAATTTTGAAAGTACTATGTCTACTCATAATTTTTCCAAACTGATACCAGATCTGAAAAGTAGACAAAAAATCATGAACTTTAAAAAAAAATAGCACCTGAAAATGTGTCCATATGAGCCCAAACGAAGCCTCTAAAGTTGTAAAAATTGAGATTTTTGATTTTCAGAAAATATCAGAAGCAGGGATCAGAAACCACCTATACCATTATGTAGATTGTGAAATTCTACCCCAAAATAAAAAAAATTGCTCGGAAAAAAGAATCCAAATGACTAAGATATCGTTGATTGAAAATCGTCTCTGAAATTATTTTTTCTGAATCGTCGTTGCTGAACCTTGAAAATTCAAATGGCTCTAGATTTGGCTTCAGATGTCCAATTTGGATGAAACAAAATTTGATTTAGGGGTTTTTGGACCTCCTCAATATGATGCCAACCTCTGATTTGCACCAGCAACCTCCAATTTTGACCTGCAATAAAAATCTCTCCAAAATAGGCTATACAATGAAACTCATATGGCTCTGATACCATGTAAGAATTTTGATATCACTCTGATACCATGTAAGAATTTGCCTAAGGCAAAGAATGAACGCCAAGATCTAGAAGCTCAAGAGATAGCACAAGAGAGACAAAATATGATATGATCAAATAATAAATAATAGATTGAATTATTGATTACAAAGTAGGAGTGCCTAAATATATAAGCAATGCAATAAGACTACATGATAAGGAGATGATAAGATATCACCCACACTAGGTGGAATCACATGTCCACCAAAGGTGAATCATCCTCCATTGTACATCAAAGTATGTGCAACAACGAACCAAAATTGGAATTAGAATTGGAATAAATTTATGCCAATTTTCCTATTCTTGTTTTCCTATTCCAGGTTAATTCCAGCAAACAAACGGGCCCTAAAGGTGGATCTCACAAACAAAGAGGTATGTGATGACAACTATCACACCTAAAGTAGAAATTCTCCTAACCATGTGCTAAAATGAAATGCAAACTCCTAAGTGTCACAATGACAACTAATATGCAAATGCATTATCCTAAGTAAACTTAAGTAAAATGTAATTAGTAATGTTTAATTACACCAGCACAAATACTTGTATTTATTCACTACCTCTAAAGGATTTCCTTCAAAAGCTTGAAGTCTTCATATTTATTTTCAAAGAGAAGATCATCACCTTGGTTTTACTAGTGTTCACTTGCATTCCCACTTCTTGGCAAAAGGTTTACAGTGCCTTCAACTACTCTCTCAACCCATTGGTCATTTTGGCTATTAAAAAGAGATCATTTGCATACAAAAGTAGTTTTATCACATAGCTATCTAGATACACCCCCTCCCCATTGGTCTTGTTTAACCCTTCTTCCAACTTATCAATATAAGCCCAAACAAAGTAGGAGAGAGCGTACACCCCTGTTTGACCCCAATGTCACTGCCAAAGCATTCTAACATCATGTATGTAGTTCTAATTTTAGCCTTAACCTGTTCATAAAGTCTATGAACTACAACACTAAGCTCCTTAGGAATTTCCAATTCTTCCATTATATCCCAAAGTTTGTCATGTGGCACCATGTCAAAAGCCTTTTTAAAGTCCACAAAACAACAAAAAGCCTCAACCCCTTAGGTGTCCCATATTTTTTCAATTAAGAATCTAATAGTGACCTCGTGATCGATGGTAGAATATCTTGGTCTAAAACCAACATGTCTCTTAGCTCTTTTGCCCTCTATTTATGCCCATCTATTGTTTTTTTGTTCAACCATGTTGCCAAATAGCTTGACAAGTAGAGGATTAACCATGATAGTCTGATAATTTGAAGGGTTATTTATGTCGCCAGTTTTGTGGAGGGGAATCACCACACTAGTAGTCCATTTTTGGGGGAAAACCCTCCTCATTAACATTGTTGAAAATATGATTGATATGAGGCACAATAATATCAATGCCCCATTTAAAATGTTCATCTTGTAGCCCATTAATATCTTGGGTTTTGCCCCCTGCTAACCTCCTATACCTTGAATAATATCTTCAATGCTGAAAAGCTCAAACGTGGTCTTGATAACTAGGATTCTATGTTCCCCCTACTCACGTTCATATAGCATCTTGACGTACTCCAACCATTGAAACCCCATGATGTTATGCTCAATTTGCTTCTTCTTTTGTTGCAACTCTTTCAAAAAAAGAAGTTGGATTATTTTTCCCAAGGCTAATAAGCTCTAACATTCTCAAGTCCACATACTTCTCTTTTTTTTGCCTTAGCAACTTTTCATACTCCCTTTTTATTTCTTTATTCATTTTCTCCCTCATATTTCTTTTTGCCCACTTGCACTCATCATTAAACTAGGGATTCATTGGGAAAGTATTCTTAGCATCTCATTTGGGTCTTGATCTTTTGCATTCTTCTAACGCCATGAGGATTAGAGGAACGAGACTCTCTTTGTCAACAAGGTGTTGCTTTGAAATATTAATATTACTTTCTTGAATATTTGTAAGCCATTTAAGGGCACCTTTGAATATTTCTTGGTTTTCTTCAATCATAAGAATCCTACCAAGTGAAGTCTCTTTCATGCCTTGAGAGGGGATTTGAATACTTTGTTTCCCCTTTAAATGAGTGGCCAGTTTCAATAAAATTGAGTTGTGATTGGACTTTAGTCCAATTGGTTATTCCCCTATCTCAAATTCCATTATCCTTAAGGTGTAACCATGTGAGCAAATGACATAGTCCACCACACTTTGACTGTTGTAGGTTTTACAAGTGAAGCCACCTGACTTAGGTCATCTTCCCATACCATTGCAAATGACCATGTTTTAAAGACTGCAAAAACCCAAAAATTATTTCCCATAGTAATTGACACTGCCCTTGTTGTCATATGAAGACCTTTCCCAACACTAGGTCATCTCTTCTTCTAACCACACAGATCATTGCTTTCTTTCTAACTCCTTTTGAGGTTGAGAGTTTGGTTGTTTGCAGTACTAGTATTAAAGTCATCTATAATCAAAACTTCACCTAAAGTGTTAAAGGTAAAAATGTCCTTTTTTAGGGATGCATATGGGTCTTCCCAATCTAGATTCTTATTCTTGTATGTTTTTGTGCTTTTAGGAGCAAAGTGCCATGTTGTCACCCTTATGGATACCTGGTTTTCTATTATTTTTAGTCATATGTACTCCTTGTTCAAGTCTTCTTTCTCTATACTTATAAATCTTCCCCATGTTTCCTTAAATATAATGGAAATTCCCCCATGCCCTTTGCCATTGTCATTTCTTTCATTCCACACCGAGACCTTTATGTACCCCTCAAACTTTGGAACCTTACACCCATCATGTTCATGTGTCTCTGTGAGAAAAAAATATCTTTATCTCTAACTATGGGTCCTAACCTAGGTCCCCTTCTCCAAGGATAACCCCTACAATCCCAACTAACCACTGTTTAGTGTTCCTTTGGGGGGGGGGGGGTGTCGAGTGGCTATTTCTCATGTGTTATTTTTTCACTGATTTGGGCTTTTCCCATTTGTAACCACACCCATTTCCTATTTTTTTGTATGCTTTTACCTTTTCCCATTCTTTCCTTCTTTTTTCAAGTTGGGTTATGGTGAGATCTTCGTCAAGATAAATGTGCATGCCTTTAAGGAATGTCTTATTTCTTAAAATTATGTTTTTGTCTTCTATACTCCTCAAAGTAACCATGACATGTCTACCCTTGTTATCTTTCATCCATTTTCCAATCCTTTGTGTTTGTTGAACTACTCCATCCCAGTCTAATTGATCTCTAAGGAAGTCTCTTATTAACTCTTTTGTGTTTTCTTGCTCTTCATAATCTTTTAGCCCTTTAATGATGATATTTCTTGCCTTCTTGTTTGTGTCCTCCTCCTCTCTTATATGTCTATTTACTTTCTTTTTTATGATCTAACTTGGTGTGTTTGTTGGCCCCCTTACTACTTGGGTCCAGGACTTGACTTCTTCGATTTGATCTCTTAATTGATTTTCTTTTAATTCCATGTTAGCCATTACAGTTTGAATTTCTTTAATTTGTGGATCACTATCTCTATCGCTTTCACTTCCCCTTATTGTGAACTCTACTATTGTTTTCATCTCCTCTACCATCTTCCTTATCAAAATCAACTCACATTCACCCTTTTCCATGTTAAATTATAATTTTTGTACCTTTTCTCTTAGCATATTATTCTCTCTTTTTAGTTTCTAGTTGTTTTCGGTGATCTCTTTGAACTTAATATCCTCTATGAGACTTATTGCTTCTAAAGCCACAAGCCTTTCCTTCATGAGTAATAGGTCATTAACATATAAATCTGGACACCACGTGAAGGGTGTCTTCATAGGGTTGCATCAGTTTGAAAGCCCAATCTCTTGGCTTTCACGTGTTTCCCTTGGCTTTCACTGGCTATTTATCCAACTAGAAAGGAGACAGAGGAAGAAGAACACAGAGGAAGAATGGTCCCTTATGGATGCCAATATTGACCCCATTGGTGTATGGGGAAAGAACAATGATCACAACCCTCCACCTTCTACAAAAGTTGTATTAGCCACTTAGCAAAAAAAAATTGTTTCTACTTATGCGCTTTGCCCATGTTTCTATTTTTTAGCTGGCTTTTCCAGGCACTTCCCATGTGACTTTCATGGGGTGATTTCATGTCCTCTAACCTTTTTTGTGAATAGTCTATCTACACTTAATTAAATATTAATAGAAATAACTTATTAATATAAAATATAATTTATTTTGGAGTGGAATGCATTGAAGTTTATATTTATGAGTAAACTAATTATTTTTCAAATGGGCACAACTTTCATTAGAAGAGTTAGATTTTTAACTTCCTATACTTGTTTAAACTTTGATTTTAAGCACTAGAGGATGGTATAGGTTTGGTTCCACAAATTTTCTATTTTGACATATTTTTGGGACCTGGAAACTAGAAGTTCTCCTTTTCACAATTTTGGTCATAACTTTTGCATACATTGTCATATTTTTTATTTTGAATAGGTGTTGGAGACCATGTTAGTGTATTTTTTTGTTTCTATTTTATCAGTTTGATGAGTATAGAGAGTTGTGTATTTGTTTTTCACTTGTTGGTGCCTAATATTGGGGGTGTAAGTGTGTGTGCCTCTAGATGAGTTGAGAGGCAAAACCTTGAAGGAGTACACATTTTTATGAGATACAATTGATTATTAGATTTGGTGCTTTCTGGTACATGTTTATAGATCATTTTTAGAGTTTGGTATTTGATGGTGATAGGTACATAAGATGTCTTCAATTTGAGGACATGTTTGGGTATGGTTTAAGAATTGGAGTATCATGTGGGTGATAGTTGAGTGTAGGTACATCATTGATGTCAATTATGGTACCATGGATATACAAGTACATATGTTGCATTAATACAATATAATCATGTTTGTAGTGATTAGTGATGATTTAGTTTGATATAAAGAGGTTTTTTCTTATCTCTTTGATGATTTTTTGGTTACTTGACTATAGTACATAAGTGTGGAAATGTTTGGAAAATTAGATTGGATGTTGATTTGGTGTTTGAGTCATATGGTCTATAGGATTGTTCTCTTTGATATCTTTGTTTATAATTTACTAATGAGATAATGAGTTTGCATGTTTCATTATTTGGATCTATGACTTATGCAACTATGTGGGTAGGCCACCCATTTGATTACAGTGGGATGACTTAAATGTGGAATATCTATATCAACTAGGTTTATAGATTACCTTGGGATGAATTGAATGTGGAATATCTATATCAACTAGGTTTTATTCATTGTTATTTCAAACTTCATTATTTGTCCTTGTATGTGGTTATTAGTGCATTAGTATATTTTCTTTTGAGATGAGAGAATAGATAATGTTCGGATAGTTTACATTGGGACTTTTAGCATGAGGTTTTATCACAATACCATGATTTTTTGTTTATTCATTGATTGAAATTTTCAATTGGAGCTTTTGAAAATTATGTGTTGGTAGTTTTTGATTGATTTATAATTGACAATTATTGGTGGTTGTATGTATCTTCTTGGCTTGGAGATATTGGTTTCACTTGATGTTGCTGATATATTAGTTGTGTTTGTGTAGAACTAGAGGACCTTCATTTAAGAGATTGTTGTCATGATGACATATTTGACTTGGTATATGGTTTAATGGTATTTATTGGTAGTGATGTGGATTTACCATTGGATGGTGAATGATCTTCTCTAGTATTTTATATGTTGGATGATGCCTTGGATCCTATTATTGTAGAAGGGTCTTTTACATTTACTAGTTCAATATTAGGAGATCATTATCTTCATGTTGATTGGAGATGTTGAAATCTTGAGGACTCAAGGAGACCTTGGTTGAGATGTGGTTTATGCTTTCATTTGACATGTTATCCTTGTTTGATAAGATGGTTTGTTACTATATCATGATGCACTCTTGATTTTAGATTTGAATTTTGACATGATAAGAGCATTTGATATGTTCATATGGAGTATGTTATCTCTTTGGATGAGATAGTGAGATCTTGTTGTCATATTGTTTATGTTCCTACTTTTTGATATTAGAGCTTTAAAATCAATATTGGCTCAATGTTTTAATATCGAGTACATTTATCAGTTTATGGATACTTCATGATGGTGTTGTGTTGCACTTCGAATTTGGCATGGATTGATCAATCACAGGTTCTCATGGATACTTAGAGTTAGATGATGTTGATATTATTTTTGTGATTAGAGATATTGAATTATGACAATTAATTATTTTATGAGGAAGATTAAGGAGCATTCACCTGATATGGATTTGAGAGGAGAGTGTTCTTGGATTACTCTTGGAGACTTAGATAACTTGATGAGAATTATCTTTTATCCACTATTGATATACTTTATGATTTACTACTTGAGAGGTATTGCCCATTATTCCTTTCAGTTGCATTATGATTTATGCTTGTCTTTCATAGCTATGGATCTTGAGCTATGGTGATTGTTAGTTCTTGAGGGCTCATTTGAGAGATGTTTGGAATTGGTTATCACCTTATGCACATGTTATTATTATAATATCATTATGATTGAGTTTAGAATATGGTTTATTGGGCTTATTCCTTGGATTGAGAATGATATTGGTTTGATATTCTTTTTTATGTGAGGCTCACATCTATGTTGATTATATAACATATATGTTGGTTTGGTCCAAGGGATTGAACAAGTTTTGGATGTTGTTATGGTTTTTTATTTGGAGCTTTATGGATGAGATAATACTTGACATAATTGGAATTTAGAGTTGTATATAGAAGGACATGCTACAAGTTTTTATTTGTAGTGTTTCTCTCTTTATCTTCCTAGATGTTCAGTTTTTCTTACATTGGATTTGAATATTGTTGGAGTTATGTGATTTATTGTTTGCATTTATGTGTTGTCATGTGGGAGATGACATGGGGGTTCCTTTATCTATTTATTTTTTTGGTTGAGAAAATGAGAGAGCATCGAAGATGTGTTATGAGAGTTGTACTTGCAAGTTATTGGTTCATAGGTTTTTGTCTTTTTATTGTATGGTTTCTTCGATGAATTTCATGTTCATATGATTTGATGATGGTGGCATATTGTGGGAGAGTATCTAGTTATGTCGATTGCACATGTAGACCACTATAAATGTTCCTCAAGGCTATAGGTTTATGGTCACACTTTCTATGTGATGTCATTAGTGGATTCATTTATGATTTAACACTCCCTATGCAATGAAAGCTTCTAAGTGTGTATGTGGAAAGTATTACACCTGGAGCTTATGTTTTCATGTTATAGGTATGTTGGTGTTATGGGATTCACATTATATGTTTTATATACCTTGGAGGTATGGATAGTTGGATGTGTTGCACTTACTATGGGTATTATTTCAACTATGTTTGTTGTCTTGACAACTACCAAAGCATGGTGTTACCTTTGGATTAAGTGTTTGTTTTTAGGATATTAGATGAGACAAGATTTATGATTCATTTGCAAAAGATTATGTATATTTATCTTTGGATGGATTCTATTCATGTCTAGTGCTAGTGACATGCTGGAAGGTGAGAGAGTTCATGTACGAGTTGGTAGTCCACTTTGTTTATGTTGAAAGCATCATGATGGAGCACACAAAGCACTTTGTTTCATGATGGTAGATGTGGATAGAGGTATTTTTACCTTGTTCATATTTGGCTACTTATTGAACCTTATACAATGAATACAAAAAGTGAGAAAATGCTATGAAATAGGTACTCCACACTTTGCATAATAATGTTTATTATTGTCATATTTTATCATGTAAATATTGTATCTATGAGCACCTAGATGGACTTACAACAAATAGAAATTCTTTTAGAATATTATTGGGGTCACTTGATGTTGTGATGTAACATTGTAATATTATCAATTGTAATATTCTATCAATTGTAACATTCTATCAATTGTAACATTCTATCAATTGTAATATGTTGATGTAATATTATGTTGATCTCCTACTTATCAATTGTAATATTATGTTGATGTAATTATTTAATATTTGTCATGCCCAGATTTCCTTAGGCAAAAACACAACTAATTTTTATTTACAACTCATTTTACAACAGCAGTACAAGCACATGAATAAACAGGTTATCGCAAAGCAAAATAAATAAATAAGGTGCATTAATCTTCCTACAAGTTACAGTTTTTTTTAAAATTTTATTTACAACTTGGAAAACATGTCACTTTTTACAAACACTACAAAACTTTACAAGAAGACTATCTTACAAGATTTTACAAGAAGAAATAGATGAGACAAAGACTTATATTACATTTTTACAAGGTACACTTTACACCCAATACCAAATTAAGGGGATTCACAAACACTACATTCTTTCATAGTCCTGGCTTGGTCCAACCAAGATATCTTGAAAAAAATCTGCAAGAAAATAAAACAACTCTTCCATGGAATACTTTCCTCCCTACCATATGGCATCATGAGACCCTGTAGGTCCTAGCCAACCCCCGAGCAAGGGGAAAACAAGCCATCATAAAACACCCATACATCCCTCAAATATTGCACACATCGCATTACTTCATGAAACAATAACACATACATCATTCTTGCCTTCACACAAGGATCTACAACAAAAACTTTTCTTACATGGCCATTCAGAAACAAGGATCTATTAAGACCCACTCAACAAGTAGAAAATAAGAACTTCAAGCAAAAACACCCTTGTTTCATCACTAGCTCACATAACATACACATTTATCACTACAACATAAGAGATTCAAAACACTTTTCCCACACAATACTCTCATGAATGAACTCAAGGACTTACACAAAGCATAACAACAACTCACAACACACATATACCAAACTAAAATTCCTTCCTATTCATATGAATTCATAAATTGCATAAACTCCATTAATGGAGGTTGAGGTGCACATACCTCCACCTGAAGTTATGGTAAATAGATGAAGTGAGTCTTCCCTTTTCTTCCCTTTTTCTTCTCTAATTTTCTCCAAGCTCCTAGATTGTCTCTAAAGTTGGAGAGTGGGTGATTAGGCAACACAATCCAAGTTTGCCACTAAAATAGGCCTCTCACACTCTCCCATGCCCTTGGGAGAGTTGTGAGCTTCCCATTGGGTGACCTATCCAAAACCTTACAACTTTCCTAAAGTGGAACTGCAAAAAGGTGAATGGGGAAGAGAGTTGGAAGCTTTTTGACTAAAGAAGTTTCCCATGTGAGTTTGATTTTCGACATTTGACAAAAGCCCACTTTTGGAGGGCTTCCCAAGGTGGCTCTAGGGTGTCTTATGGTTAAAAGGGACCCTTACCCATAGGTATTACCCATGGGCCTTCTATTTTTGTGTAAAACAACTCCCTAGGGGTCAGTTTGACCCTTCAAAACCCATCCCAAAGGCAAAATTCGAAATTAGAGAGGATGTGACTACTCATGTGTTCCCTAACCAAGGCAAAGCTGTGGGGAATACAAATTGTACTAGTGTTAGATGGTGACATGCATTCACTCCATGAGGTCCATTTCCAACTCAAAATACAAACACATGTGTCAATTGACACCACAACACATTCACAATTACACTTGGCACTTCCACTAAACAACTTAATATAGTAAAACAACTTAAATACATTCACATCCACATACTTTACAAAATAAATTACGTCACAGGGAGGTCTTGTATCTCTTTGGGACATGACCTTGATGTCATAGAGATAATATACACATGTTGGCTTGACTCCCCTTAAATTCCATGGTTTTATCCTTGCACACACACACA
Organism: Chamaecyparis obtusa; assembly: GCA_027943335.1. Classification (NCBI taxonomy): domain Eukaryota; kingdom Viridiplantae; phylum Streptophyta; class Pinopsida; order Cupressales; family Cupressaceae; genus Chamaecyparis; species Chamaecyparis obtusa. The sequence goes on along the minus strand of BSBK01000800.1, from coordinate 1,293,950 downwards.
CTCAAGATAATATCAGTAATTCCAAGAATGCGTTATGTATATAATCCAAGTAAAGTACCATATAAATCCATTTGTACATATACATCAATTACGTCTACATACCACATCACCTCATTCACATATTTAAATCCACATTTCTCCAAATCCAAAATTGATCTATATATATATATATATATATATAGTAAATTGAAAATATCCCTAACCAGGTTTCATAACCCGATTCCTAATAGACCATATTCATTTATATTCTCTATTTCTAAAGCATATCACAATTCTATTTATTTAAATTACCTCAATTAAATTGGAACAAGTCCCATATATCAATATATGATTCAAGCTCTTCGTTCTTTATCATTTCATTTAGATCGTAACTATGAGCTTGCAAAACATAACCCAAGTAAAATGAAATACCAATGCACTAGGGCCTTTCATCAAATCATGTCAGAATGTATCATATTGTAATAACATTATCCTAATTTAACACATGGTACAAAATCAACAGGTTTAGATCCTAGATTACACAATGCTATCTTAAAACAAGACGGTCCTTAAACCATGTTAAACATTGATCCTAACAACATACTTACCACTACACCTAATTTGCAATCGCCCCATAATACAATTTTGCCGTGGATTCCTTCTTTATTAATTTTCTAGTATGTTTCCCGAAGATGGTTAACTCAAGGTCATTTCTAATCCATCTCATATTTAATTGTTGATCCTATAAGGTCTTTTAATCTACAACCTCACTAATCAAACTGGTTAATAGTGTGCACATGTCAACTCATAAGGTTTTTATACTTTCTTAAGCTAAACTTAGTCTTGGTTATGCTAGTGAAATCAAATCATCAACACTATTGTTGTACAATTCATTATTTTGTATGAAGTGGTTTACATAATCACATTACAAGGATTCTCACCAAGGTAATATGTTCTAGTAGGGCTCAACAAGGCTAAAAGACTAACGGTCTCCCAACCTTATCCACAAAAGTGTCTCACATAGAGGGAGAATGGTAGGGGCCAATAAAATTGCATAGCTCAATTCTATCACAAAAATTTACTTTTATTTGAAGCCTTCCTAATTATAATTTAGATGGAATTTCCAAGCATCTTAGAGTAACATTAATTCTATCATGTAAACATAGGTATACACCTTCATGATCTAATACCACAATAGTTAAATAAAGGTAACATTACTTCAAAACTATGTCTTAAATTAACATATTCCATGAATTCGTTTGAAAATGAAATCTATTCCAAATAAGTTGACAAACTATAATCAAGATATCTAATAACCTCACATAAAATCTATGGAAAGTTTGCAAGAAATAACAATAGTGCTTACCAGAGTGTTCTTACCAAGATGAGGGAAATGGAGGGGTCCTACATCTAGAGATTGTCTAAGTTGGAGGAGGCTTGGAAAGTGGATAGCTCTTTTACAACTTTCTTCCTTAAGCATTGGACTCTAGGTTGGTGAAACTTTATTCTTACTTTCTTATTTTGTTATCATGATGAGAGGAAAAGAGCTCTCATGCAAGTTTATTTCTTGAATGCAAAATCTTGTCATTTCCTTTGTATTGTATGTGTGAACATAGTGTTGTTGTGTTAATGGAGGATGTTGTTTTATTGTTGTTGTTGTTGTATCATGTTCTTGTGTTGAGTAAATTTTGTTTCTTGTAGAAATAAGAGAATCATGAGCTCATTGTTGAGCATGATTCTTGCATTTGAAAATATCCCTAACCAGGTTTCATAACCCAATTCCTAATAGACCATATTCATTTATATTCTCTATTTCTAAAGCATATCACAATTTCATTTATTTAAATTACCTCAATTAAATTGGAACAAGTCCCATATATCAATATATGATTCAAGCTCTTCGTTCTTTATCATTTCATTTAGATCATAACTATGAGCTTGCAAAACATAACCCAAGTAAAATGAAATACCAATGCACTAGGGCCTTTCATCAAATCATGTCAGAAAGTATCATATTGTAATAACATTATCCTAATTTAACACATGGTACAAAATCAACAGGTTTAGATCCTAGATTACACAATGCTATCTTAAAACAAGACGGTCCTTAAACCATGTTAAACATTGATCCTAACAACATACTTACCACTGCACCTAATATGCAATCACCCCATAATACAATTTTGCCATGGATTCCTTCTTTATTAATTTTCTAGTATGTTTCCCGAAGATGGTTAACTCAAGGTCATTTCTAATCCATCTCATATTTAATTGTTGATCCTATAAGGTCTTTTAATCTACAACCTCACTAATCAGACTGGTTAATAGTGTGGACATGTCAACTCATAAGGTTTTTATACTTCCTCAAGCTAAACTTAGTCTTGGTTATGCTAGTGAAATCAAATCATCAACACTATTGTTGTACAATTCATTATTTTGTATGAAGTGGTTTACATAATCACATTACAAGGATTCTCACCAAGGTAATATGTTCTAGTAGGGCTCAACAAGGCTAAAAGACTAACGGTCTCCCAACCTTATCCACAAAAGTGTCTCACATAGAGGGGGAATGGTAGGAGCCAATAAAATTGCATAGCTCAATTCTATCACAAAAATTTACTTTTATTTGAAGCCTTCCTAATTATAATTTAGATGGAATTTCCAAGCATCTTAGAGTAACATTAATTCTATCATGTAAACATAGGTATACACCCTCATGATCTAATACCACAATAGTTAACTAAAGGCAACATTACTTCAAAACTATGTCTTAAATTAACATATTCCATGAATTCGTTTGAAAATGAAATCTATTCCAAATAAGTTGACAAACTACAGTCAAGATATCTAATAACCTCACATAAAATCTATGGAAAGTTTGCAAGAAATAACAATAGTGCTTACCAGAGTGTTCTTACCAAGATGAGGGAAATGGAGGGATCCTACAGTATTGGGGAAAGAAAATTAATAAAGTATCCAATATTAAATGCAGTCTCATGGGGTTAGGTAGAACATGGTTTTAGCACATATTTTATGTAATACCACTTAGTGGTTTTGCTTTGTTTTTAATAAAAGAAACCAAAATGGTAGTTTTTGAAATTATATAGTTTTCACATATGTGGAGGTTGGAAGCATGACATGTGATATCTAGTTATATGCTTGTTCAGATGGAGTGCTTGTTGATGGCTAGGGTTTTGAAGACTTTCATGGATGTATTCTAATGTTGCATTGATAAACAATACATGGATGATAGATGCTTTTGGAGGCTAATATTTTCCTTTATGATGGTTTTTCCAACGTATATCTTGTCTCACATTTTATGGGTATGTTGTCTATTTTATTGCATTTAGATGTAATCAAGTAATAGGGATCAATAGAAAACATGTAATTTAACATAAGAGATCTCAACCACAAAGAGATTTATTAGTGCAATTAGTATTCCTAATCATCAAGAAAGAATGTAAGATAAACAATAAGCATAAACATCATACATAATGAAATACATTTAAGAACATGAATATTCAAACCATATGAAATCCTTCCTTGGTGCTCTCCTTCTCATGCAATGTGGGCTCTCAGAATTGAGCTCAAGATTATGCTAGCATAAGATTCAAAGCAATTGTGGTTTTTTTAAATATGAGAAAAAGACTCTCTATTTATAAGATTTTAGGGTTTTCAACCAAGAATCCATGATTGAAGGGTTGATTAATTGTGATTAATGAGTTGAACTCATAATGAGCTCAACTCTTCTTGACTGCCTTTATTGGATGATTGATTGCTCTATCAACAAATAGATTGGAGAGATGACTTGAATAGATTGGTGAGATAACATAAGAGGATAGTGAGTTAACTGATTGTATGGAGGAGTTAATTGGTTGCATGTTAATAATTACATAAATACAATAACTATAAAGATGGGATATTAATTAAATTTGGTTATTTAATTAATCGAATGACATAAGGAATAATTAACTAATGTTTAATTATTTAATTACTTTATAGATGAATAACTAGTGAAATATTTATTAGATGATTAATAATTAAGGTAATTAATCAAAATCACTTAATTATAGAATTAAGGAGAAATGATGATTTTGATTTAGAATATGGTAGAACAACGTAATTAATAACATAATAAAGATTATCTAATAACTTAAGAGGAAAGCTAATGAAATTGATGCTTGCAGGCATGAGACATTTTTATGTGTCTACATTTTGCCCCTCTTTGATATAATGATTTTTAGGCGTTGTTTCAAAGAATAATAAATATTATGCCCCAGTATGCCCTGTAATACCCCAAAAATGGGCTATAGGTTCATTAACCTCCTACATCTTCAAATCGAATGAAATTAACATCAAAGTCCTAACATAAGGCACATCTGAACATCATCAAATCCTAATTGATTATCCTAAATTCTGCATCGGAGAATATTCCTAGTAATATTCCTAATTTATCTTAATTATCTTTAATTTAATTAATTGAATATGATGAATATTTAATTAATTAATTTAATTCCACCACTTAATTATTTAATTGAATTTAATTATATTTATTCCTAAATTATATTATTTAATTCTGACAATAAATCAAAATATCATATGACTAATTGATTAAATTATTATTTAATTAATTAAAGTCAATTGTCAAATTTAATGATATAGTTTTGAATAAAAGTTTGATTTAATAATTGATTAACCCGTAAATCAATTGTTTTAAAATTCAAAATCAGTTAAGTTGAGAATAAATCACTTTATTTATTTATTTAATTCATAATTGCTTATGCACATTCAAAGAGCAGTTAAACTTTAAATTAGAAAAGCAATTCAAGTTGTTAACTTTTGGGAACTCAACATCGATTTTGAGTTCAAAGTTGATCTAAACTTTTGATTTGAGTTAAAAAGTTGTTTTTGCATGATTTTGTGAGTTAATTTGTTTCTAATTTCTTGTTGACTCAAAAATCAACCTGAGTTCATCAAGAGTGATTTATGGCTTTTCTCAGCACCTCCAAAGCCCTGGATTTCTATAAAACCAAGGCTCAGCTCTTCATAATTCATCTCACAAGTTTGCACAATTACTTTGGCGAATTGACATCTAAAGAATCATCAAGCTTCTGGCGAATTAGCATTTTGTGAGATCAATCCTATTTATTTTAGTTTCATATCATTATTTAGTTTACTTTTGCATATCAAGTTTCATAGCATAGATTTCTATCATATCATTGTTAGCGTAATTTGCATATCAGTTTTTCATATAGAATATATTCATATCCATATTTTCATATTATTGCACATAAAACATAAAAATATAAATTAATTTGCATTCATCTCATATCTAGATTCTTCATTCAAATCCTTCATTTAGGTGTCGTCAAGGTCACTAATCTCGATATAATTTGAGAATACATACTCGCATCTACTAGAAGGCAGTAAATCTCCTGGTTAGATTAACTTCCATTTCATTACATGATTTTGATTTTTTCTAACCTCTAATGTTTTACTAAAGTGTTGTGTCTACAGCTAGGTACAATTTTCACACACACATTTCTGGCGTCCATTGTGGGGCCCTAAAATGGGTTTCCATTTCAATTTTATCAAATTCTATCAATTTTATGTCATTTTCTGATCAAAACAATGATTTTTATTTTTCTATCCATACATCTTCATACAAATTTTGTCAGAAAGTCATTTCAGCAGAGATCCACTGTCGTATGATAATTGATTTGATCAAGGATCGTGCCAGTCTATACACATTGTCGTTTGAAAGTCAGAAAGTCATATCATCAGGTACCCAGAGTCGTATGAGTTTTTGGACTGTCGTCTGGGAGGTAACCCACAATCGTACGAGTTTTGAGACCAGAATTCAATTGTCATTTCATCTTTCTAGGCAGTTTTCCAAATTTTCTTTTCAAATTTGGACTAACAGCTAACATTAACAATTGGAGTTTGTTGTTTCTAATTGATTACTTACTGGTTTTGATTGGGAAAACCGTGAAAGATTGCTAAAAATAGGTAAAAATCTACTAAGTGCATTGCGAGGAATTCAGGTAATCTTCTCAGCTAATAATGTTTCGATTTGGATTAAAAAGAACTCTTGCGTGTCAAGCTTGTGTGACCTTAATTGCTTTCATATCATAGATTTCATTTTGGGCTATTAAAAAATGAACATAGATTTGCTTTTCAACATCTTTGTTACACATAGTAAATAGGCCCTATGAACACTATTTGTGGCTCTTGAGAGAGTGGATTTCCAGTGAAACTCTTCTCAACGAAGGAACCCTTGTAGGTAGGGAGGATACTGAGGGAGTCTCACATTCTACTAGATTTGTGCGTCTTCAGCTTCTGATTGATACATTCTCTCTTCGGAGAGGTTGATAGATCATGAGTGGTTGACATCATAGATCTTTGTGAGATAATCTTGGTCTTAGCATGTCAGATTAATCTATCTGCTTTGTTTTGGTTAAAAGTGAAAAGGCTAGAGGACTATGCTCTACTCCCTTTTTGGGTAGTATCAGAAACTCAGATCCTTGAATCTGGAACCAGTCCCCATGTGGTATATTTTGTGAGTCACCTTTAGAGAGGGTTAACCATAGTGGACATTCCCTTAATTGGGTCAACCACGTTGATGGAACCTCAAGTGGTAATAGTCATTTTCACTGTGGTAGTGACAACCGCTATATAAATGTCCTCATGGAAGAAATCTCCATAGGTGTGGTCTCTTGTTGGGCTGTCAGACCTCCCTAGCAGATCCTAAAGATTAAGTTCTCAGACTGTGTCAAAACCCTGGTGTGCTTGGATTGGAATTCGCCCTCTTGAGATCATAAAAGTTGTAGAGTCAGACCATTACTACAAACCCTAGTGAGGCCAAATTTTCATTTTCTAGGTATATGTACGTTAATGCAAAACTTTTTGGAACATACACTATTAGCACTCCTAGGGATTAGCACAATTCAGTCACTTCATTATTCATGCGTAGGGTTGCTTTGTCCCCTGTTCATTATTTTTAGACATGCTTGAAATCACTTGCTTGCTATTTTGCGTGCTTGTTTATCTATCTGGTTACTAAGAATGAATCAATCTGCTACAATCTTCAAATCTGGATAGACAATTTTGTGAACACTCTCAAACTAAAAATTTGAAAAATTGCAAAATCTGATGTCAAACACCTTTCTAGAGTCAATAGTCATTTTGTAAAGTTAGAAAGTCGTACGACTTTTGGTTATTGTCATTTCAAAACCCCTAGATTATCGTATGGTATCAGGTACATTGTCATACGAATTTTGTTGCTAGTCAATTCCAAAGAGTCAGAAACCCTGCTATCAACTATCATGTGAGTTTTGCAATAGTCGTACGAGTTTTTCAATTATCATTTCATGCTATACCCATTGTCATACGAGCCTGTCAAAAGTCATTTGAGAATTTTTTTTGAAAAGTTGCCAGAAAGTTGTTAGAATTGCCAGATACCCAGCTTTTTCAACCTATTTCTAGAATTTGTCAAACAAATCACTATGTAAGGAATAGAGCAACTACTATTGAGAATCCAATCATTTTCCTAAGGTGGTCTTTTGAATCTGATTCATCCTTCTATTTAATTGATTTGAGTCTTTTTCATCTTGTGTCAAAACCTTGTCATAACTATCAAATCTTCAATCAATCATCAAAATGACTAAGTGTTGTGAGCTCATGTCCGCTATATTTTAGGCATCTACCCATATATCTAGGGCACAGTATCCTTCATCTATGTCTAATCTAAGCTTCAATCAATCAAACCTTGACAAGGTTGCGTCATCTGATATTCTTGAATCATTTCATTCTTTAGTTGTCTTCGTCTCATTCTTCTGCTTCACCCAAGGTTAATGGTGGAAACTAGAGCTTCCTCGCACAAGAAATCTAGAGAAGCATATCATACCTTGCCTCTGTTAACTCATGTGGGTCCAACTCTTGAGCAACTCTACAATTCTAGTCTTTACAAAGATGACGGTCTTGGGAACTTTCGATTAAAAATTGGTTATATTCCTCCACCATCAACTCATGGAGGTAATCCTCAATCTATTCCAGGGATCCCTAAAACTCCTACCATGTCTCAAGCAGGGACAAACTTTGGCTCTCAAAGAGCTCAATCTCAACATGGTGCAGATCAGGAACCCACACTTGAAGAAATTGCTCAATATCAAAAAGATGATAACTTTAAACGAATGATGAAGTATTTCTTGAAAGAAGATAGAGAAGCATACTTTCTAGAGCTAGCTCATCAAGGACCTAAACTTCCTCCTAACTTTAATGTCAAAAATATCATTACACACGAGGAAGAACTCCTCTTACGGCTATGGTGAAACAAATGCACACCATGCAAGTCAAACTTAACAAAATGGAAAAAGAAAAGGAACTTAAGGAATTCTCCATGGAGGCCCTGTGTCCTTTTCCATTTGATAAAGACTTGTATATGCCACCATTCCCTAAGAAGGTGGAAATGCCTAAATATGATAAGTATGATAGAAAATCTAACCCTCAAGATCATGTTAGAGAATTTTGTACTCAATCTATGGAGTTCATGCACGAACCAACCTATCTGATGTGTCTCTTTCCTTGATCTTTGGGAGGAGCAACCATTCATTGGTGTTCTAGGATGCCTCCTACAATCAAGACCTTCAAGGAGTTGATCAAATTATTCTATCAGCAATACTCCTACAACATCCAACATCCAGTCACCATGATTGACATCTGTAATCTCAAGTAATATCCAAGAGAACCATTCCTGACATTTGTTAAAAGATGGAGAAAGAAGTTTTCTCTCTATGCCAGGCCTATTCCAGAAACTAAAAAGTTGGAAATCTTCATCAACAACCTTGTTCCAGAAATCAACCACCCTTTACAAATGCAAAATCATACATCTTTTGACAAGATGGTAGACAATGCAATCAAAATAAAAAAAGTACTTGTAAAAAAAGGAGACATCACACTTCAAAAGGACAAGTATGAATCTAGATCTAGTTCTAAAGAATAGAACAAAAATTGGAACAAGAATAAGGGCATCATCACAAATGGCATTGTTGATAATCTCCATGCCCCATCTAAGGCACCTACTTTCAATCTAGCTATTGGTACCCAAGCCATCAAAGCTTCAACACAAAAGGTGCCCGAATCATCTCAAAAGAAGCCAGAATACAAATCTTGGTCCATTGATAATAAACGGAAGTTCACTCCTCTTGGAGAATCCTTGGAATTAGCTATGAGGACTTTGTTGGCTAATAACATCATTTCTTTGCCTGAGATCTGATATTTTGGTTGTGACTTCATTTGTACTTGTCATGTTTGATATTTGATATTTGATTTATGATTTATGATGATATCATGTGATGTTTATGCTATGAATAGAGTAGAATGTATGTATGGATTAATGCAATGCAATGATTTCTTTTATATGCATGGATGTTATGCAAATGTATTTGATTATGTAAAGGTGTATGTATGGTTTATGCTTATACACATTGATGAATTGTAATGCAACAAATGATTATGATATGTAAATGCAATGATTCACATGATACGTTTTGCAGGTATTGATGAAGACAAGTATTCAAAAGGACATTTAACCCAGGAGGATAACTGCTTGTGATTCAATGAAGAGACCTTCGAGTTAGGTTTTAGCTCTCGTTAGATTTGAAGAGATATTTGAAGAATTGTTTAAGCATTGAAGTTTGTTTAATCAACCGTTGTGATTTGAGCTATACAAGGATGAACCTAAAGCTCAAGTTGTCCAAACTAGTGACTCTACAGTCTCCGAAATCCCTTCTGAATCATATGGCCCAGGGTGCAAATTGATAGCAAAAATGGGATATCTAAGTAAAGGACCTCTAGAAATTAGAGGAAAAGGTATTATGACACCTATTTCACATATTGGTAGGGCAAACAAAGATGCTATTGGCTTAGGCTTTAAAAAGAAACCCTTCCACCTCAAAGGTAACTGTTCTCATGTCATAGAGCAGATCGCACTAGGAGAACCCCTCCTTGCGAAGGAAGAAATTGAACCATCAGATAGTGATTCAAACAGCTCAGAGCTTATTCCTTATGAATAATTTCCCAAAGAAATCAAAGACCTCCTTGATGCTGAAGACGATACCATAAAAATAATCAATGTAGTAGAAACACAAGAACCTACTATAAAGCAAGAGATAGTTGCAACATAAGAACCATCTGATCTCAAAGCCAATTAAACAGACAAAGAGGAAGGAAATCCTATCACTATCACTAAACACTTGGAGCATTCTAGTGACTCTGAGACTGATTCACATGAGTATGAATTCAAGTTAGAATCTTAGGGTAACCTTTCTTGGGGAATTCATCTTGACTTCACTCATGTTCTTAGATTTCCTAGAGGCATAGACAAAGAATATAATGACTATGAATGGGGAGCCATTTCAGAACTAGATGAGCTTATTACTAAGAAACATTTTGATGTTATTCACCAATATGCACTTAAACCCAACGTGAGTCTAGAGCGAAATGATGAACTAAATGAGTCTTACCCACCTATGGCTGAAGTGGACTTCCATGATGACATTGATCCTATTCATGAATTGAATGTCTTAAGTTGTAATATCACCTTTGAACTTGAGTGTCAGGTTAGGACCAATAATGATAGATCCATATCCGTAAACACTATCTCTCAATCTTTCTCCACTTTGACTATCCGATATCCAGACCTTCTCAATCAAACCTCCACAAATCTGAGCCATGGTATTTATACCTTCCCAAATGACTACGCCCTTGCTTGCTACCTCAATGTAGTTGAGCCTATGAGGACTTCCATCAGTGAACCCAACATTAGCATGATGGAGTCAGACATCAAGTATCTTAATCAGAAAAATAAGAATAAGAATAAAAAGAAAAGGAGTTCTGAGGGTGAAAACCACTTTGTGGTAGTCTCAGAACCTACAAAAGTAAAAATAAAAGACATATCCGAAGGTGAAAACCTCTTTGAGGTGCCTAAGGATGAGATATTTGATGTCCTTCTGAGTCATTTATAGGATAGATCTCCAGTTCTAATTGAGCCCACTCAATCTATCAACTTGGGAACAACAGAGGAGCCACAGTTGATCCATGTAGCACAATCCTTATCAGAAGAAGAAAAGCAAAAATTTACAACATTCTTAACAGAGAATAAGATCAAATTTGCATGGAAATATTTAGATATGCCAGGGTTGGATCCTAATCTTATAATGCATCACTTATCTATAGCTCCAAAGGTCAAACTTGTCAAGCAAAAATTGAGAAAGATGCATCCTCATGTTGCACTCTTGGTAAAAGCTGAATTAGAGAAGCTCCTGAAAGTCAGATTCATTTGAGTTATTGATTATGCAGAATGGATCTCTAATATTGTACTTATTTCAAAACTAGATAAATCAATCAGAGTATGTACAGATTTTCAAGATGTAAATAGAGCATGCCCTAAGGATGATTTTCCATTACCTAACATTGATATGATAGTGGATATGACTACGGGTTTTGAGATGTATTCTTTAATGGATGGTTTCTCTGGATATAATCAAATAAAAATTACTCCAGAAGATAAGGAGAAAATTGCTTTCACGTGTGCATGGGGTACCTTATGTTGGAATGTTATGCCATTTGGGCTTAAGAATGCTGGTGCTACATATCAAAGAGCCATGACATCTATTTTTCATGACATGATGCATAGGACTATGGAGGATTATGTTGATGATACTTTAGCAAAATCTATGATTAGAGATGAACATCTAAATGACTTGAACAAGATACTAGACAAAATGGAAAAATTTAGTCTCAGACTAAATCCTAAGAAATGTGCTTTTGGTGTCACTTCTGGAAAACTCTTATGATACATAGTCTCAAAGAAAGGTATTGAAGTTGATCCAGCTAAAGTGAAGGCTATCATGGAGATGCAACCTCCAAAGAATATTAGTCAAATGAGGACATTGAAAGGAAGAGTTCAATCTATCAGAAGATTCATATCACAGCTAGCAGACATATCACAACTTTTTACAAAAACATTACATAAAGGTGTGACCTTTGCATGGAATGAAGAATGTGAGAAGAAATTTGACCATATCAAACAATATCTATCAAATCCACCTATTTTGATGTCTCCTATTCAAGGGAAGCCATTGATATTATATGTCTCCACAACAGATACATCATTGGGGGCATTACTAGCACAACATGATGACAAGAAGAAGGAAATAGCTATATACTATATCAGTAGGACATTGGTGGCATACAAAAATAATTATTCTATGATTGAGAAGGCTTGTCTAGCTGTGATCTTTGCATCATAGAAACTAAGACATCACATGTTGGTACATACCACACATTTGATATTCTTGAATCATTTCATTCTTCAGTTGTCTCCATCTCATTCTTTTGCTTCACCCAAGGTTAATGGTGGAAACTAGAGCTTCCTCGCATAAGAAATCTGGAGAAGCATCTCATACCTTACCTTTGTCAACTCACGTGGGTCCAACTCTTGAGTAACTCTACAATTCTAGTCTTTACGAAGATGACAGTCTTGGGAACTTTCGATTAAAAACTGGTTATATACCTCCACCATCAACTCATGGAGGTAATCCTCAATCTATCCCATGGAGCCCTAAATCTCCTACCATGTCTCAAGCAGGGACAAACTTTGGCTCTCAAAGAGCTCAATCTCAACATGGTGCAGATCAGGAACCCACACCTGAAGAAATTGCTCAATATCAAAATGATGATAACTTCAAATGAATGATGAAGCATTTCTTGAAAGAAGATAGGGAATCATACTTTCTAGAGCTAGCTCATCAAGGAGCTAAACTTCCTCCTAATTTTAATGTCAAAAATATCATTACACATGAGGAAGAAACTCCTCTTATGGCTATGGTGAAACAAATGCATGCCATGCAAGTCAAACTTAACAAAATGGAGAAAGAAAAGGAACCTAAGGAATTCTCTATGGAGGCCCTATGTCCTTTTCCATTTGATAAAGACTTGTATATGCCACCATTCCCTAAGAGGGTGGAAATGCCTAAATATGATAAGTATGACAGAAACTCTGACCCTCAAGATCATGTCAGAGAATTATGTATTCAATCTATGGAGTTCATGCATTAACTAACCTATCTGATTCATCTCTTTCCTTGATCTTTGGGAGGAGTGACCATTCATTGGTTTTCTAGGATGCCTCCTATAATCAAAACCTTCAAGGAGTTGATCAAATTATTCTATCAGCAATACTCCTACAACATCCAACATTCGGTCACCATGATTGACATCTGTAATATCAAGCAATATCCAGGAGAACCATTCTTGACATTTCTCAAAAGATGGAGAAAGAAGTTTTCTCTATATGCCAGGCCTATTCCAAAAACTAAAAGGTAGAAATCTTCATCAACAACCTTGTTCTAGAAATCAACTATCCTTTACAAATGCAAAATCATACATCTTTTGACAAGATGGTAGACAATGCAATCAAAATTGAAAAAGTACTTGTAACAAAAGGAGACATCACACTTCAAAAGGACAAGTATGAATCTGGATCCAATTCTAAAGACAAGAACAAAAATTGGAACAAGAATAAGGGCATCATCATAGATGGCATTGTTGATAATCTTCATGCCCTATCTAAGGCACCTGCTTTCAATCTAACTATTGGTACCCAAGCCATCAAAGCTTCAACACAAAAGGTGCCCAAATCATCTCAAAAGAAGCCAGAATACAAATCTTGGTCCGCTAATAATAAATGAAAGTTCACTCCTCTTGGAGAATCCTTGGAATTAGCTACGAGGACTTTGTTGGCTAATAACATCATTTCTTTTCCTGAGATCTAACAATCTGATCCTAACCCTAAACTGAAATGGTGGAGAGAGAATGAATTTTGTGATTTCCATTGGGGTAAAGGTCATAAAACTAATAACTGCTTGTGCTTGAAGCATACCATTCAAGACAAGATTGATAATGGAGAAATCACGATTGATAATCCTAAAAACAAAAATGATCATATGACATTTACAAAACCATTTTTGAAACATGGTCAAGAAGTTTCATCTTCTCAACCTAATATGGGAGCAAAGGTCAATTATGCTTACCCTGGAAATAATGTTGTTATCAATATGGTTGAACCCTATCTCTCTAAACATTGCAACGTCATCACCATTGTGCATAGAGATAGAGATTGTTCTTTAGCTAATGCAGTTACTCAATCATAGGCTCAGGCACATTTGAACAGACAAATCCCAGATTCATCAAATGTCCCTAAGATGCCCTTCAATCTTTCTTCCACTTCCAAACAGAAGGCTGCTTCTAAATCTTCCAATCCTAAAGATACAAGGCCAACATCTTATAGCATTGTTCAAGAACTCCAACACACTCATGTGAAAATCTCCATGTTTGAGTTGCTTCAAATATCTCCAGCTCACAGAGGTATTCTAGACAAAGCTTTGCTTGGATCCAATGTTCCTGACGACCTTGATTTAGATAGGTTCCAGAGTATGGTTGGACATCTTACATCTCCACAATATATCTCCTTTTCAGAAGAGGATGACAACTCCTTGAGTCACCCACATAATCAGTTGTTGCATATAGAAGTCTTGATCCATAATCGTAGAGTCAACCGTGTGTTGATAGATGGGGGTGCTGGCCTAAACATTTGTTCTTTTAGCTTGATCACACAATTGGGATTTTTAGAATTAGCTATTGATCCTTGAAAGAAGATTACCATAAAAGCCTATGATAAACAAGAAAGATCTTCTAAAGGCACCATTGTCTTACCTATCAGAGCAGGTCCAGTTATCAGAGATACCGTATGTCAAGTTCTTGATCTACCTTTGGCTTATAATATCCTTCTAGGGAGACCATGGATACATGAAATGCAAGCTATTCCTTCTACGTACCATCAATGTTTGAAGTTCCCCTATGAAAGAGTAGAGGTTACTATCCCCACCGATATATCCACCACTTGCAATGCATTGAAGGAAAGTGTAGATAAACTTGTGCCTAATAACAGAGAGTCTTCCAGTAAGTCAACAATAGAAGCATCCACATCTAAGATTGAATGACATTGCAAAAGAGGTCAATATCAAAGAAAGTAGCATGGGAGGATATACTATAGAGCCAGTCTTATCTTTGACATCTCTCCCTCTCTTGCCTAAATCTTATGGACAGTCTCTAAAACAGTCCAAACCAGAACCTAAAGAACCTCTTGAGGCATATAAAAGAAATTTTGTGGCAAAACAAGTCTCCAAGCAATAATTTGAAGAGGATGAAGCTGTGCTTGCATGGCTATACAAGGATGAACCTAAAGCTCAAGTTGTTCAAACTAGTGACTCTATAGTCTCTGAAATCCCTTCTGAATCATATGGCCTAGGGTGCAAATTGATAGCAAAAATGGGATATCTAGGTAAAGGACCTCTAGGAATCAGAGGAAATGGTATTATGACACCTATTTCACATACTGGTAGGGAAAAAAAAGATACTGTTGGCTTAGGCTTTAAAAAGAAACCCTTCCACCTCAAAGGTAATTGTTCTCATGTCATAGAGAAGATCACATCAGGAGAACCCCTCCTTACGAAGGAAGAAATTAAACCATCAGATAGTGATTCAGATAGCTCAGAGCCTATTCCTTATGAAAAATTTCCCAAAGAAATCAAAGACCTCCTTGATGCTGAAGATGATCCCATAAAAAGAATCAATGTAGTAGAAACACAAGAACCTACTATAAAGCAATAGATAGTTGCAACATAAGAACCAGCTGATCTCAAAGATGATCAAATAGGTAAGGAGGATGGTGGTAGTCATTCTGAGACTGATTCACATGAGTATGAATTCAAGTTAGAATCTGAGGGTAACCCTTCTTGGGGAATTCATCCTGACTTCACTCATGTTCTTAGATTTCCTAGAGGCATAGATGAAGAATCTAATGACTATGAATGGGGAGCCATTCCAGACCAGATTAAGATGAACTTGTTATAGAAAAACATGTAGATTTTATTCACCAATATGCACTTAAACCCAACGTAAGTCTAGAGGAAATTGATGAACTAAATGAGTCTGACCCACCTATGGCTGAAGTGGACTTCCATGATGACATTGAGCCTATTCACAAATTGAATGTCTTAAGTTGTAATATCACCTTTGAACTTGAGCATCAGGTTAGGACCAATGATGACAGATCCATATCCATAAACACTATCTCTCAATCTTTCCCCACTTTGACTATCCAATATCCAGACCTTCTCGATCAAACCTCCACAAATTCAAGCCATGGTATTTATACCTTCCTGAATGACTACGCCCTTGTTTTCTACCTCAATGTAGTTGAGCCTATGAGGACTTCCATCAGTGAACCAAGCATTAGCATGACAGAGTCAGACATCAAGTATCTTAATTAGAAAAATAAGAATAAGAATAAAAAGAAAAGGAGTTCTAAGGGTGAAAACCACTTTGTGGTAGTCTCAGAACCTACAAAAATAAAAATAAAAGATATATTCAAAGGTGAAAACCTCTCTAAGGTGCCTAAGGATGAGATATTTGATGTCCTTCTGAGTCATTTATAGGATAGATCTCTAGTTCTAATTGAGCCCACTTAATCTATCAACTTGGGAACGATAGATGAGCCACAGTTGATCCATGTAGCACAATCTTTATTAGAAGAAGAAAAGCAAAAATTTACAACATTCTTAACAGAGAATAAGATCAAATTTGCATGGAAATATTTAGATATGCCAGGGTTGGATCCTAATCTTATAATGCATCATTTATCTATAGCTCCAAACGTCAAACCTGTCAAGGAAAAATTGAGAAAGATGCATCCTCATGTTTCACTCTTGGTAAAAGCTGAATTAGAGAAGCTCCTGAAAGCTGGATTCATCTAAGTTATTGATTATGTAGAATGGATCTATAATATTGTACCTATTTCAAAACCAAATAAATCAATACGAGTGTGCACAGATTTTAGAGATGTGAATAAAGCATGCCCTAAGGATGATTTTCCACTTCCTAACATTGACATGATAGTGGACATGACTGGAGGTTTTGAGATGTATTCTTTAATGGATGGTTTCTTTGGATATAATCAAATAAAAATTGCTCCAGAAGATCAGGAGAAGACTGCTTTCACATGTGCATGGGGCACCTTCTGTTGGAATGTTATGCCATTTGGGCTTAAGAATGCTGGTGCTACATATCAAAGAGCCATGACATCTATTTTTCATGACATGATGCATAGGACTATGGAGGATTATGTTGATGATACTGTTAGGAATAAGGTGTCTCAACCTTGGATAATTCCTATTCTTATTATTTGTTTTGTAAAATGTATTTCTTGCAAATAATGTTGATGTGTCGGCATCTTGAATTATGTGTAAGGAGATCATGGATAAAATGGTTATGACGGATTCCTATGACACATAAGAGCTATGTCAGGAAGATTCAATGATAGGTGAAGACATGTGGCAACTGATAAATTTGAGTACTGTAAGCTTTGGGAGTAGCCCTAAAAAGTGAAGCGCATGATATAAGCTTTTTTTTAGGGTTGCGAAGAGATGTGATGCGAGTGTATGGTTGAAACATTTTTTATGCAGCCGTGATTTGTCTTCAAGGTTTTGGAAATCTTCTGAAAGAACTTGCATTGCAAGTGTATTGTAAGCTGTAATAGTTTTGATCAATACATTGTGCAGGTTTTGGAGTGCTGGGGTTTTTACCGAAAGGTTTCCCCAGGGTATATCATTGTGTCATTCTCTATTTTTCTATATGCATGGTATGTGGTTGCAATATCTTTGTTAAAGTAGTTAACGAATTTGAAATTGTAAGGATTTATAAGAATTTGCACAATACTCTCCTATAGAGATTAGCGTAGGAAGTTGTTTCCACACCTGAGTTTCCTTACAGATACTTTAGAAAAATCTATGATTAGAGCTGAACATCTAGATGACTTGAGCAAAATATCAGACATAATGGAAAAATTTAGTCTCAGGCTAAATCCTAAAAAGTGTGTTTTCGGTGTCACTTCCGAAAAAATCTTGGGCTACATAGTTTTGAAGAAGAGCATTGAAGTTGATCCAGCTAAAGTAAAGGCCATAATGGAAATGCAACCCCTGAAGAACATTAGTCAAATGAGGACATTGCAAGAAAGAGTTCAATCTATTAGATGCTTCATATCTTAGTTGGCAGACATATCACAACCTTTTACAAAAACATTACATAAAGGTGCAACCTTTGCATGGAATGAAGAATGTGAAAAGAACTTTGATCATATCAAGAAGTATCTATCAAATCCACCTATCTTGATGCCTCCCATTCAAGGGAAGCCATTGATCTTATATGTCTTCACAATAGATACATCACTGGGGGCATTACTAGCACAACATGATGGCAACAAAAAGGAAAGAGCTATATACTATATCAGTAGGACATTGGTGGCATATGAAAATAATTATTCTATGATTGAGAAGGCTTGTTTAGCTATGATCTTTGCATCATAGAAACTAAGACATTACATGTTGGCACATACCACATATTTGATAGCTAAAATTGATCCACTCAAGTACCTATTAAGCAAAGCTGCCCTTATGGGTAGATTAGCTAAATGGGTCATGCTCTTAAGTGAATTTGACATTAAATATGTTGAAAGGAAAGCTATTAAAGGAAAAGTTATTGCTGATCAATTAGCAGATGCACCTTTTTTTGATGACACACCTATGCAAATGGAATTTCCAGATTCCTCTATCATGAATCTTTCTTCTAGAGAATGGTAGTTATTCTTTGATGGCTCCTATACACAAAATGGATTTGGAGCAGGCATATTATTCATAACTCCTCAAGGATACTCAATCCCAAAAGCATTTAGATTAAAGTTTCCTTGCATAAACAATATTGCAGAATATGAAGCCCTTTTGAATGGTATGAAAATAGCAATTGAATGGAGAGTAACAGAGCTACACATTCATGGAGACTCTCAACTTGTTATCCATCAAGTCAATGATGTGTACCAAACTAAAGATGAAAAGTTCATTCCTTACAAGAGAATGGTAGATGATCTAAAGAAGTACTTCATATCTATCACATTTGAGAAAATTCCTAGAACAGAGAATAAGGCTGTCGATGCAATGGCAATGCTATCTACTTTATTGCAGCAGCCCGAACATGAGCTACGCTATGAGTTCCTAGTGGAAGCACTATCTTATCTTGCATATGATTCCCCTGAAACCTGCATGATCTGCAGTATTGTTGGTCATGATTCATCCAGATACAAAAACCTATTTTCCTATTTCCAAGACCAAATCATTCCCGATACCTTTAACTACCATGAGAAGAGATACCTAATCTGTAATGCATCCCAATATGTCATCATTGGTAATGATCTATACAAACAAGGTCTAGATGGTACACTACTTAGATGTTTAGAATGAGAAGAGTCTCAACATGCATTAGAAGAAGTCCATGATGGTATTTGTGGGTCACACTCAAACAGTTTAACACTAGCTTGAAAACTTATTAGGGTTGGGTACTATTGGCCTAAGATGGAAAAAGAGTCTATCAAGTTTGCTAAGAACTATCAAAAGTGTCAAGTGCATGGCAACTTAATCCATGCTCTAGGGAGAGATCTAATTCCCTTTACTACACAATGGCCTTTTCATCAATGGGCGTTTGATCTTATCGGAGCCATACATCCTCATTCTTGTAATGGACATACCCATATCATTACAGCTACAAATTATTTTACAAAATGGGTAGAAGCAGTCCCTTTGACACAAGCAATTGGAAAGAAAATATCTATGTTCATCTTGAACTATATCATATGCAGATATTGGATACCTCATTCCATAATCACAAACAATGGTGGACAATTTAAGAATAAAGACCTAGATGACTTATGTGCCAAATTCAAAATTACACAACATTGGTCTTCTATCTACTATCCTCAAGGGAATGGACAAGCAAAGGCTTCTAACAAGAATCTATTAAAAATCTTGCATCGCACAATTAATAAAATAGGAAGAGACTGGCATCTCATGATCAATCTAGCTCTTTGGGCCTACAGAACAAGTATCAGAACACCTACTGGGGCTACACCTTTCACTTTAGTTTATGGGTCTGAAGCGGTACTGCCTATTGAGGTTGAAATCCAATCACTAAGAATCAAAATGCATGGTCTAGTAACTGATGAAGACTACAGAGTGTCTAGGTTGCAAGAACTTGAACTGCTAGATGAGCGTAGACAAGTAGCATATGATCATCTCAGAGTATATCATAAGAGAATGTCTAGAGGCTACAACAAGAAAGTCAGACACAGAGAATTTCAGGTTGGTGATCTAGTCTTGAGAGAAAATCCTAAAAATCAATCACATTGAGAATGCACGGGGAAGTTTGAACCCAACTGGCTGGGTCCCTTTGTAATCACTACTACTTTTGGCTCTGGTTCCTATCAACTCTCAACAACTGAAGGAGAATAGCTTTGAGAACCAATCAACATTCTGCATCTGAAGAAATTCTATGCCTAAGGCATTTAGTGTATGGTAAAATGTCCTGAAAAAATTATAAAAATCTAAAAAAGTCCTAAAAATGAACATCTTGGTGAAAACCTAGCAATGGGCGCCTTGATGATTCACAAAAAAATTGAAAAAAATGAAAAGCACAAAATAAAATATTTAAAAATCTAAAAAAGTCATGAAAAAATGAACATCTTGGTGAAAACCTAGCAATGGGCGCCTTGATGATTCACAAAAAAATTGAAAAAATCAAAAGTACAAAAAATGAGAAAAAGAAAAAGTGCCTTGGTGAAAACCTGGAAATAGGCACCTTGGTAGCAAAAATAGAATCTCTGCCAAGATGGTGAAAACCTGATAAACAAGTGCCACTTGTCCAAAAATGCTCCATCTATTAGTGTAATCTTGGTCTTTCCCAACTTTTAGTCTTGCTTTAGTTTGTACATATCTCCCAGTTTGTTTTTGCATTCCTGTTTTCAATAAGTCAGTTGGTACACCACTCAGCTTAGGCGTCTACATCCTATCAATGCTTAACACTTGGGGGCAATCAATGTCATATCCTATCACCTCCAATGTATCTTTAGACATGTCATATCCCATCAAAGTCCTTTGAAGCTTCATCCGAGTCAGTCAGTCAGTCTCCTCTCTAGAAAGGATTTTGCATCTACAACAATGCAATCAAACATCAACACAAACTGAAAATAATCTGTGCTTTTCATGCTTTTATCTCCTTGTATGCTTACTAATTTGCATTGATATTTTTGCATATTGTGTCCCTTTGAGCTCTTCGATGATGTCCTTTATAGGATTTAGAGAGTGATGACTGGGGGCATAATCTTTTCTTTGTCTTCTACTTGTATGTAAAAATCTAACAAATTTGGAAATTCTAGATTGAAATGGTGTCCGACTGTAAGAGCCTCTATCTCGAATTGGATGGCCATGCGTACCTCAACCATTGATACCCAAAAAATTCAAGGAATTTTGATCTAACTATTGTATTTTTGGAGTGAGTTCTTTCTCCTACTGTGAAATGTAATCTTGCCTAAGGAGGTGAACGATAAAGGGTCACTACGGGTAATTCACACTGGATTTTGAATGATCTCTTGACTGTTTGTACGCAAGGCATATTTAGGTCATCACGATGTTCATATTCTAATGCTTATACAAATTGATATATAAAAATGGACATGATATTCAGGTCATCCTGACATTTGTGCCTTGGTGCTTATATCTAATCCAACATTCTGAAAATAAAATCAATATTCATATATCTATGGTTGATTGACTAGTGGATGTTGTATTGATTCCTACGCATACAAATTGATATTCATATGTCTATGGTTTCATAACTAGTGGGCATTGTATTGATTTATCTGGTTACCTAAAAATTCAATGATGAGAATAACCAACACATGATCAGTGACTAGGTCCTAGGTCTTAGGTTGCATTTCATACTGCATGTCTCTTTGCATTTTTGCATGTTTGCATGATCTCACAACGGTTGATTAAACAAACTTCAATGCTTAAATGATTCTTCAAATCACATCTTTAAATCTAATGAGAGCTAAAACCTAACTCGAAGGTCTCTTCATGGAATCGCAAGCAGTTATCCTCCTAGGTTAAACATCCTTTTGACATAAGACTGAGTACTTGTCTTCATCAATACCTACAAAACATATCATGTGAATCATTGCATTTACATATCATAATCATTTGTTTCATTACAATTCATCCATGTGTATAAGCATAAACCATACATACATCTTTCCATAATCAAATACATTTGCATAACATCCATACATATGAAAGAAATCATTGCATTGCATTAATCCATACATACATTCTACTCTATTCATAGCATAAAAATCACATGATATCATCATAAATCCAAAATCCAAAATCCAAAATCAAACATGACAAGTACAAATGAAGTCACAACCAAAATATTGATCTCATATATATAAAAAATCTTGAACTAGTCAGGGGTGCACTCCTGGCACAGTATACAAAAGAATCAACTCATGTGAGCTATCAAAGTCCAAAAAATATGCCAATGATCAAAAGAGTATGGTATATCAGAAACATATCAAATAGGATCAACTCTCAGCATGATCCTCTACATCTGGTGGAGGAGGAGGTGCATCTGGTACTGCCTCTACTCTGGGTGCTCTAGCTCCCTCGAATGCCATCATGAACTATAAATATGAAGGAACTCTCTGTGTGGTAGGGACAACTATATAATATGTGGACACATAGTAAGCTACCCGAGTGGTTTGATGGATCACCTCTACCTATAGTCTCTATACCTCTGCCCGTAGCTTAGTTTGTTGTCTATCTGCCTCTATGTATTGCTCCTCCCATCAAGCATTGTGCACCTTCAGGTCCCGGACCTATGCACTAAGTCATCTGATAGTATCTTGTGGCGTAGGGGGAACAGTAGGATCAACATCTAGCATCGTAGTATCTAGGGTAGCCTGCTCCATAGTCTCTACCCTCTGCACCTTACGATGTCTGATCTCCACACCTAAATCAAATCTAGTCTTAGTCTACAAGGGATCACTATCTCCACCTACCACCTGCTTTGCTACTAACACCTCATCTGCTACACCAACTCCACCTAATGTACCACCCTCACCTTGAGTCCGTCTGTGAGAATTGGAAGATCTGCCTGCTATGGAACTAGTGGGACGAGGAGGCCTCATCTATCCTGATGGTCTCTGAGGTGGAGCCATCACTCTGGGCCTTGAAGGTGTAGGGTGTATAATCGGAGCCTGTGTCAGTTTGGGACCCTGTCCCATCAGTGCACCTCTCACGTCCATCGCCTCCTCCATGGAGGGTATCAGCTCTGTCAGATTAGAAAACCTGTGAATGGGGTGGTCAATAAGCCATGAGATAAAACCATCTATAACCCCCACATCAAGCACATCTAGTTGGTACTCCTAGTCTCTGTCGATGATAGCATTGTACTCCTAGGAACATAATGCATATGATAATCTAGTGGTCCATCCAAGACCTAACTCATGCACAATCCGAGCATATGTAGTGTAGTCCTTTGGGGCATCCTGTACATGACCATACTACCACTAGACCTTGGTAATGATGAATCTCTCAATAATGGTGGAGGATCTCCTAATCAATACACAACTCTAATAGAAATATGAAAACTTCTCACACGCAGTCGGCTAGGGCTCAATCCCTACATAAGGTCTCTAGTGAACAAAAGTCATGTCATCGAGGCATCACCTCCAGTACTCCATGTGGCCCATCCATCCTTGAATGACATATCTGACATATATATAAATAACAAGCTCTTGAGGCTGCCTCTGTGAAGTACAAACATGTCTCAACACCAGGATGCACTCCCATGCCCAAATCTGTAGTACAAGGCCCCCTGCTGCAAAAGAAGGTGGGAATAGAGTTGTCCAAAATTCAACACAAATCCATTTGATTGAAGAGATTGAAGAAACTTTGATATGACCAATGATTATCTATCAGACAGATTGAGAATGTTCCAAGCCAAGCATATCTTAACAACATCTAATCTTTGGGATCCAAGCAGTATGTTTCAAATAGAAGATATGGATGAACCAATTGATGAAGAGATTGCCCAATTTCTCTATGCTCCTCTAGTATAGTCTCAAATACCAGTTCAATTCCTGAATCCACATATCAGATGACCAGAAAGATGGCTTCACCAAGAAAGAGGTATTCAGCTAATTTGAGATATGTTTCAAGGACCATATCCTGTTAATCTTCCTCTCACTTTTTCTGGTTATCATGGAATTCTCTGGTAACTCACCTTTGGTTCACCAAAAGATAATTTAATTAACTAAAATATCTATATGAATTATGGTCCATGTGGTCATACATCAATCTATCAACATTGGACCATAGGAGCAAGACTTCATCATATGTTTGAAAATAGAACTTCAGTTTGGATCTTCACTAATACTTATAGATCAAATCTTGGAAATACTCTTGCACAAGCTGATGGTGTTTATGGCCCATGTAAGTCAAAAACACTCAAGATAATTTGGAAAAAACTTGATCCAATTCGTCCACCCTGTATGGATGAAGATCCCAATGAGAATTGTTACTATCCCAGGTGTATCGATGGCTTTGTTGATACTGATGAATGATCCTATTGAAAAGAAACCTAATGGATGGGGTTATCATCCATATCTCCTACCTCTCTCATGTGTCTCCATCTGACGTGTCAGCTCATGGGAAAAGCTGATCATTTCCCCAAAAACCATCCAAATATGTTTTTGAACATATTCTACGTGTACGTGACATATTCTGGCTCTGGAGTAATGCAAGTCCCAATGGTATGGATAAAATCTTTATACTAGTAACCCAAGTCTAGTTTTGTAAAACTAGGGGTAGACTCAACTACCATTCAAAAAGGGTTAACCCAATTCCATAATAGGGTCTATGTTTTATTCCTTCACGGGTGATAAAAGGAATCTCTCCGTAATCACTTTTAGATGTAAAGTGAACGCATTATGAGTTGTGTGTCCCTACTCATTTATCTGCATATTGCTATGTTTGGAGATATAGGGGTCCACCTAGACTGACATACAGGTCATAGTGGGCATCTACTTTAGCCAGTGTGCTTTGTTGTGTCCTCAATAATTTGGCCTTTCTAATTCTCACCATGTGGAATCAATCAAAGGCCTTTCTCCTCTTCTTCTGCCTATATAAGGATGCTTGATCTCCTTTATTTGGCAAGAGAGTTGAGTGAGTCTTAGAGTCTGAGTCTTAGGAAGTCTCTGAGTTTGCAAGTAGAGAGTATGCTCTCATCCTCTGGATGATCAGAAATCAGACCTTGTAAATAAAGAATGTCTAATGAGTCTGAAAGTTGTAAACAAGTCTGTGCAAGTTTGATAATCGTCATCATAGTCTGTATATGATATTTTGACATTAATAAGAAGCACTTGATTTAAGAAGTGGAATTTGTTTAGTATGATTAAATATTCTGCTCTCGGAGCTTGTCCAAAATCTAGTATCAAAGCACGACCTCGTGCATCTTGGAGAACATATAAGCCAACAAGCACTAATCCCATGCCAACTCAGAAGGAGTAGCCATCAAATGAGCAATCATGGGGGCCCAGCCCATTAGTAGACCATTCTGTTGATGGTTCAACATAATGATCCCACCTATCATCCTAGCCATAATGCACTCTAGCTGGTGCATCTGTTCGTATCTTTGTACTAAGGTCTCCCAGGATATGGAGCCTATCATCTGCGTATCATCACCAAATACATGTCTAAAAGCTAAAAGCCCAGAGTTCCCTGAACTCACATACTCTGGTCATCGGGCAGCATGGAAAGGAATGCAGAGAATATGATAAACATCCTCAGGGGTAACAGTCAACTCCCCGATAGGCAAATGGAAGGTTTGTGTCTCAGAATGAAACCTCTCAATCAATGCAGTCAATAATCCGTGATTTACCCTAATCTCAGGTAAATGGATCAAATACTCAAACCCATAGGTAGCAAGATGTACCCTCATAGGGTTAGGCAGTGATACACATAGTCTCTGGGTCGCAGGGTGTGAAATCTGTACATGCACATCTAGGTATCAGACCTACATAATGCAAAAATAGGGAATTCTATCAGTAATTTGGTCATCAAATGGGTTATAAGTACAAAATTTGAGCAGTTTAGTGTTTTAGAAGGTAGATTAAAAGGCCAACAATCAGACAGAGAAATCAAAAAAGTCAAATTTTTGACCTAATATTGAGTTTTAAGCTCGCTGTTTTCCATACAACACTATAGTCTGGCATCAAAAGTCGTATGACTTTTTGCAACATACCAAACGATAAACTATGGTCACATGACACCGAACACCTCATCGTATGAGTTTCAAGGGACCTGATGAAATGTCGTATGACTCATGGGTCCCTCTGATACGACTTTTGGGCACAACTGACACGATAATCTACCTCTATTTCAAAAGTCGTATGAGTCCTGCTAGGGAGTCGTACGAGTTTTCATGCATGCGAAATTAAAAGTTAAAAATGTATGAAAAATTATGTAAACATGCTATAAATAGAAAAAAATCAACTTTTCAGAGAAGCAAAGAGGTCCACCTACCGAATGTCCATACTGGCAAGGTCTCTAATGTCTCCAGCTATGCTCAAATTGGTGTGAACTCACAAGAACCTTCATCTTTGCCATTTTTTCACTCAGAGGGCTCCATAAATTCTCAAAAGTCAACAGTGAAAATGATTTGAAAATGACCCTTCAAGCCTTTATATAGCACTTGACCTAATTTTCAAAAGTGCTCCATTTTCCATGAAAATTGCACCCCTAGCTAATTTCGACGTTCTAAATCCATTTTCAGGATCAAAATTAAAATATGAGATCATTTACTATGTCAAAATGATGATTTAAAATTTTTGGACCCAAGACGGTCTACTACTTGCATAATCGACCTTCGATCATCGTAAAAATCTAGTATTCAACTTAACTAATTATCTTACATCAAACTATCAAAATTTCAACTTGGTCAACCATGGTCAACTCATGGTCAAACCTAGTCAAACTTGGTCTCCAGGACCTCTAAATGATGCAGAACACATTCTCGAACATGTATAACCATTTCTCAAATCAATTAACATGCTTCTAAACCATTCAACGCTAACTTTTCTTGTTAGATTTCAATTTTAATCCCAAAGGGGGCATGGTATTACATATCATTCAAAGTCTGTAATCTAAATCTAGAATCATCTTTCCTCAGTAATCAAGACAACAACCACGTCTAGTTGCTGATTCATCAAAAGACCTCATCGCTCGGGGAAAATCAATCATCACTCGGGGCATATCAGATTCATCAAGATCTATATCAATCTGGTATTCTCTTAATCTTGTAAATTGTATCAGTTTTTGCAACTATCGGTTCAATTGTGTTATCTCCTTGGTTCTTCAGAAACTGAAGGGTTCAGATGTGATACCAATGTGATTCAATATAAGGACAATCGAGTCTGGAATTGGTCACTCACTTCTTCACAATCATAAGGTTCAATATCAGGAGTTTTGACACTTTTTCGCAATCATCAGTTCATTACTGTTATAGTTAACATTATCTTTGGTCGTTCAGGACCTAGCATCTTCATATCAAATTCAATTAGTTTTTGTCTCATATCCAGATTTTGGTTTCATATCAATATCAATTTCAATCAGATTCTTTATCATACATAGACTATCTTTGAACCACTGCGCTTCGCACAGTAATTCAAAGAGGGGCAAAATGTAATACCCAAAAAATGGGCTATAGGTTCATTAACCTCCTACATCTTCAAATCGAATGAAATCAACATCAAAATCCTAACCTAAGGCACATCTGAACATCATCAAATCCTAATTGATTATCCTAAATTCTGCATTGGAGAATATTCCTAGTAATATTCCTAATTTATCTTAATTATCTTTAATTTAATAATTATTTGGCGATAAATCATATTTATCCTAAAGTTGATTAATTGAATATGATGAATATTTAATTAATTAATTTAATTCAGCCATTTAATTATTTAATTGAATTTAATTATATTTATTCCTAAATTGTATTATTTAATTCTGACAATAAATCAAAATATCCTATGACTAATTGATTAAATTCTTATTTAATTAATTAAAGTCAATTGTCAAATTTAATGATATAGTTTTGAATAAAAGTTTGATTTAATAATTGATTAACCCGTAAATCAATTGTTTTAAAATTAAAAAATCAGTTAAGTTGAGAATAAATCACTTTATTTATTTATTTAATTCATAATTGATTATGCACATTCAAAGAGCAGTTAAACTTTAAATCAGAAAAGCAATTCAAGTTGTTAACTTTTGGGAACTCAACATCGATTTTGAGTTCAAAGTTGATCTAAACTTTTGATTTGAGTTAAAAAGCTATTTTTGCATGATTTTGTGAGTTAATCTGTTTCTAATTTATTGTTGACTCAAAAATCAACCTGAGTTCATCAAGAGTGATTTATGGCTTTTCTCATGCACCTCCAAAGCCCTAGATTTCTATAAAACCAAGGCTTAGCTCTTCATAATTCATCTCACAAGTTTGCACAATTACTTTGGCGAATTGACATCTGAAGAATCATTGAGCTTCTGGCGAATTAGCATTTTGTGAGATCAATCCTATGCATTTTAGTTTCATATCATTATTTAGTTTTGCATATCAAGTTTCATAGCATAGATTTCTATCATATCATTGTTAGCATAATTTGCATATCAGTTTTTCATATGGAATAGATTCATATCCATATTTTCATAGTATTGCACATAAAACACAAAAATATAGATTAATTTGCATTCATCTCATATCTAGATTTTTCATTCAAATCCTTCGTTTAGGTGTCGTTAAGGTCACTGATCTCAGTATAATCTGAGAATACATACTCGCATCTACTAGAAGGCAGTAAATCGCCTGGTTAGATTAACTTCCATTTCATTGCACGATTTTGATTTTTGCTAACCTCTAATGTTTTACTGAAGTGTTGTGTCTACAGCTAGGTACAATTTTCACACACACATGCCCCAACAAGAAAAATGTGACAACGAGGTAAATGATGACCCCTTGAGAGATTAGTTGTGCCAAAAATACATGAATGGTCTCTTGAAAGAATATTTTGATTAAATGATATAAGAAAAGAATAATTATTAAGAAGTGAAGAATGTTAGTAGGCTGTGATGACTATTTGATCGACATTGGACATAGAGATTATTCATAAGAATCATGTCTAGTTTTAGGAAGGATCCATCTTGTATAAGACAAGTAATAACATCTAGTTTCAGGGAAGACCTACCCAGTATAAGACAAGCGATAAAATTTGGTTTCAGGAAACATACATCCTGTATAAGATAAATGATTATGTGTGGTTTTAGGAAAGACATATCATGTTTAAAATAAATGATAATGTTTGGTTCCAGGAAAATCATATCCTATATAAGACAAATGATGATGGAATGGTTGACCAATTGGTTTTACTAATTTGAAATTGATTTGACCATTTTGATAGATAGATTGAGTGATTGAATGATAGAATGTTATAATTGACTAAGAGAATTTTTAGTAAAGAAACTTTAGAAGATGATAGTTAGGGGATGAAATAATGAGAATGAATCCTTGATTGAAACCCTTAGATGATAGTAAGTAGAGATATTAACCCTTTAATAGACATGGTTTTGATTTCCAACTGAATTTATTTATCATCATTGAGCCACTTTATTATAGAAAATTTGGATACCATCCTATGAAGATATCAATGATCTAAGTAGGATTATCCTCTTGCATTGAAAATAGGCACACTAAACAGACAAGGAATGTGGGTTGATCCATCTAGGTCAAGCATTCAAAGTTGAGGTATGTGTATTTTATCACAACTAAAGTATCCATTGTAATTTTTTGTAGTTGAATATTTGTATATAGATGTGAAGACTCTCATCACAGACACCTAGATTGATCTTTTTAAGACTTCACAACAAACATTCCACAAAAAATAGACAAAGAAAAATAAGTCATGAACCATCATGGAATCTCTAAATCACTTATGGATATCCTAGAGATGTGTAAGAACATGATTTGTGAAAATAAAGATATAATAAAATTAACTTGACTTAACAAGTTATAGCTATACTGATTATGTGTTTGTGCTTTTGTAGTAGTTTGGACATTGAATTTTGATGTATTGTTGATGTTATCTAATTCCAAGAAAAAAAGTACCTCATCTAAGACTACTCTGTTTGATTTTGAGCATTCATTCCCTTGTCTAAGACAACATGATTTTGACAAAATACTTTTTTGTGGGACTGATTGATAGATAAGATAGTTTGGGCAGTGTAGCTGAGGACATGTTGACTAATTTTGACTATTTTGACTTGGTTCTATTGAAGCTAATATGTGTTATATGTCCTCATTCAATGCTTGTTTTTAAAATGCGAAAGGATTGGTTATGTACAAAGGAGATTTATTGTAGGGCTTTTTAATTTTTAAATTTGTTTGGTTGTCTTGGACAATTTTTTTGGACTTTTGCAAATGTTTTGGTCCACAATAGGGTTCATATGTTTGGAGTTGAGGTATGTGCGACATATCATGCAAAGTGAAGGCTCTTATCACAGACACCCTAACCATGGTCACCTTTAGATGAATGTTTTATGTTTTTTGATGTTTTTGATTTTTTGAAGGTTTTGTCCTATGTTTTTGTAGTTTATAGGACTATTTTACATTATTTTTGTTGTTTTGAAGGACTCTTTTTTTATTAAAAAAAAAGGATTTTTTTTTTCAAAAAAATTACTATGTTTTTTGTATTTTTAAAATAAATTTTAGTAATGTTTTTAGTATTTTTCAATATATTTTCAATCACTAAATGAGGTGAAAGGCAAGTGTCAGGATTTATTCTTCAAACATGATTGTATTTATTTTCCCTGGTGTCTAGCAAAGCATGAAACATTATGAATGTATAAATGAGTTGATGGGATGGAAATAGATAGGTGGAATATGGAACTAGATTTGATTTGGATGCAAGGACTATCTCACAATGGGATAACATGTTTACCCAAGCTAAGGGATCAGATATGTGGCTATATAGGCAATGTCATGACATATTCAATGACATGATGTATTGAATGACATGAGATATATAGGAAATAAACATATAAAGAGACTTCTGAAAATAAATTATTCAGTTTTTAATTTCCTTAATTTTGATTAAGACCAAGAAAAGGATTTGGGATTAGGAAATATGAAACATGACAATGGATGATGAAAGTAAGGGATGGATAAGACATAGGATTATTGTAGGGTGTGGATAAAGTAAAACATAAGGAATGTATGAAGCCTTTTCAAGATCAAAGATGGAAAAAAGGGATATGGATGGATGTAGGACTTGTTAATGTGGAATTAATGCAACCAAAAATCTACAAAATCTTTTCATAAACTTGCAGATTAACCAACATGCAAATGTAAATATAACATAGAAGCATAACACATAAAACATCCACACACAATCAACACAAAAACACCAATCTTTTTGTATGGAAACCCTTGTTAGAGAGAGAAACCATAATGGGAATTATCACCC
Source organism: Chamaecyparis obtusa (assembly GCA_027943335.1). Classification (NCBI taxonomy): domain Eukaryota; kingdom Viridiplantae; phylum Streptophyta; class Pinopsida; order Cupressales; family Cupressaceae; genus Chamaecyparis; species Chamaecyparis obtusa. The sequence continues at coordinate 1,262,389 of BSBK01000800.1, read as the reverse complement.
ACTAATATCACTAGTGTACCAATAAGATCTTCCCTGTTAGGAGCATTACAACACCCTGCTAAAGGTTTACCTGGTTAATATTATCTATAGCCCAATTAGAGGCTATTACAAAGTCCTGTTAGGAACTACCCTATTAGGGGATTTATAAATTCATCCGAGAGTCACATGGTTAGAGGAATTAAACTTCAGACCTATTAGTATCTTGCATACCTTGTTAGGAGTAACCTTGTTAAAGGATTTTGATCGCAAGCTTGTTAGAACTTGCCTTGCGAATAAACTCAATAAAAATAATCTGAATGTAGCACACTCTTCTTAATAGATCCTCTTCAACACTTCTCAAATTACTATTGTGATCATAAAATTTTTTCCTTCAACAATCAAAATCATCACAATAAATAACAACCTCTTTTTTCTGTATGATTTCATCTCTTATATACATATTTAGGTTGGTGGAGTAACCCTAAAATGTGCTACTAATGTCGGCCTCCAAAATTCATCCAACTTTCATAAGCAATAATGCCAACATAGGAAATCAAAATTTTCAAGGTCAGTCCTCAACAATACAATTCAAAAATAAAACAATTATTAACTCTTATCTAACCGCTACCTTGATTTCATCACCTTGACTTGACTAGTTGGCTATTCTAGCCGATAACACTGATGTTTCCACCAAATCTTCATCTATACTTTGAATTTTCTTATGTGATCATAGATGTAGATTGACATGAATCTATAGATTCTCCATGTCCAACCACACCACCATAACTATCTACATCATCACCACACATCGTATTTACCATGATTGATTGTGTTATCACATATAGACTGGATACTTAGAGAATTCCTTATGCAATCAACTTTGTCTCCGATATAATGGATTCAATCATCCTAAAAGACTTATTTCCAGTAATGACAATACAATAGCATTCATCACATGATCATCTTCATCAAATCTTTATCAAATGCCAACAATCTCCCCCTTTGGTATTGATGGCAACACTTAGAGAAAAAATTGACTAAGTGTCCAACTATTGCAAAAATATAATCAACAATTTTAGAGCATCAAATATTTGGAGCTACAAAAATAATTCCCCCTAAGGTAATATATCTAATCCCCCTTTTTAATACTTAGCAATTCCCCCTAAGGTAATATATATGCTCCCCCTTTTAAAAACTTAGCAATTTTTCACTACACTACTACTCCCTCCCCCTTTGACAAAAATGAAAAAGGTATTACAATGGATAACCAAAAGGGAAAAAAATATTTATAAAGAGTAGTATATACCTATTTACAATCTACTGAATACATCTACAAAATTGGTTTTAAAGATTTGTAAATGATTAACACAAATATTTAGTAGGTTATCCATGATAAGTATATGCCCATGCAAAAAGTATGCAAGCTCCTCCAATTCTTCTATCGTACATGGAACATGTGAAACTAACACTATTCTAGCCTCTTCAACACCTTTTTGTGAAATCTCTAACTTACAAATTAATATACTTTGTAACTCTAGTAAAGTAGATATCCTCTTTTCCTTCTCATTATTGTAAGTCTTGAGCTTATGATTGACAATACTTGTGCTCCAAAACTTGTAGCTAAACCATTGATATGATCAAAATTATCTACTATTAAACTTATCTCCTATTGAGCTTCACATCTTTTCCTATCTAAGTCTTTCAAGAACTGTGAAAAGTCTAAGATAGAGGTAAGTATCTTACCACCTTCCTTTAGAGCATCTTTCACCCTATTCAATGCAACTTGTAAAGTATTTCTATCAAGTGCAATTGATTGAGCCAACTTTAATGACCTCTTCCTTTCATATACTCTCTCAACTCTCATTATTGTAGCACCTCTATACTCTTCATCTTCTCTCTAGTAGCTATGACCAACTAACCTAATTGTTCAATCATTTTGGCCTTCTCATCATAGTTCACATCAGGCACTAAATCAGATAGTATATCTCTTGCATTCATGATAACCTATGCCTCTCATTCCATTCTATGCTTCTTTTCTTTGGACTTAATTTCCATAGAAATATCCATAATTTCCTTAGGAATCATAGAACTCAAATATATTTTCCCTTTAATGGTAGGTATATCTTCATCTATACCAACCATTCTATAAGACATAGACTAAGTTGTTACCTTTCATATCTCCTTGTCTATGGTTTTCTCCTTATGTTCATATTTATCTTCTTCATCTCCATCTATTTCCTCCATTATTGGTCCCTTTTGTTGTTCAAATTATGCATCCTTGGTCATATCCTGACTAGTTCCTCCGTTCTTTGTTTCCTTTTCCTGTTGATCTTGTGTGTCCTTGGGAGCTTCCTCCTATTGCACTGTAGTGTCTATTTGTTCTTAAGGAATATACATAACTAGAACATCACCTATGGTGTCCATGGTATACAATAGCTTATCCAAGTCAATGTTATCAAGTGTGCCCTTCATACAATTTATGGTCCACCCTTCATCAGTAAGAGAAATCACATCCTCTTTCTAACTCTCTTCTCCTTTCTCATGTTCCTCTTCCACTTCATCCCAATTCTCCTCTACAAGACCTAAGTGCTTCTTTAAAATGCTATCTGAAACATCTTGCATTGATTGAGAATCATCAATCAGTATTCTTGCAACTCTTGTTTTTGTCTTAAATGCATGTATAACCTTATCCAAGGTTTCCTTTATCTCCTCTACAATTAGCTCAGGATTTAAATGCATTAAGACATACTTTATTATTTCTTTGTCTTTCTTTAATGTTCCCTTCCATATAGCTTTAGTTTTACCATATAAAGAAGAAGGAATTTATCCTTGCAATTGAATAAGGACCTGATGTAACCTATACATAATTTCTACCACAACATCTTCAATTTTCCTTTGATCTTCTTCACTAAGCTTATCATAATACTTGTTGACACCAGCAAGTATACCCCACTTCTTGACTTCATTAATGATTGTATCAACAAAGATAAAATTATGAAAGATAGGCTTAACTGATTTTGTAGTAGGGGGTCCAACCACCTTGGATTTCTTACCTTTAACTTTGAGATCTTTTTGTTCTTCTTTTGACTTTGTTCCTTTAGCTTCCTCTTGCACTTCTTTATACCCTTTTTCCTTCTCTTTCTTCCTCTTTCCAACAACCTTTTTTATAGTAGCCTCCTTTGCCTTTTTGGGCTCAATTTTTGTTTGCTTTACTATTCTTCTCAATGAAATCTTAGTTGGAGGAGTGGTTTTCTCCTTCTTCACGGTTGTTGCACTCCTTTTTTGTCTATCGGTTAAAGTTCTATTGGTTGTAGAAGAAACTACTTCTACATCTTCTTCTGCAATAGATGTAGTTGAAGTGCCAACTTTCTCATCTTCATGTCTGGATCTTTTTTTATCTTTAGCTTCCTGTGTGAAGCCTTTCTATGGAAATAATTTCTCAACCTTCTTTCTAACATTTTTCTCAATGACCAATTTACTAAATGTGTCTGCAACTTCAATATATTTCTCCCTATATGTTCCAAATATATTTGTAGTAGGATCAATGGGGTTTTTTAGTAGCCATATTAAAAATAAAAAAATTTAAGCTCAAAGATCTCCAATAAATACCTTTTGAGTCACCACATGATGACCTATGTAAATACTTACAATTTGCTTTACCAAAATCACTTCAAAACCTTATGTAGTTGCTTCTGTCAATTTTATCAAACTTCACTTCTATTACTTTTGGCTATAGCACTTGAATGTGTAGGTGCAAAATAAGACCTAAAATCACCTTTTATCTTCCACCACTCTTAAGCATTAAATGCATCACCGATTGAAATATAATAGCATATGCCTTCATAGATCTTGTTAGTAATCATCCAAATCTTCATGTAGTTAAAAAAACTTTATACCATACTACAAAACAACCATATGCATATAAATACACAAATAAAAATTACTACACATGCATTTAGGGGGTCTTCAATGGATTAAAAAATGCTTACTTTCCCTAAGTCAAATATGACTTAGTTTGATGATGAATTATCCACACCCGATGAAGATGAAGATCCTTATGTTGATTTTATGTTGCTCTTTTTCATCCCAATTTGATTCACATGCCTTCTAGTCTCTTCAACATTCATAATTCTCTTTCCTTTCTTCTTGTCAAACTGATTAACTGGTTGGTTCATCGTGTTGCTCCTTACTCTACAAAACCTAGCAATGTGACCTATCTCATGACAATGAAAATATGGCATACTAGTTGATCTCCAAGGTACTGCATTTCCTCTATTGGTCCTCAATCTAGAGTTAATCATCATGTGACCATAATTATGATGATGTGAGCATGTAACATCCCACCAGTTCTCATTCTGATAAGGACTCTGTCAATTGACATATGGCCTCTGATTGTTCACTCTTTTCTTGCACTCATTAGCTCTATGACCATATTTATTGCAATTATAACAATAGCCATAAAAAATATTTGTTCTAGAATTAGGTTTGATGCTTGGAACACTAGATCTTATATTTTTCCTACATACATTTGTTGTATGTCCAACCTTGTGACAACTGAAACAAACTAGTTTATAAGGTCTCTTACTAGGTTTCCTTTGATTCATATTAGGGGTTTCTTTGACATCTTGCTTGTCCTTTTTAGTTCCAGAAGACTCACCAACCTCATAACTTGTGTAGCCTAAACCATGACTCTCTCCATTCATTCTATGATTCTTTAGTTGTTCATCAAGCTTTGGAGAACTTTCATTGAATTTCTTGAGTAAATCATTTGCAACCTTCAACTCACCTTTCAATTTCTCATTTTCTTTTCTCAGATTTTCATTCTCCCTCAGGGCTTCTTGATTCCCTTCATTTGTCTCATGTAATTGTACATGCAATGTACCAAATTATTGTTCATATTTGAAGAGATCATCCACCTTGGCTTTTAGGGATTCCTCTACAATTTTTCTTGCTTCTTTTGTTGCCTTTATTGCTTCCATTTCTCCACCCACTCTGATTGACAAAGATTCTAAATCTCTTTTGATGTTCTTACTATCTTTATGCAGCTGCTCATTCTCTTAATACAATTCTTCCAAATCTACTTGAGATTCCCTTGATTCACTACCTTCAAATACTTGTTCAATGAGATCTTGTCTTTCATTCAATTGTTCAACAAGTTCTTGTCTCTTGGTTCTTGATTGCTTGAGTTTCTCCTTCAACTAGTAAATGAAGTCCTTTGCATCTACAAGTTTCATTTCAATTTTCCTTTGATATCTTAAACCCTCCATGCCTACCTTAAGTATCTTTCTCAATATGTTAGGCTTATTCAAGGGTACTTGGATTAGATACCAATTTTTATTTTCATAAGGCATTGAGGGGGCGGGGGGGGGGGGGGGGGGGGGCTTGAATTAGTGCAACCACAAATCTACAAAATCTTTTCATAAACTTGTAGATTAACCAACATGCAAATGTAAATATAACATAGAAGCATAACACATAAAACATCCACACAACATAAAAACACCAATGTTTTTGCATGGAAACCCTTTTTAGAGGGAAAAACCATGGTGGGAATTATCATCTACTAATCTCACTAGTGCACCAATAATATTTGCCCTATTAGGAGCATTACAACACCTTGCTAAGGGAATACCTAGTTAAGCATATCTATATCCTGATTAGAGGCTATTACAAAGTCCTGTTAGGAACTACTATGTTAGGGGATTTATAACTCCTTCTGAGAGTCACTTGGTTAGAGGAATTAAACTTCAAACCTGTTAGGATCTTTCATACCTTGTTAGAAGTAACCTTTTTAGAGGATTTTGACCACAAGCCTGTTAGAACTTGCCTTGACAATGAATTCAATAAAAATGATCTAAATGTAGCACACTCTTCCTGATAGATCTACTTCAACACTTCTCAAATCACTATTCTGATTATGCAAAATTTTACTTAAAAATCACAATCATCATGATAACTAACAACCTCTTTTTCTCTATGATTTCATCTCTTAGATACATATTTAGGTCAGTGGAGTAATCCTAAAATGTGTTACTGATGTTGGCTTTCAAAATCCATCCAAATTCATAAGTGATCATGGTAACATAGGAAATTGAAATCCTTAAGATCGGACCTCAATAAAACAATTCAAAAATAAAATAATTATTAACTCTTATCCAACCGCTACCTTGATTTCTTCATCTTAACTTGACTGGTTGGCTGTTTTAGCCGATAACGCTTATGTTTCCACCAAATCTTTATATGTACTTTGAATATTCTTATAAAATCATAGATTTTTATTGACATGACTTTGTATATTCTTCCTATCCAATCGCAACACCATAACTGTCCAGATCATCACCTCACATTGCATTTACCATGACTAACTGTGTTATCACCAATACACTAGATACTCAGAGAATTCCTTATGCAATCAACTTTTCCACCAATATAATGAATTCAATCATCCTAGAAGATGTTTTTCCAGCAATGAAAACACTACAACATTCATCACATGATCATCTTAATTAAATATTCATCAAATGCCAACAAGACTACAAAGGATGTGATAGGTAGGATTGCATGAATGAAACTTGCCCCCAATTGTAGAGGGTAATGGATTATACATGACACCTTTTTTCTAGGTTTTCATAATGGTGCTTTCCCAAGGAGCCACAAGAAGTGGTTTTCACCATAGGATCAATTATTTATCTTGATTTTTTTTTCGGTCACACAAGATGCCTATTTTCCAAATTTTCACCAAGGTAACTGTTGCCCAAAAAATTCCCTATCCTTTCATTTTTTTGGCTATTGATTGAGTTCTATCCCAAGGTCTACGTATTTTACCCTGTTAAGCCTTTGAAATTTTCATGGCCCTATGTCTTGTTTTCTGGCCTCTGCGATCTCTTTTAGCCCCCTAGAATATAGGTTTGAATTTGAAAAAGTAGCCGTTGGACCCAAAAAAACCCCAAAAACCCTAAGGCCTTTTTGTTTCACGGTTACCTTTTTGGCCGCTTAAGTCACCCTTTTCCCATGTGTGCTTTATATTTTTTATAGCTTAGTCGCTAGGTCGCAAGGTTATGGAGGCGGTTATGGTTTTTGTCAGCGACTTGGCGATTGTGTTCTCAAAATAGCCTATTCCTGACAGTTTAGCCCTTAACACCCCATGACTCGGTGAACGGTTACATCTTTTATTGGTGATCTTGGTTGTTGGTAGTCAAGTTAGATCTAAGGCTAGTTGCAAGATCGCTAAGACCCAACAGAATATTTCTCTCTATCTCCCGATCCCGCGAGTACCCTTTTTTCATGAGATCTCCCAGTCAGATGGCATATTCTTTTCCCATTCTGTGACTTAGAGAATTGCTTGTAGTTGGGTAATCATTTAAGGGAACTCAAGGTCAACATTTCTTTCAGGGACTCAGCTACTAAGGCTTAGTCGGGAGGTCGCAAGAGTTAACCCAAGGTCAGCAGAGGTTTACGCAGCTTTGAGTTTCCTTTGGTCATGTGTTCGCTAGATATTACCATGGTCAAAGGGTTGGTCGACTCAAGGGAAAGAAAACAACAAATGATAAGGTGCCACATGTCTCTGGCGGGCCTTGGCTACATGGCTTAGTCTCTTAGTCACGTAAAATAGATCGAATATTCCATGAGGTCTAGCGATTATGAGATTTGCACAGTCGGGCGATCTCATAACACAAAAGGAATATTCCAAATGATTAGGTGACTTGGAGATTAAAGGCACAATCATGTGATCACTTGATTAAAGGTAGAGGTTAAATATGAGTTAGAAAGCCCTTAGTCGGGAGGTCTCCAAGTGTAACCCGAGGTTAAGAAAATCTTTCAGTGGACTAGCGAATACATAGTCGCCCAATCTCTAGATCTCCCATGGTCAATAACAGGTTGAGTTATGTTAGAATGATTGGTGGTTGTCAGAGTTGACGAAGCAGTCAAAATCAAATGAAAAGTGACACATGGCAAAGCGGGGCTCAGGTTTGTAGCTTCAATCGGGCAATCACTCAGTTAGAAGGAATATGCTAAGGACTTCTCCTGACTCAGCGATCGCCGTCAGATCAAGTTAGGATCAATGTTTGTTGTGTGATCACCAGAATAAGCCAGGATTGAATAAAACATCAAGAGATTTAGCGACTAAAGGGAAAGAGAGATTTTCTTTCTGAGGTTAAATAATGAGTTAAGGTTAAGATTATAAGCGGTGCCCGGGTAAATGGAAAGATCTAATGGCTACATTTTAAAGATAGATCAAGTTTAAATATTAGCCATTAATGGATAAAGCTTGGCACCACTTGTGACCATTTATATTTTAAAATTCAAACATCTAGAGTACCAAATTTGAACAGTTATGGCGAGCCCGAGTTGCAGAGGGGTAGATGGATCAAGGCGACTTGTCTGCAGGTAGATATAGTAATGAACTGGACATGCAAACACAGATATCTGATCGGCCAAGATATTTCAAGGATGCATTTATGATAAAAAATGATAGAATTAGGGTTTTCCATTATTTTATGAAAAATCTATGTAACCCTAATTGATTTTTTTTGGCTCCTGCCTGTGTGTAAAAAAGGAGATGTATATAATGTTTTTTGGAGCTTTTAGAGCTTAGAGTTTACATGTTGTAAGAAGAGTTTTCCTCTTTCTAGGAGTTATTTGTGGCATTCTTTCTACCCCTAGCTCTCACAGTCTATAACCTTTCATTGAAATCTCAGATTCAATAGAGGCTATCCGTGGCATTTGTTCTACCCTCTGGTCTTTCCCTTGTCTGTATTTCTCTTATTTAATATATTATATTGGCTTTGCTAGAGAAATCTTGGAGTTCCAGGGCCCTTCTTTCTTTCAGCTTACATGTGTACTATTGTGTTTGATCTGATTTGGATGAGTTTGTGGGTATACTTTAGCCCCTTGTCATTCTGTCTCATTCCCGTGCTCTTTTGTTGAAGAGAACGTTTACTTGCAGGTCACAGTCTGTGTCTTTTGTCCAAGACCCCTCTGTGAAATACTTATGCAAGCCTGTTTAGAAAGATTGTGTTCTATTAGATCTGAGAGCTTTCATGCTATTTTGGTCAATGTATTGTGTTCATTTCATTTTGGTGTATACCTAGTAGGATAGTTTGCTTTTCAATCATTTCCCTTTCAAGCATTCCTTCTATCCCTTTTCCCCTCAAGAATTTACTTTCCTGTCAAAGAAGTAAATTAAGGTGATTATCCAAGAGGAACCAACCTAGAACCTGGAGGTCTCATCTTAGTTAGCATAGGTCCCACAACCTAGAGATGATTCCCATGTTATACTAGGTTATCAAGACCAAGAGAGCTTGAAACAAGGGTGCAAACTTAGTGTATAACAGTAACCATTTTTTTGCTTTTTTTTAAAACTTTTTTGGAAGATAATTGACGTAGGAAATGACATGAAGGAAGGATGCAAGTACCTTATTATTTGGATAGTATTCTTGAAGGACATTCTATAATGGACCATGTTTGTTCAAGTATACTCAAAGATATTGATAGGGTGATGAAAAAAGGGGATGAAATCGATTATAAAATGGACCAGGGTAAGCGTTTATGCATAGGATTGGATAAGGGGGATGGAAGGATATAAAGTAGGTGCTGGGTAAAGAATGGGGTGTTGGAAGACTTGTGTATGGGTGGATGGAAATGTTGGAAAGATCAACATTGGCACATACCTTTAGGGGTGGTGGAGTAAGGGAAAGAAAATGGAATTTGGATTTTTGGGATTTAGATAGAGTAGTGGACATGGATTTTGGGAGACAAGGACCCAAAATGGGTGGAGGAGGTAATTAAGTATCTAAGGTAGTGGATTTTGGGATATAGGGACCCAAGATAGATTTGGAAGATGGAATAAATTTATGTGGAAGATTGATGGGAGCCTTTGGAATAGCAATCTTGATGCCAATTTTGAGTTTTATTTGGGATATTGTGCTTCGAGGAGTTGCTTGGGAATCCACATGGTTTTTAATATTCCATTCATTTGTGATTCTTTGGAATACATTTCTTGCCTAAGGGATTTAGGAACCCATATAGCTTTTGACTTTTATTAGCCTTTGTGGCCTTTTGGACTTTTCTTTTTTGTTTTGGATCATATTTTTCTTTATTTTTGCATGTCGATTAGATAGGACATGTTGATACTTGATTGCATGTGGATTTCTTGACTTATGGATTTTATGCTTGACATCCAAATTAATTGGAAGGGGATTGGTATTCATGGGTGGATATGCATTGTATGGAGGATTTTTGGATGGGTATATGGTTCTCAAAGATGTTTTTCTTTGGTGACTTGCATGTGGGAAAGGGTAAGTGGATTATGAACTACTAGATGGAGGAATAGATGGACCTAAAATAGATGGAAGGAATGTGGGGGAAGGCATATGCTTGGGTTTATATTGGGAAATTTTGGATGTAGAGGGGATATAAATATCTTGATGGTGAGATATACAATGAAGGCCCTGAGAATATGGATTTTATTTGATATTAAGGGGTTATAATATACCTTGTTCATTGAGGTCTAACCCCTTTCCTTGATAGTACATTTTTTGACAAATCTTCTTAGCAATTGGATATTAATCATTTTTGAAACAATATGCGAGTCCATTTTGAGGTGGAGGAGGCACATATGTAATAGTAGGACTATGAAGTAGACTAGACTAAATGAAAGTTGATGAACCAAGTTGATATGTAATAGGCTTATTATTAACATGGGTAGAGTTTATGGGATCTTGAGGTGTACATGAGAGATTATCACATGGAGATGGAGGGATAATGTGATCTTGTGGTGGTTGGGAGGATTATGAAATGGAGATGGAGGGACGACAAGATCTTGTGATGGACAAGGAGGATTATGACATTGAGATGGAGGGATGATTGGATCTTGTGGTGGACATGGATGATTACTTTAATCTTTGCATGGAAGAGGATAATTGGATGGAGTATAAGGGACATTATGGTCTTTCTTAGGGAGTGGATTATGAATGCGAGTCAAAGGAATAATTTTCTCTTGGGAATGAAGGGGATCATGTTGGAAAATAAATAAATGGATAAGGGGGTCATCATGAGATTATGGTAATATGGGATCTTGGTCATCTGATTGGACATTCTTGGTATCTTGATCTAGATCAATTTAAGATTTGTTTCTTTATATTTTGAATTATCCTTTTGACAAGGGATATTAGTTTGGATATGTATGGTGGATTCTTGAAAGGATTTGATGCTCAAGCATGATGTAGAAGGACTTTGACTAGGACTTAATGGGGTATCTTTTCTTGGGAGTTGAGTATATGGTGACATTAGATCTAAGAATTCAAGATTGGCTTTAAAGAATGGATCAGATGGGATTTCTATCACGGATAGCCCTTGTGAGGCAATTGGAAGAAGAAATGATGGGGGATATGGAGATTGCTTGTGGGGCATTTATAGACATAGGTATATTATTTTTTCATGTTTGGGAATGGTGTCTTGACATATACCCAACTCCTCATTGGGTGTCACGATCGCGTGTTCTTTGTAAATGTTAAATTGAATTTCAAACTTTGAACCCGACTTTATGGTTCAAAGTTCATGTTTAAATCTACACCTTGACAACTTTGCACTAAAAGTTTCCCAAGTCAAGGTTTGTAAATTTCTGAGCTCACTATAGATGCCCTAGGGACCCACCATAATTGTCAAGTGTGCATATTAATTAAGACATTGTGAATCATGTACTTTGAACCTGACTTTATGGTTCAAAGATCAAATTTTGAGATGTAATAATACCTGGATATGATCTATGAGCCAAATTATGAAGTAAAATGATTGATGTGACTAGAAGAGTGGTGCCACCTCATCCTGTGGGATTTTCTTACTGAAAAGAAGCATGCATAATAGGCTGTTAACATTTATTGCGGTGTAAAAATTGATTGCATGTCAGTTCACGAGTTAATGGGAATCAAAGCAAATGTGTGTGTATTTAGTTTCCCCCCTTCTCCTCATTTCTTGTTCTCTTTTGCTTATCTTCTGGAGGCATCTTGGAATAGTGAGGTAACATTTTTGAGAAGCAGAAAAATGGTGAGTTCTATAGCAACTTTGGCCCTGTAATTCCTTTAAGCTTCTTCATTTTAAAAAGTAAAGAGCTAGTTTCGTAGAAATCTTGCAAGTTTTTATTTTAATATGTCTTGTGCCAAGGCAAAATTCATAACAGAGAATAATTTTTCTCCAATAAGTAGTTGTTTGCCTAAGATGAGGGATACTGTAATAATAGATGATAATATCGAAAAAATTGTGCCAAGATTAAAGAAAGCAGTTGATGAGGCTATATTTGTCAGAATTGTAGAAAGTGGTTTGTTAGAAGCGGTTGGTTTCCCTGAAGTAATTCCATTGCCAAAATTAGTGATAGAATGTCATAATAAATATAACAAAACTAAGAGGTGCATCAACATAGAAAGTGGTGAAGTCTTGGTAAATATTAATAGGGAAGTGATAATGGCTACTTTCAAAATCCCACTAGTAGAAGTTTATGGGGATTGGAGTATCGATAAAGCCATAGCAGATTTTGAACAAAACAAGAAGACATATAGAAACAACATAGCTAGAGACTGGCTGTTAAACCCAGAAAAGGGAGGTTCCCGTCTACCTATACCTTTGAGAAAAGACCACCTATTTAGAGAAGTAAGGGATATAACAGTAATGTTAAATAGGGTTAAAGGTAATCCCATAGACACCAACTAGGAAGACTGGATGTACATTTTTGTGTAGGCCATCTTAGACCTTGGTAATGCTGTTGATTGGGCTGAGATTATAGCTGAAAAGTTGCATGAAAGTTTGTCCCAGCCAGCTTTGATTTCAAGTTTTTATATGTCCTCATATCTCTTTTATATCCTTACCATCTGTAGAATTTGGGATGGTTTGCCACATGAAGAGTGGAATAGAAATATGACCATTTATGAATACCATCCCCTATTGTAAAGAGGAAGAAATCCTATAGGCTTTAAGAAAGTACAAGATACTTTCATGTCCAAGTTAGTCTTTGAACTAAGGGGAAAACCTAACTACAGAATATCTGAAGAAGCTCTGGAATTTGTGAAGATCTATGGCAGTTTTTATATTCAGTTTCCTACCTTTATTTATTTGAGAGTGGGTGGCTTTAGTGATGCTCCCCTGAAACTTCCAAGGTATTGTTCGGATAAGTGTATTCTACTTGAGGTAGGAAGATAGTTGCTGATGGTAGAGAAGAAATACAAGGTTAAGCGAGGTATTGGTGCCTTCTTCCCATTAGAGCTAGGGAATTATAGATTCAGGTTAATGCATGATTTTTCCTTCTTGATTAATGATCTAAAAGAAATGAATTTTCAACCATATCAGACAAGGTATTACTTTGATAGCAAAGGTGTTGTTGAGAACCATTTCAGGGTAGATGCTATGTTTCTTCATCAACCAGAATTAGAAGACTTCTAGGAGGATTGCATGGATGAAGCAGAGGTTACAAAGAGATTGCACTTTAGATTTTCTCTTAAACAAATTGCTACTTTGAAACTCCCTTTCAACATAAAAAATATAAAGCTTGAAGATGAGATTGTATTGGATTCAAAAAGCATGACATCAAGCACTGGAGCAATGACTAGAAGAATTGATTGGCTAGAAAGGGAGGAAGAAGATTTAAAGTCCTTGACTAAGGAGGTATTCAAGAGGACAAAGAAATGACTTAAGGCTAAAATAAAGAAAAATCAAGTTACTCCTATTTTGGGAACTAGGAAGAGTCTGAGGACTCCCAAAATTGAATCATCCTCTGTCCTAACTAATAAGATTGAACTGTTTCTTTTTGCAGGTATTTATGATCCTCCAAAAATTTCCAACATTGAAGATTCAGAGTTGGTTCCTAATAACACTGTGAGCTTTACTAGGCAAAGAAGTAAAAGAGGAGAGGAAGTAGACCCATCTTTCTGCGTTGTTCTTGATTCTAACACTGAAGAACCCAATGTGAAGCCATTCAAAAGATTGAAAAAGAGAAAAACATCAACTATGGACTCAATGTCAGCAGGAGGTAGTGTGAGTACAAACTTGTAGGATCTAGTTACTCCAAGTAATCTAAACACTACTATTTCCTTACATAATACAACTTCTAAAACTCCAAATTGGATGGATTTGACTGTGAACAAGAAGAGGAACATTGTTCCTACCTCTATACCTTTTGGCGATTTAGTCAACAAATATCTTGGAAAATCACCAAGAACAAAGAAGACGAAGATAGAAGCCATGGTAGATATAGACCTAGATACAGGTCATTGGGTCGCTGAAAATTTTAAGCCTAATTCTGGTAAGGCTAGTGTTGAAGTCACTGAACAAGACTTCAATGTAGAAAAGATAGACTTAGGCGTGGCTTCAAGGGCAACAGATTTGCAGATCTTAAATTCTACAAATAAGAAGATTAACCACTGAGTGCTGAAGGATGCTAAAGATAAAGCAAAACTGAAGCAAGTCTTGTGTGAGATGGCTAGATATATTCACTAGTTACAGAACCCTGTTCCTTAGCCTTTGGCGATGGTTCCTTTGAATCTAGATGTGAAGTTACCAGATAATAAAAAATTCCTTGATCAGGTGTACATAAAGAAAGATCTTTGTCCAAAGATTTTTATGGTTGGATGGAAGAGTTGGAGTGAAAGTCACCAATTTTGTACAAGCTTATGAAGATGCCACCAATAAATCATCCACTCTAGCAGGCGTTATAGAGGCCAATATCAAACTTTGGGAAGCCAAAAGAGACATCTTGGATCTGGAGATATCTAATCTAGAAGAGGCCTTCGTCTATGGTATAGACAAGTTTCTAGCTGAAAATGCAGTACCTGGCACTGATGCTAACTCATTGTTCATCACCAAGGTTAACAAAGAATGGCAGTCTACTCTCTTTGATCAAGGCATTATGGAATCCATTTAGATCCTGAAGGCGATTACCTGTGTTGAAGAGGTTCTTAGCAACCATATAGACTGTCTCTACAATTTAGCCAAGACTAAAGTGAAGACAAGAATTGATGCAGCCAAGATGAAAGAATCCTTCACTGATAAAGCATAGGAGTTAAGAAATGCCAAAGAAATAGAGGCACGTGATTGCTCAGTTGTAGCATGAGTGCAATCCTTGAGAATTCTTGGTGATGAACATGTTAAAACACTAGAGACAAAAATGGAACAACTACAAAATTGTAAATGTATCTAGGAGAAAAGGCTCGATTTGATCCCTCCTCTAAATCAAATGATTTTGGAGAGATTTGTGGCTACTTTTGAGGATGGGTTGCCATGCACAAAGGAGTTGATGTTTCTACAAATGAAGAAGATGGGAAAGAATAGTTAGTTTTTAAGTTCTGAATGGACAAGTGTTGGTAGTTTTAGGCTTTTAGTTTTTGTTTTCCTGGAATAGACTTTTAGTTACGAAACTAAAAAGCCCTGCGTGGCTATATAATTATTTTTGAGTGACCTTTCAAGGGTTAGTTCTCTGGTAGTAGAAACTTATTAGTTTAATATTTACTAGAAGTACTTTGATGAATGGTTTTATTTTGAATTGAAACATATGATATATTATCAGTTGATATATATAATAGATAATAGTATTTCTATCAGATCAGTGAGTCTGGTTATTAGATGCTTATTAGTTTCAGTTGGGATTACTTTCATGTTGCTGTAGTTTGTGTATGTATTTCAAGAATGTCTTCCATTCTTCATTTTTATTTTAGTATATGTTGAATCAATCTTTTTGAGGTTACTTCCTTTGCAATCTTAATCAGTTGGCTTGGATAAATGTGGATTTTTCTCATAGCTTAAATCTTTCTATAATAATTTGTATTAGGAATTGAAAAGCTTTTTGTACTTTCAGGTCAAAAGTATGCACTTCTTTATTGCTTTTCATTCTTTTCAAATAAATGAATTTTCAAGACTGATCTTTATATAAGGTAGTTGCTCCTTTGATTGTAGAGAGTTTCACCGTGAGTGACTAACTCAACTGTTGTGTTACCTTTTTCCTTCTAAATGGGAAAGAGTATTTGAAATCTGAAATAATTTTAGTAAGAAGGAAAATCTGTATACCAACAGATTTTTGGCAACTCCACTAGGGAAATCTAACAAGTAGACCAGGATTCAGTTCTTTGTCATTTGATGGTTAGTTATGGTGTTACATGCTGAGGTAATTCCTGGTCAACAAGAACTTCCCCCAGTATTACAACCTGATCTTCACTTCACTGATACACAAGAGGATATCATCACTGACCTTAATGTGACTGCTTGGAATTTAAGGACAAGCAGTCAGCATATCATCATGGTGATGGCTGGGTTTCCCCGAGTGATCATATCAATGCTTTCAATACTGCATGTAGTGTTATAGGAGTTGGTTCAAAAGATGTAGCTATTCACCTTTTTGTTCAAACCTTGATTGAGGCTACAGCAAATTAGTTTATTCATTTACCAAATGGTTCCATTAGCACTTGGAATAACATGAGAACAACTTTTGAAGCTCGCTTTAAAGCTATAGAAGTGCCCACCACATGCTTCATTATGGAAGGACTGAAGCAATTTATTTTGTTGATCCTCATTCACACACTTGAGGAACATCCCATCGAGACCCTTTTTGTATAGAATATCATATACTATGACATATTTGGCTACTTTAGGCTTTAGGTTTCTCTTCTCTTTTGCTATGAGATGAGGTGGACACTCTCCATAGCTGAGAAAATAGGCTACATCTGAGAACCACGCATCTTTCAAACCTATAAATAAAGATAAGGGGATATCATCTTTAGATGCCACATCATTATCTGCAATCCATTTGCAAAGACCTTGACCTTTGACCAATTTAGTAGGTTTAATTTCCAGGTCAAACTCTTGAACTTTTACCACCCAATTGGCTCTTTTGTTCATGGACACTTCTTATTGAGTTAAGATACTTTTAACCATAGAATTTGGAACATATATAGTAGAATGAGAATGCAAAATATAATACCATAATTTCTTGACTACTTTAACCATTGCATAAGCCTTCTTTTTTGTGGTTAAATACTTTAATTCATGATTCTTCAAAGGAACACTCATAAAGGAAATGGGCACCTCTTCACCAGCTTCATTCTTCTGTAACAAGACACCTGACATAGCAGTGTACCATAAAGTCTTTCCAAAAATCTGAATGAGCAAGAATTGGGGCTTGTGTAATTGCTTCTTTAACCTGATCAAAAGACTTCTTGGCCTCATCATTCCATCTAAAAGTCTACTTCTCACTCAACAAGTTCACCATGGGTCTAGTTGTTTCTAAAAAATCTGGCTCAAATCTTCTTAGAAAATTGATTTGCCTAAAGAATGACCTTATTCCACTTCTATGAGATGGAAAAAATAGTTGCTAGATCACTCACACCCTCTCTAGATCTATTGCAATTCACTTTTCTAAAACTATGTGACCTAACAATTTCCCCTCGGTCACACAAAATATAGATTTCTTGAGATTTAGAGATATCCCTTGGCTTCTGCATTCCTGAAGAATGAGCCTTAGGTCTTTAGGATGCTTCTTACTTCTATAGGAGAAAATAGTCAAATCATCAAGGTACACCATGATCACTTTATTCATTAGATGGCTAAAGGAAGGATTCGTGGCCCACTAGAATGTTGCTCCTACATTGATCAAACTGAATGACATTTGGTTATATGCAAACGTACCCCAAGGGGTAGTGAATGCCATTTTGTGTTGGTCCTCAGGAGCCACACTAATCTGGTTGTACCCTAAGAATCCATCGAGCATTGACATCATCTCAGACCCTACCACCATCTAAAGAATATGGTCCATATTGGGGAGAGCAAAGTTGTCCTTCAAACTTGATTGATTAAGATTCCTGAAATCCATGTAGATTCAAATTTCTCCATTCTTCTTGTGAACAGGTACTATGTTCACTACCCAGGTGGAATGATGGATGGGATAAATTATTTTAGCTTTAAGCATCTTATCTACCTCTCAAAAAATAGCATCAACCACTCTAGGGTTATAACTTCTCAGTTTCTGCCTCTAGGGTTTGGCTCCTGGTTTCAGAGGAATGTGGTGCTAGAATTTCCCTTTTCTAAAATCCTTCAAATCTTTGTACGACTAGGAAAGCACATCTCTAAATTCCCATAGTAACTTTGCAAAAATTTCTTTCTCTGTAGAGCTACAACATGTACCTAAGTTGACAAACTTAGGATCTTCATTACTCCTGATATTAATTTTCTCATAATTATCGAACTGCTCTTCTTTGGTCCCATCAGCTTGGCCTACAAAAAAATCTTTACAATCAAATAACTTTTTCATAGTTACAAGACCTTTAGGAATACGATTCCCTTTTAATTAGGTAACCTCTTCACCTTTTTCAACCTTCTCATTAGCATAGAACTCTTGACATTTAGTTTCTGACCCTTTGAAGAAGACATAGGAAAACTTTTCGATACCCTGAAGAAAAGATAACACATGAGTATCATTGCTAAAGACTTGCCAAGAATTAGCATTGTCTAACACATTGGGTTGATGAATGAGCTCAATAGTATATTGATCACTGCCAAAATCAGGATGAGGAATTAACAACGCAGCAGATCCAGCCAAGACATCTACTCTAGAGTTTTGTTCTCTAGGAATAGATTCAATTGAGAATGCCTCAAATCCCTCAATCTCATCCCAGACTCTATTCTTGTAGTGTTTCATTCTGTCATTTCTCACTGCATACTTTCCTCTTACTTATTTCATAATTAACTTAGTATCTCCTTTTTCTTTAAGCATTTTAATGCCCTTTCTTTTTTATTCTTGAATCCCAAGTAACAATGCTTCATACTCTGCAATATTATTGGTGTTTTAAAATTCAAGCTTGTAGGCAAAAGGAAATTTTTCTGCAGTTGGAGATATTAATACCACCCCAGCACCTGAACCAGTAGATGAACAACTCCCATCAAATTCTAAGGTCCATAGTTCTTCATTATCAGGATATCTTTCATTCATGACATCAATTTCTGGCATGATCAAATAATTAGAAAAATTAGTCTCCTGGTACAAGATATGGGATTTAGGATCATTTGAGGGAAAAATAATGTACTTGCACTTAGTCTTAGGTTGTAGAGTAACCTTCTTATCTCCAATGGGAACTGGTACCAATCTAATTTGATCTCTCCACCCAAATCTCTGCAAACGGTTCTACTTAAGAGCATACCATAACTAGCTGGTATATTAGTGACTAGGATAGTCAACTTAAGCCTCTTGTTGGGGAAAGTTGCTAAAGAAACTTGAGCATCTTTAATTTTCCCAATCAAAGGAACTTGCTTTGAATCCATGGAGTAACACCTACCAAAGGTAATTGTTAGAGGTAAATCAAGGGCTTTGGCTACTGAAGAGGGCATAATATTGTTAGAAGCTCCAGAATCTATAATATAATTATTGAGCTTATGGCCATGAATGAACAATAAAACATAAAAAGGTTCAGGTTTCTCTATCAGAAGAACAAACTCTGAGGATTCAAGATTGATAGTGGGCTCTTTGACTTCAGGTTGTTTAATATTTGGGTCAACATGAGTTTCATTAGTGGATACAATATTCATTTGATTGGACTGCATAGCAGAAGAAGACCTTTCACATAAGCAACCTAATTCACCAGGGTTTGATTTCAAATATTCAATGGGGGAAATTTGAATTTTAGATGACTTACAGAATTCTATGAAATCAAAAGTGGGTTTAGAATCAGACCTTTTTAGGATTTTAAAACTTGTTGAATCACTCCTCAGAGTCTTTGTGCTGCTACCAGCTTGACTCATTAGTTCTTTGTCCCTCTTACCTTGGAAAGGAGATGAAGCATGGCTATGAATTTTTCCATGTTGCTGAGCTCGGGTAAGCACTAAACATGAAGGATGCTCTAGAGTTGTAAGAATGTCACCACCTCATTTCAAGTCAGACTCATATTCAAGATAATAACTTACGGAGTCGCCAAGTCCTTCGAAACTCTCTTCACTACCAGGGATCTCAATAATGGTTTCCTTGTTGGCCTCCATTTGCTTGTATCGCACCATTTCAGGGTAAGAATCACCATTGTGCTCATTAGTCAAGTGAAATATGCACATGTTACTTTTAGCGGGGGGTGCTTCAATCTGAAGTCTAGGCTGATGGGGTAAAACATTTGACTGTTTAGCATAATTTCCCATTCCTTGGCCTCCATACCTCCTAGGATATCTTGATAAGGGGAAAGGGTAGCTTTTGGTAACTTCCTTTTTAGGGTGATCATATCATTAACTAGTCTCTTAATAATAGGATTAGAAGATCCAGATGTAGAAGCTTGATTATTAGGGGTTTGCACATCTCTTCTTCATTTACCAGTAGTAATCATATCATTCTTGAGCTCCACTGCTAACGCTTGAGAAGCTGCTAGGTTTGCCACTCTTCCTCATCTAAGATGGAAGCTGATATCTGGAGGCATAACATTTACAAAGAAACCCTTCCTGTTCTCATTACTAGGACGGTGGGCATTTGGAATTTGTTGCAAGAGTTTATTAAACTTGGTGATGAATTCTCGCATGGGTTCGTGCATTTCCTTCTTTAACTGCAAGAGCTATAATAATAAAGAATGTTCATCATCTGCAGCTTTGAAGTGAGCTTCAAAAGCTATTCTTATGTTATTCTAAGTGCTAATGGAACAATTTGGTAAATGAATAAACTAGTTTGCCATAGCCTCGGTCAAGGTTTGAACAAAAAGGCAAATAGCTACATCTTTTGAACCAACTCCTATAACACTGCATGCAGTATTGAATACATTGATATGATTGCTCAGGAAAACCTTACGATCACCACTAAACTTAGGTAGTACATCTTTGGTTCCTTTAGGCAAGGCCTGTAAGTTAAAGTTGGTCAGGTCAAGGGGACCAACCTGAGCTCCTCAAGGCTGGTTTTGAGCCATGACTAGTAAGGAAAAATTTAGAGGCTAGGGGTTGAAAGGAGATGGTGCTAATGTACGAGAGAGTGTAAGAGCTTGAAAACTAGAAATGAACAAAGGAAACTTATTAGGTGAAGATGATCGACTGGTAGTTTGAACCTTCCTTCTCACAGGGATACTAGGGATAAAGTTCAACTATTTTAGTACTTCATAATCTTTATCAACTAAACCTTTTGCCTTATCATGTCTTGTATACCTCTTCTCTACCAGCTTATTGACCAAAATGAAATGGAGGTATAAAGAAAACCTTAAACCTTTAAGGCCTCTGAATAGCTTGGTCTACTACAATAGCCTCTTGAGCTATAGGAATACCTCTTAACCATTCTCTAATCTCTTCTTCTTCTTCAATCACCAACTTGACTTGCTGATACTACTAACCGCTTGTCCTTAAATTCCAAGCAGTCACATTAAGGTTAGTGATGATATTCTCTTGTGTATCAGTGAAGTGAAGATCAGGTTGTAATATTGGGGGAAGTTCTTATTGACCGAGAATTACCTCAGCATGTAACACCATAACTAACCATCAAATGACAAAGAGCTGAACCCTGGTCTACTTGTTAGATTTCCCCAACAAAGTCGCCAAAAATCTATTGGTATATATATTTTCCTTCTTACTAAAATTATTTCAGATTTCAAACACTCTTGTCCATTTAGAAGGAAAAAGGTAACACAACAGTTGAGTTAGTCACTCATGACTAAACTCTCTGCAATCAAAGGAGCAGCTACCTTATATAGAGATGAGTCTTAACAATTCATTTATTTGAAAAGAATGAAAGGAAATAAAGAAATGCATACTTTTGACCTGAAAGTACAAAAGGCTTTTCAATTCCTAATACAAATGATTATAGAAAGATTTAAGCTCTGAGAAAAATCCACATTTATCCAAGCCAACTGACTAAGATTGCAAAGGAAGTAACCTCAAAAAGATCGACTCAACATATACTAAAATAAAAATGAAGAATGGAAGATGATCTTGAAACACACACATAGACTACAACAACATGAAATTAATCCCAACTAAAACCAATAGGCATGTAATAACCAGACTCACTAATCTGATAGAAATACTATTATCTATTATATATATCAATTGATAATATATCATATGTTTTAGTTCAAAGAAAAACCATTCATCAAAGTACTTGTAGCAAATATTAAACTAATAAGTTTTTGCTACCAGAGAACTAACCCTTGAAAGGTCACTCAAAAATAATTATATAGCCACATAGGGCTTTTGAATTTCATAACTAAAAGTCTATTCGGGGAAAACAAAAACTGAAAGCCTAAAACTACCAGAACTTGTCCATTCAGAACTTAAAAACTAACTATTCTTTCTTAGCTTCTTCATTGGTAGAAAAATCAGCTCCTTTTTGCATGGAAACTAATTCCTCGAAAGTAGCCACAAATCTCTCCATCATCATTTGATTTGGAGGAGGGATCAAATCAAGCCTTTGCTCCTAGATACATTTAAAGTTTTATAACTATTCCATTTTTGTCTCCAGTGTTTCAACCTATTCATCACCAAGAATTCTTAGGGATTGCACCTGTGCTACAATTGAGCAATCACGCACCACCATTTCTTTGGCATTTCTTAACTCCCATGCTTTATCAATGAAGGATTCTTTCATCTTGGTTGCATCAATTCCTATCTTCACTTCACTCTTGGCTAAATTGTAGAGACAATCTATATGGTTGCTAAGAACCTCTTCAACATAGGTAATTACCTTTAGGATCTGACTAGATTCCTCAATGCCTTGATCAAAGAGAGTAGACTACCATTCTTTGTTAACCTTGGTGACAAACAATGAGTTAGCATCATCGCCAAAAACTGCATTTTCAGCTAGAAACTTGTCTATACCATAGACGAAGGCCTCTTCTAGATTAGATATCATCAGATCCAAGATGTCTCTTTTAGCTTCCCAAAGTTTGATATTGGCCTCTATAACACTTGCTAGAGTGGATGATCTGTTGGTGGCATCTTCATAAGCTTGTGAAAAACTGGTGACTTTCACTCTGAAATCTTCCATCAAACCATAAAAAGCTTTGGACAAAGATTTTTCTTTATGTACCTGATCAAGGAATTTTTGATTATCCGGTGAATTCACATCCAGATTCAAAGGAACCATTGCCAAAGGTTGAGAAATAGGGTTTTGTAATTAGTGAATATATCTAGCCATCTCGCACAAGGCTTGCTTTAGTTTTGCTTTATCTTCAGCGTCCTTCAGTACTCAATGGTTAATCTTCTTATTTGAAAAAATTAAGATCTTCAAATCTGCTGCCCTTGAAGCCACACCTAAGTCTATCTTTTCTACATTAAAGTCCTGTTCAATGATTTCAACACTGGCCTTACTAGAATTAGGCTTAAAAATTTTAGCAACCCAATGACCTGTATCTAGGTCTATATGTACCATAGCTTTTGTCTTCAACTTCTTTGTTCTTGGTGATTTTCCAAGATATTTGCTGACTAAATCACCAATAGGTACAGATGTAGGAACAATGTTAATCTTCTTGTTCATAGTCAAATCCATCCAATTTGGAGTTTTAGGAGTTGTATTCTGTAAGGAAATAGTAGTGTTCAGATTACTTGGAGTAACTAGATCTTGGGGGTTTGCACTCACACTACCTCCTGCTGACATTGAGTCCATAGTTGATGTTTTGCTCTTTTTTAATCTTTTGAATGGCCTCACACTGGGTTCTTCAGTGTCAGAATCAAGAAAAACATAGAAAGATGGGTCTACTTCCTCTTCTCTTTTAATTCTCTTCCTGGTAAACCTCACAGTGTTATTAGGAACCAACTCTGAATCTTCAATGTTGGAAATTTTTGGAGGACAGGGGATGATTCAATTTTGGGAGTCCTCAGACTCTTCCTAGTTCCCAACACAGGAGTAACTTGAGTTTTCTTTCTTTTAGCCTTAAGCCATTTCTCTATCCTCTTGAATACCTCCTTAGTCAAGGACTTTAAATCTTCTTCCTCCCTTTCCAGCCAATCAACTCTTCTAGTCACCGCTTTAGTGCTTGATGTCATGCTTTCTGAATCCAATACATCCTCATCTTCAACCTTTATATTTTTTATGTTGAAAGGGAGTTTCAATGTAGCAATTTGTTTAAGAGAAAATTTGGAGTGCAATCTCTTTGTAACCTCCACTTCATCCATGCAATCCTCCCAGAAGTCTTCTAATTTTGGTTGATGAAGAAACATAGAATCTACCCTGAAATGGTTCTCAACAAAACCTTTGCTATCAAAGTAATTCCTTGTTTGGTATGGTTGAAAATTCATTTCTTTCAGCTCATTAATTAAGAAGGAAAAATCATGCATTAACCTGAATCTATAATGCCCCATCTCTAATGGGAAGAAGGCACCAATACCTCGCTTAACCTTGTATTTATTCTCTACCGTCAGCAATTGTCTTCCTACCTCAAGCAGAATACACTTATCCAAACAATACCTTGGAAGTTTCAGGGGAGCATCACTGAAGCCACCCACTCTCAAATAACTAAAGGTAGGAAACTGAATATAAAAACTACCATAGATCTTCACAAATTCTAGAGCTTCTTCTGATATTCTGCAGTTAGGTTTTCCCCTCAGTTCAAAGACTAACTTGGACATGAAAGTATCTTGTACTTTCTTAAAGCCTATGGGATTTCTTCCTCTTTGCAATAGGGGATGGTATTCGTAAATGGTCATAATGCTATTCCACTCTTCATGTGGTAGACCATCCCAAATTCTACAAATGACAAGGATATAAAAGAGATATGAGGACATATAAAAACTCAAAATCAAAGCTGGCTGGAACAAAATTTCATGCAACTGTTCAGCTATAATCTCAGCCCAATCAACAGCATTACCAAGGTCTAAGATGGCCTGCACAAAAATGTACATCTAGTCTTCCTAGTTGGTGTCTATGGGGTTACCTTTAACCCTATTTAACATTATTTTCATATCCCTTACTTCTCTAAACAAGTGGTCTGTTCTCAGAGGTCTAGGTAGACGGGAATCACCCTTTTCTGGGTTTAACAACCAGTCTCTAGCCATGTTGTTTCTATACATCTTCTTGTTTTGTTCAGAATCTGCTATGGCTTTATCGATACTCCAATCCCCATAAACTTCTGCTAGTGGGATTTTGAAAGCAACTGTAGACACACAAAATTGGACAAGTACTTTTAAAATGGAAATAATTGAATAAAAAGGGACAAAATCAATTAAAGCAAAGGAATTATTAAATAATGATGTTAAAAGATTAAATAAAGGCTTAAAGGGACCAAAAATATTATATAATTGATTTTAATCAATTAATTGTATAGTTGTTTTAATAAAAAATCAAAATGAACCCATTACCCTTCCATGGCTAAATTTAATTAATTAATTAAATTTAATAAATCATAATTTCCTTCAACAAAGTGAATGAACCAATAAGAATTAAGGACAAAAAGACATAAATCACTCAAACATTTAAATTGTCCAAACATTTGAAACCATTCAAAGGGTTGTCCCCTCATTGTCCCCCCATTTATGGACAAAGCAAAGTATTTGACTCAACCAAGGGTTAACCATGATTATTTCACTCTACCCCCTACCCTTGGACATTTACTATAAATACAAAGCATTTTGGAGAGCATTAGAATCTTAGAATTTCATTTGCAAAGCATTGTTATTATAGGCAATTGAAAAGCATTCTAAGAGCATTTTGAGCATTTATCATTGAAATTTGTCAATTTGAGCTAGATTAAGCATTGAATGAGCATTTTAGAGGCATAATAGAAGCATATTGAAGCATAATTTCTCATTTTAGAGGTGTCACTAGTGAGGATTTGAGCTGAGAGCTTCACTTACCACTTCTTTCTAGAGAACCATGGGATAATATAGATTATAGTTTCATTTTGAATTAGATTTGCATTGTATTTAGTTTAAGTTGATGCTATTAGATCTTAATTTCATGAAGGTGTTAAACTCACACACACAACAACCATTATCACTTCCCTATTAATATTTACCAAGACTTTGCCGCTTTCTGTGTTGATGCACCTCTCAGTTTTGTTATATCTATTATCACATTATATCACTAATTATGGGCATGGAATTACTTCAGGGAAACCAACCACTTCTAACAAACTACTTTCTACAATTCTGATAGATATGGCCTCATCAACTGTTTTCTTTAATCTTTGCACAATTTCTTCAATATTATCATCTATTATTACAATATCCCTCATCTTAGGCAAATGACTGCTTATTGGAGAAAAATTATTCTCCTTTATGAATTTTGCCTTGGCACAAGACATATTGAAACAAAAAATTGCAAGATTTCTATGAAACCAACTCTTTTCTTTTTAAAATGAAGAAGCTTAAAGGAATTATAGGGCCAAAGTTTCTATAGAACTCACTATTTTTCTACTTCTCAGAAATGTTACCTCGTTGCTCCAAGACACGTCCAGAAGATAAGAAAAACATAACAAGAAATGAGGAGAAGGGGGGAAAATAAATACACACACATTTTCTTTGATTCCTATCAACTCGTGAACTGCCATGCAATCAATTTTTATGCCGCAATAAATGTTAATAGCCTGTTATACATGCTTCTTTTCAGTAAGAAAATCCCATGGGCTGAGGTGGCACCACTCTTCCAATCACATCAATCATTTCACTTCATAATTTGGCTTGCGGCTCATATTCGGGTATTATTACATCTTGAAATTTGATCTTTGAACCATAAAGTCAGGTTCAAAGTACATGATTCATGATGTCTTAATTAATATGCACACTTGATAATTATGGTGGGTCCCTAGGGTGTCTATAGTGAGCTTGGAAATTTATGAACCATGACATTTAAAACCTTGGCTTGGGAAAATTTTAGTGCAAAGCTATCAAGGTGTAGATTTAAATGTGAACTTTGAACCATAAAGTCGGGTTCAAAGTTTAAAATTCAATTGATCATTTACAAAGAACATGCGATCGTGATGGAAAGGGCTACCATAACACTTTTTGGGAAAAGCATATTGAACTTTGAATTTTGAACCAACAAGTTTGAGTTAAAAGTTCAAGGTTTAGTTTACAATTTAAACTTTGACAAAGGTTGGAAGTTATCGCGCAAGATTAAGACAAAAAAATTATTTGGCTGGCAACAAGTGAATTATCGAGACATTCTTTATTAGTAACAACATAATCATTGTCTATACTTTTGATAGTAATGGTAAATTGGGGTTTTCTTTTGTATATGCAAGGTTAGCCTTATTATATTGTCTAATTGTGGAGGCCTAGTCTTTTCTATGACCAATCAATAGATTTTGGAATATCTTATTGTCTTGGTTGGTGGTTCCAAAATTTGTAACAACTTCAATTTTGCTGCAGTCGATGAAATCTTGGACAATGTACTTCAGTTGCATTCAACCGGCTATTTCGTGTCCCTTAATTCTGTGATGGTTATTGTAACCATTGTAATCCAACTATGTTGGTGTTTTTGGGACCATCATAATGTCTTATCTTTGGGAAAATGACTAAATGAGACTGTATCAATTTATTTAGAATCATCTCAAGAGGTTCTACAAGAGGTATAAATTCTCATTGTGGAAGGGTGTGCCTTCTTGCATAACTTTTGTAGTGGTGAAGGTGTGTGTTCAACCAAAATGTAATGTAGTAATATGAATGTGCCTTTAATGTGTGAGGGAATATAGGATCTACTTCTTAATCCAAATTCCAAAAGGAGAGATCCAAATAGATTAATCACAAGGAAGTGATCAATACACAAATGAATCAATCTATGGAGAATATGAGGAAAGGAGAAAACCTAATAGTCCATTGTAGAAAATGTGCACTTTAAAACTTAATTGAATTGAAGACAAATACTAACCTCAAAATAAGGTAAATCTGGAAAAGGTTGTTTTCTACTGTCTGTGTTCAGTTTCAGGAGATTCTGCAACCTGATCTGGCCTAGAAATGTAGAGATATAGAAAACCCTAAAACCTTTTGTCTATCAGAGCAAGGTCATCCTTGACCTCAAGATTTGAGTACAATCTTGACCCCAGTTTGGAATCAACCTTGAAATGTAATTGAAATTGTAATATATAAACAAAGTAAATGGAACTATTCACCTTGCTTATGTTGAAATTCTTGTGGAGGATTTGAATCCTTGAATCCACAAGTATGGATGCTCCAAATGAATTTAGAATTTTATGTAGGATGTCTCAAATCAATGACATTAGATCTTCAACACTAATCTTGAATGGATCTTGGAATAGGAAGAAGCTTGAATGAATGTGGATGGAGAAATCTTCAACAAGAGGGCTCCAAAGAGATTGAATTCTTTAATGGCTAACAATGGATCTCCTTGATGAATGCTTGAATGCTTTAAGATGAATGAATTCTTGAATGCTTTCCTTCTTTTTTATTTCTTGATCTCTTGATTGCACTTGAGAGTTAGATGTCTTGATCATGAAAAGTTGGTTGTATCGTTGTTATAAAATGTGGATGTTAAAATGAGAGAGGAAGGCCTCATTTTATAACTTGATCTAGGGCAAAAAATTCTAGAGGGGCCAACATAGGGGAATTAAATCCTCATTAGGCCTTAACCCTTAGAAATGGACCTAGATTAAATATAGTTTAAGAGTTTACCATTTTGAAATTTGAAATAGCCGACCCAGAAGCAAAAAGTAAAACTTTCTGAAGCCCGACATCCCAAAACCTCTAAAATTTGAAATTTGGACCTAGGGTGAGGGTCAAGGTCAACTTTGACCTAGGTTAGAGTCAAGGTTGACCTTGACCCTGAGGTCACATATCTTAGTTTCTCAAGACCAGGTGCTAGAAACAGGCTAGGAATAGGTGGAGAGAGAAGCAGAATAGGGGGAAAAAGTCAGATCCATTCACAGACCCATTCAAGGCGCTTGACATGAACCCATACCACTTACTCAGAGGGATAAACCAGTCCTAAATAGAAGTGCTTCCATTTTCTGACGATACATTTAGCCCCCACTTTAGCAAGATTATGGACTCAACGCAAACTCTTGGTAAAGGAGATCATAATGAAAAAGATAATCTTATTGAAATCAAAATGGACAAAGGAAACCTCAAGCCTCCAAGGACTCAAGTCTTCATCAACTCCCAGATTATAATAAGAGAGACATCTCTAGAAAAAGAGAAAGAGAGAGAGAGTGTGATTACCTCACCCAATGAGAACTTATGTCCCATTGTGAACCACACAAGGAAATGATGCAATTGGAAAGATGTAATTGAACCACCTAGTGAATGTGGCTACTCACTAGTCAACCCATCAAGGATTCACCCTTAGGACTATACTATTCCACAAGAGTAAGACCAAAAGAAAAAGAGATCCAGTCTTAAGGACACCTTCGACCTTAAGGGATCAAAATTTTGAAACTAGAGGAATCAAGAGATCCTAAATAAAAATCCATGCAAAGGGAGAGAAGTATCTTAAAAAATAATATATGTATATCGAAAGTGCGTGTGTGCAAAAGGTGAGCAGAGCGTATGCCCCCATGTTAAAGTTATTGCTAACACTTTAACAAGAGCAAAGGCTTGAATAGAAACATAAACAACTCCACTGATTATGTTTCTACTATGAGATGCCTCCAAATGAAGACAAATCAAGGGAAATACCACATAAACATATAGAGATCACAAAAGGGATCTACCTACCATGGGGTCAATATGAACATAAGATAATATATATATATGATACTATTGAAAATAAATTAACATAATTCCCCAAAGAATGTAGAACTACAATCACAATGGAGGAAAGAACACATAAGAGATATGAGGAAGAGTCTTTTCAGACAAGCCAATCAAGTGCACCATAAAGGACAAGCCAATCAAGTGCACCGCCTACTCTCCCCATCTCGTTCTATATCATTTAGGGAAGGTGGGTAACTCATAAGAGGGACTATATGCAACACAGTAGGAATGATGGCCAGTTCCAAACAAGGACCCTCTTAAGAATTATAATGTTCGATATTAGATGTAAGTGTCAATTATGATGAAAGCATATTAGGTAAATCAATGTCAATGTTAATAGTCTCATATTCATCATTAACATCATTAATATCATCAAGAGTATCCTCTTCATCTAGATTAATCAAAATAAGCTCTAAGATATGAATAGAATCATCATAATCTTGTATTTTAACATCATTATTAGTAGTAACTTCTTCTAATACATCCTGCATAGGTTGATCAAAGAAGGTAAAGAACTTTGAAGAAAAGAAGTACGAGCCTTCACCTCAGCATGACACTTCTTATGACGTTCATTAGTAGATCAATTGCATTTTGTTTTACTTGAAATATGTTGAGAACTAGGAGGAACAACTACCAGATCCTTCACAGGTTCTGTTGGAGCTCTAAATTTTGGGGAAAATTTGGAGTTCTATATAGTGATAAAACCTTAAAAAATGGTCTCTTAAACCCCATACCCAATAATTAATGATGGAGTACATGAAATAGGATAAAAAATGATATTAATTTTCAATTAAAAGTTTAGGGATTAAGAAAGGAAGCTCAGTGACAGGAACAATCAAAATTTTGTGATCAAAGCCTTCAAAATATGCTGGAATTTCAAGATGTTGCAAATATGATGTTGACAGAGGTTGAAGATGGTCAAATTTTAAAACTCTAAAAATGACCCAGTTTGGGAAATCAAATTTCCTATCTCCAGTAAAAATCTTAGCTTTCCATGAGGTGTTTTGGTTTTTTGACTAGACCCAAATCCAAAAGTTAGGTAGTTATTTTTTAGTTAGTTTATTATTTTTTAAAAATAATTTGTAATAAGGGTGCGTCTTTTCACCCTAAAGAGGTGTGAAAGCCACTCAAACACACATATATATACATAATGTAAAATAAAGATACAAGACAAGATATATTTTCATAGGATATAATTCGATCACAATTATAATATGAACTCTAATGTAGTATTTTTTCAACATTAATAGAGATAAGTGCTCTTCTTTTTATTTGTGGTTATAAGTTATATGTTTTCAATTAGTCTTTCAGATATTCTATTAAATAGAGTGTTTCACTATGTTGAATTCCCTGAGTATCATAATTCAAAATTAATATATATAGTTCAAATATCAATTGAAAGGTCTGTGTATCTTCTCTTGTTTTTATCGGTCTCTTAATTTGAGTTAAATTTGATAAGATTAGCTATATAGATTGATTTGAATTATAAGTCAAGTGGAAGCTTGTGAAGTGATGGTCTTATCTTATTAAAGAAAGTTTTCAAAACCATCTCTGATCGTATGTAGGATTGAAAGTGTTTTGACTCTATAACCCAAGTACTTACAAGGCACTGATCTAATCTTTAATTGGAAATTGTTATATTTGTTCATTTGTAGTTTATAGATCATTAAATCATTATTTCAAAAACATTACTTTTAATTATTTAGTATAATCCATTTAGTCAAGTATTATAGAATAGATATTTTTAGGAGATTAGTTTTTTTCCTCAAAGGATCATTCACCACCTTTGGAGGAATCTTGTTTTGTGTACACAATTGTGTGACACAGATAATTTAATAGTTCAAAGTGAATTTGGGCCTACCGGCCTTGGCTTGATTAAGCCAAAATTGTAGAGGTATCAAGTGGTGGATCACCATTTTTCCTATCAGTTGGCCAAAAGTAAATCCATCATTTTTGGGCACCAACAGGTTCTATAGGAGGATTAGTAGGATTCTCAACAGACTGACAAGAAACACTAGGAGATTGATTAACAAAACTAAAAACCATGGATAAAGGAGGTATGGAAGGTGTAGGTAAAAGACCATGATTGAGATCCATTAGAGGTATGCTTAACTTGAGAATATTATGATGCTTATAGGCTTGGTATGAGAGGAAAAGATTATCATGTCGAGAAGGACATGAATTAGGCATTGAAGGCCAAAAGAAGTCAAGTGTAGCACAATCCCTGGGCCTAAAAGGTTGATATAAACTATGATTAATCATCTTCACTTCTTCATCATGAACAAATTTAAGACACTTATGGATAGGAGAAGCAATAGAATGCATGGCATTCAACCAAGGCAAACCAAGCTTAACTTGAAATTGATCAAAAGTAGGAACAACAACAAAGGTAGTGTTCACAATTTTACCATAGATTTTAACCGGAAAGTTAATAGAACCAAATGATGGGTACAGAAAACCATTACAAGTTTGAATCCACACATCAGATGTATCATAAGAATCACATGGCAAATTTTTCATAAAAAGATTTTCTTTAGTAATAACATTGACTAAGGATGTAGGATCAATGAGACAGCCATGTGTATGTATCTGAGAAATCCTAGCATAAATGTAAATGGGACCATCAAGAGCTTTAATAGTCTCTGAATCATCAAAGGTAATCAAAAGTTCCTGAGGTCTTTTATTCTTAGGTTATTTTCGAGGTTTTGGTTGAGATTTTAGTTTAGGCTATGGTTTTGGTTTAGGTTGAGGTGGAACTTGAGGTTGAGCTTGAAGCTGAAGTGGAGATACATATTGATCAACATGCTCCACATGGTTAACAATGTGATTACGATCATTCATCTTTGAATCATAAACAATATCCATAGAAGATGGCTGAGCAATGGTATTAGTATCATGTGTAGGTAAAGGATTCGTATAGATTTGAAGGTTTTGATTAGGAGAGACAAATTTGTTCCCACTACCATCAAAATTATCAATAGATAAGGCATTAGTATCGATTAAGTCTTGAACCTTATGTTTTAAAGAATAACACTTCTCAGTATCATGACCATTCTAATGATGATATTGACAAAAGGCTTTAGGATCAAAGGATTTGGATGCTACTGTAGTAGGTAGAAGAGGTTGAATAGGAGGTAAACTGATCATATTAGCAATTAACAACCTATTCATAATAGAATGTAAATATTCAGAGAGAGGAGTAAACGTATGATTTAATCAAAAAGTAGTGGATGCAGAAGTGACATTATGGGATGCAACAACAACTGCATTCGTTTGTTTGTTTATCTTGACATAGTTGTTGAATTTTTGAAATTTATTTGGATTAGGAGAAGCATCACTCTTATCAACTAGAACATGAGCCATTGGAGTGTTTCTCTCAAATTGACTCACTTGTAATTGATAATGATGAAGCACTGCACAAAGTTGTTGAAAAGAGGTGAATTCAGTAAGCATAATCTTATCTCTAATATCCTTTTGCAAATTTGAAATAAACATATGTTGAATATCCATACCAGGAACATGATAGGAAATATGAGCATGCAAATGCTTAAATCTACCAATGAATTTAATCAATTTTTCCTTAGTATTTTGTTTACAATGCATCAAATCAGTCAAAGACACTTGCAGACCAATGTTATTTTGAAATTGTTGAATAAAAGCATTAGCAAGTTTTGGAAAAGAATCAATAGAATAAGGAGGAAAGAAACAATACCATTGTAAGGCCTTGTCATGGAAATTTCTATCAAACAACTTGGCTAAAATCCTATGGTCATAAGCATAATCACCATAAAGGATTTGAAATGTTTTAACATGAGTAACAGGGTCTCCCTTACCATTGTAATTCTCAAGATGAGGCATATTGGCTTGCTGAGGAACAAGAGCATGAATGATGTCTAGGGATAAAGGACTTCCTATGTCACATGTAGGAATGCTAAACTTGTTTTGAGTTAAGGATGCAAGTTGTTGTTGTAAATATGACACAATTTGAGCCAAACTGATGATTGTTGAATCATTAGAGAAAATATGAGGTATAGCAACATTAGAAACACTAGGTAAAATTTATGAAGTTGTAGGAATGGAAGACACAATTAGAGGAACACTTGGAACTACAGTTGGAAGAGGATTGGAATAAGTAAAAGGAACATTATGGTAAGAAGGTTGTGATGTAGGAAGGGACACAGGAGGAACACTCATAGGAATAGAGGGAACTGTCGTAGTCACCAAAGGAGGAGTATAGGTAGGAATACTAGGTAAAGGAATAGAAGAGGATTACACACTAGTAACAGGAGGAATCAATCCTAAATCTTGAGCTTCTTGAGCTAAAGGTTTAACATTTGAATGTACAAGATGAGTAATACCACACAGGAGATTAACACCTTGATCACTATCATGAAGGACTTTCATAAGAGCCTCTATAGCTTGAATAGAATATTGATTATGGTTTTCTTGAATAAGCCAATTACCCATTTTATCAAGTTCAATTGAAATTTTTTGGACTTGTTCAGGAGGAACTCTTAAAGCATCATCCTCATCATGAGATGAGTGAGAAGAGTTTTGCTCCATAGTAGGATTAGAATCATGAATCATCAAATTATCATCTAGGATCCTAAGGAAAGGAGAGAAAGACTCAAGATCAAAGGCACCCATAAGTCTATGACTTCACCTAACAAAAATATTATAAGTAGGACTAGAGGTAGTAAAGCTCATATACCAATGGAATGTATTGGTAGTATTTTCAGTTTTTAAGTTGCTCTAAAATTTTTTGATTCCTAAGAGGTTTTACTTGCTCCTTGTAAAACTTTGTTGTAATTATGTTGAAAGTCTCCTACAATTTCCCTCATGAAAGCCTAAAATTTGAGCAAAGTATTCAAAACCCTAAGTGCTAGGTCAAAATACCTTTAAAAATCCAAAAACCCTAGAAAGGCTCAAACAGGTTTTATTTTGCTTTACCTTTTTCAAATCACTTAAAAGAGCCTTTTAACATGTGCGCTTTACTTTTCCCTGGCTAGTTGCTTAGTCTCCTAAATTTTTTGGCATATTCCTTTTAGTCTGGCGATTCCTCAAAACCCTTTGTCATGTGATCTCTTTAAGCTAAGAGAATATTCCTTTTCTTCTAATGACTTAGCAGATGCCTTCAGTCGCCAAGTCTTTGAATGAATCTAATATGCATTGTGAGATCTAGCGACTACACTAATCAATGTTTTGAAGGAAACTATAGTCACCCAGTCTCCAGATCAAAAATACCTTCAGTTAGGTGATCTCTTAATAAAATGATGAAGTGATAAAGTATTCAACAATTATGAGACTAACTATAGTCGCTGAGTCTCCAAATGAAAGATAGCAGTGTATTTTCCTTTGATCTCTAGGTCTCCAGGTTCTTGGGTAGTTAGTCTATTTATCTAGTGACCCAGTGATTTTAGTAGTTGTGTATGCTCCCAATTTTGGTGGTTATGTTTCAAACATTCAGCAATCCAGTGACATGGTTATCTCTTGATCTCATGATGCAGCGGTTAAGTCACAAAGTATCTAGCGACTCAGCGAGGACTATAGAATGAAGGAAAGATCAACGATTGGTGCTTAATCTCATAATCTAACTAAGGTTAAGTGGGATATCTGGTGACTTGGTGAATAAAGGTTTTCACATGGTCTTTGAGTTTAACCAGGGTAAAGGAAAATATTAAGAGACTGTGAGATGTCTTCAGTTGCGTGTTCGCTAGAAGATGATGAGTTAAGGTAAAAGTTTTCATAGAATAAACATGAACTGTTGATGCGGTCTTGATTGAGCGGTGGTCGCGTTATCTCCCAATTAAACCATGGGTCAGGGAAAAATTTAGCAACAATGAGAATTGCTTTGTCACCCAGTCTCTGGATCAAACCCGAGTTAGAGAAAGTATTAAGTGACTGGGAGATGACTTCAGTCGCACAATTGTTAGATGACTAAGGGTTAAGTGCTTTCCAAGGTCAAAAATATAAAAAATAATATGGATTTGGTTGCCAGATTTGATGATGTGTTCATCCCTGATTTGTCACTAAATAAAATAAAAGAAATAATAATCTTTCAATGATTATGAGATGGACTATAGTTGCTGAGTCTCCAAAAGCAATAAATCAAAGATATTTTGCCTTTAGTCACCAGATCTTTAGATTGGTTTAGTCTCTAGATCTCTTGAGAAAGTTAAAGTCAGAGTGAAGTTTATGAGATTAAGCGACTACCGTTGATTGTCTTCTTCAAAGTAAGATCTAACAGTTGTCTCTTAATCGCTTAATAAAGATAATGTCATCCAAAAACTACAGAGATTGAGTGACTACCATTAGATTAAGATTCTATGGCTATCATGAAGTCACGAGATGGAATGAGGATTTGAACAAAGTTATAATGATTAAGAGACTTTTCTTTAGTTGCTAGGTCTCTAGATGGGCGAAGAGAAGCTATTGAGACTTTGGAAAGATGTTTATCGCCAGGTCTCAAGATAAAATTATTAAATGATAGGTTCTGAAATGATTGGGAGATAGAATATAGTTGTTAGGTCACAGAAGGAAAGAATTAAAATATGAGAAAGTATTAAGAGCCATCAGATTAAAGATCGACGATAGTATCTAAGTCATGAGACAAAGTCACAAAGAGCTAAATCATTCAACGACTATGATTTATGACTATAGTCTTCAGGTCTCATGATAAAATTTAAAAGATAAAATCATCCAGCGACTGAGGATTTTCCTTTAGTCACTAGATCTTTGAAACTATTAAAAAAGTGCCAAGTCTTTGAGTGGCTGGGAGACTAAGTGTAGTCGCTAGGTCACCAAAAATCAAATTTTGATTACTTGTCACTTTCCTGGCTCACAGCTAGTGAATTGAAGTTCAGAACTTGCCAATTAATGGTGGAAGTGACATCAATTGGAGAGCTTGAGTCTCAAATGGTTTAATGCAATCAATTCTTCAGAATAAATATAGTTAACTGTCACTCACTCTAAATTTACCAAGCATTCTGAGAGCCAGAGCTAAAGAATTATGAGAATTCCTAAGTTTTTCAGTGATTAAAGAGTTCAGTAAGTTCAAAATTTTTAGAAGAATTTTTATTTGCAGTCAAGATGAGTCATCCAACAATTAGCGGAGCTTCCACCAGTAAGGGATCCAAAGAAAAAGTGAAGGAAAGTTACTCAGACAAATTTCTCACTCTGCTGCCTAGGTCCTCACAAAAGAAAAAGGTTAGTGATGAAATTTTCACTGATGATTTAGGATTTTGTAGAGATGTGAAGATAGGTGAGGTGACTGGAATGTGTCTATTTAGGTATTTTTATAAGAATATTGATAGTCTAGTGCCCATTTCAAACCCTTGGACCTCTAGGTTGGCTAGGTTGATAGTACCTGATGTTTTCCCAGATGTAGACTTGCTCATAGAGTTGGCCAAAAAATATGACCCTTTGTCAAAAACAATAAGGAAAGGGGATGGTTTAGCTCTAGTCACACTAGATATAAATTCATTTATGAAGGCTTTTGGCATCCACATTCCAATGGCCACAAAGATCAATTTGTAGGCCCAAGAGAATAGATACATTAGGGAGTCAACCCTAGTTTCTAGGGAAATTTAGAGTCATGTCCCAAGAGAAAACATAAACTACATTGCTGTAATAGAAGGGGTTGCTATGTTTTTCTACAAGTATTTGAGTTTCTATATTAAGTACATTACATATGGATTGTGCAGAGTGTTGGGAGTGGATGGTGGAGGAGACATAATTTCATTTGATATCTTAATGTTGGTATTAGATTCACAAAGTCTTCATGTAAGTAGAGGATATGACTACATTGGGTATGTCATAAATAAGATGCATGAAGGACTTGAGGCTCTTAGGAAGAAGGAGCCTTCTCCTAGATTTATGCATTACTAACCATTAATGCATCTCATTTTTTATTACAACTACAATATTATGTACTTGGAGCACCTAGAGCCTCAGATGATGTGGAGGGGTCAACCTAATCTAGTTCAGTTTTGGATAAGGGCATGGAGCTTTACTTCCATGGATTGTGACTTTTTTGCTTTTCAAAACTAGATGGTACAACCAATTTTGCTTAGCTTAGGAATAAATCTTTCCAGGTTGCTAGTTAAAGCTTTGTAATTACTAAGGCCTTTTCATTTTATTAACAAGTGGCCTAAAAATCATATCTGGGGAGATTTCTACTATGAGAAAATTTTTACAATAATCAAAGTCTATGGGTGCCCCCAGCCACCTCATGTTTTTCCATTCTTTGTGCCACCAAGGATTGCATTCCTAGAGATCATTTGACATCTTATATCAACTAATAAGGAGCACTTGGCCCCCCATAGGAAGGGTACCTTTACCCCTAGGCTCAGAGTATGCAACTTCACAATTGGGAATAATGTATTTAGTAAATTAAATGATTGGTTGGGCTAGTATAAGATGAATGCTACCATATATAGGTATGTAGATACAAGGGATTTCATTGTTACTGCTAAGAAATTTTATACTCCCATAATTCCTATAAATAATAGACATGAGCAGTGTCTAGAAGAAGACATCATCATAAATATAATAGAGGATGATGAGGTGCAAAGTAGAGTAGAAAATTTCCAAGAATTGTTGTCATTTGAGAAAAGGCTAAAGAAAAAGGGAATTCCCTTTGGAGGCTTCTACCCCACATTGCCTTATTTACAGAGGCTAGATCAAATGATGGTAAATTTCAACACATTGGTCAATTCACTTGAGGACCAAATTGATGATAAAGAAAGGGAGAAGGAGAAGCATTTTGAATCAGAGTGTGAAGATGATAGTAATGGCTATTCAATACATAGCCTTCTTGCCATAGAACAACCACCTCCTATTGAGCAAGGAGGAGAGGAAAATACAATTATGGATTGGACAAAGCTTCCTAGCTCTCATGATACTAGTGAGCCTCCCCTTTAGAGACAAAAATTGCAAATTGGAGAGCCTTCTCAAGCAAGAGCTACTAAAAAGAAAAAAGATAGGGTAGGAGCCCTTTTTACTAGTACAAGGGTATATGATCACCAACTCAGAAAGAAGATCATGGAAGAGAAGAGAAAATAGAAAGAGATAGTTGACTAAGTTGAGTTGCCCTTGGCTTTATATCAAGATGAGAGGATGATCCAACAAGATGCCTTCTTGAAAGATGATGATTTTATGAAGTCAGATGAATTCAAGAATTTTTTTATTGTGGCACAAGCAACAACAAGTTGCATCAAATGTATAGATCATAGAGGAGGGTCAAGTACCTGATGAGGCCATCCAAGCATTAAAGGACTATGATCCTAAATCAGAGACCATCACTCTAGAGGAGGCTAGAAAATTAGTAAAGGCTAGAAACATGTTGCTTGTACCTAGGTGGGATCTGGCCTCAAATTTCATTATAGACCAGATAAGGAGGTAGGAAGATATAAGCTTATCCTCAAAAACCCAAGTAAGGGAAATAATAAAAGGATTTGGGTATAGCCCTAAGAATCAAGCATTGGATATATGGATCCTCTATCCCAAGGACCAGAAGCCTTCTTTGCTAAATATACAAGAGAAAATGGATGGTGACAAGATTGTGTGGTCTATATGCAATACAGGTGACCTTGAGATCTCACAGGTACTCACCCATTTTGTTAGACTAAATGAAGACAAAACAAAGCAACTCTCAGATAGGTTTAAAAACTTATTTGAAGATTATAGTGCATTGGTCAGAGACAAAGAGGTACACATCATGAAAGAAAAGGCACTAGAAAAAATAGTGGAGGATCTGTCTCAACAGATAATCAATATGTCTATGTTTGCACCCCCACCACCAAAATAACCCCCTCAAATAGAGATTCAAAATGAAGGTGGAGAAGAAGCTGCTACATCATCAAAACAAGGAAAAATAGAGTAGAATGAGGCTATTTTATAGGCCTTATTAAAGGTTTTTCAGCATAGGATTGGTGTCCTAAAGGAGAAAGCAGATGTGGTATATATTGCTTATAGTAAGCTGCCTGAAGTGAAAACAGAGATAAACAATTTTGTTACAATTTTGAATACTTATTTTGGAACCTGGTCAGTCAGAACATCACTTTTTGAGAGTTTTGAAGTTGTGTAATCTCTTAGACTAGATATTCCTGAGATTGTTCTACAGGGTGGTGAAGAGATTGATCGGATTGGAGCTACCTTGCCATTTTTTAAAGGAAAAGAAAACCAGGTAGAGGAAAAGATAATTATGTTTGGCCCAAAGTTCAACAGGTTTATTCCTCCAATCAAGAATGAGGATGGCTTAATAAAGGGGTTGAATCAATGGAAATTAGATTTTGATCTCCTATTACCTAAGAAAGAGGCTTTCATTAATGAAAATAATGAATTAGATATAGACAGATTCAATACTGTTTTGGATGAAGCTTTAAAAGATGAAGTGGACTTTACCAAATTTGTCACAGATGTCAAGCAAATAACTAATGCTAGGTGGGAGAGGCAGAAAAAATAGCTTCAAAGCATTTAGGAATTTCAGTGGCCAACAGAAGAACATGTATCTACATGGGATACTCTTATAAAGCCCAAAAGGAATAAGCCTGCAATAGATGATATTGAAGACATAGAAGAAGAATGAGTTCCAGCATTGCACTTGATCTATGAGCACATGGAGGACAACTATCATAAAAGCAATTATGTAGGCTAGCCAGATGGTGGTCATCATTCACATAAAAAATTCAATAGTTTCTCTGAATACCGGTAGACAAAGGTGCATCTCAAAGGGGAACTCAACATGAGGAGAAACAACTTCTGGTGCCCTTTTCTTTCTTTTTTTTGTTGCAAATTTAAGTATTTTGTAATCTAGTGCAAGTCACTATCAAAACCATCTAAAGCTTGTTGCATCCTTTTCTCAAGGATCCCAAGATGGTTTTTCCTCTATATATAGCAAGCTCAAAATCACACCAAAGGGTGGTGAAAATACTCATTGTAATAGGATTTTATGAATTTAGTGTTTTGATTCTCAGGAATCCAAGTTTTCTAAATGTACTGATACAAGAAATTTATCAATAAAAATATATTGCAGTTCCATGTATATCTTTTTTTGTCTTCATATGTGAATGTGATTTATTTGTGTATTTAATTTGCAAGGCATTTTAGGTACATATTTCTACAAGGTAGATAGTGGGGTTGAAATTTGAGTTCCTTTCAAGGGAGGGGTAAATCTTGAGTGAGATCTCAGAGATTTTAGTATTCGCACATGAATTTGATGATACAATATATTGCATAAAATATAATCTATAAGGCATTTTATCTGGGATTTGGGTGTATTTGAGTTGAGAGGTTTTTTTGTAGATGTTTGTTTATTGACTCTGATGCCCTAGGATTTGGCACTGGTCATTGCTTAGTTTTCATTATTTTCACCATCAATCAATTAAAACAATGATTTACTTTAAAGTTGTGAGAGAGTTATATGATTAGATCTATATCAAGTATATAAGTAGCTATTGTGATATTTGAAGAATTTAATCTTGAAAGGTAATACCCACATGTAGCTTAAAGCTCAAAGAGAAGAAGGATTATACATCCTTAGTACCTTAGTGTTTACTATTGTTGATGCATCTATTGGGACTGCTAGAGTTATGAATCAGAGTTTTTCTAATTAAGTTTTGATCATTTGCAATTTTGAACACTAACACAATGCAAATGAACTAAAATAAGAAAACACAAAGCATGAACAAATGAATGTTTTTATATTTTATTTTATATGAGATGCAAACATATAAAAGAAATCTAATACATGCCAGATCTAACACCATAAAAGAAAGAGTTTAACCATAAATATGATAGGGCATCTAATTCCACAAAAGAGAGGGGGTAAGCTTGTTGGGTTCACAAAAAATGTAGGGGGTGAAGGTGTGTGTTCACCAAAATGTAATGTAGTAATATTAATGTACCTTGAATGTGTGAGGGAATATAGGATTTACTTCTTAATCCAAATTCCCAAAGGAGAGATCCAAATAGATTAATCACAAGGAAGTGATCAATGCACAAATGAATCAATCTATGGAGAATATGAGGAAATGAGAAAACCTTATAGTTTGTTATAGAAAATGTGCACTTGAAAACTTAATTGAATTGAAGACAAATACTAACCTCAAAATAAGGTAAATTTGGAAAAGACTAGTTTCTGATGTCTGTGTTCAGTTTCCAGAGATTCTGCAACCTGATCTGACCTAAAAATGCAGAGGCAGAGAAAACCCAAAAACCTTTTGTCTATCGGAGAAAGGTCATCCTTGACCTCAGGATTAGGGTACAATCTTGACCCCCACTAAAAGTCATCCTTGACCTAAAACAACTATGACATAAATTCTGTTCATGGATCTTAGAAGTTTGCCAAAAATGGTATCTAGATCTGCACTGATATTCATAGTCCCGCACCTACACCTACAAGAAAAAGGGTTTTGTTTTTTGGATGAGGGGTTTGCCTTGGTCAAACCTTGGTTTGGAATCAACCTTGAAATGTAATTGAAATTGCAATATATAAACAAAGTAAATGGAACTATTTACCTTGCTTATGTTGAAATTCTTGTGGAGGATTCGAATTTTTGAATCCACAAGTATAGATGCTCCAAATGAATGTAGAATTGTATGTAGGATGTCTCAAATCAATGGCATTAGATCTTCAACACCAATCTTGAATGGATCTTGGAATAGGAAGAAGCTTGAATGAATGTGGATGGAGAAATCTTCAACAAGAGGGCTCCAAAGAGATTGAATTCTTCAATGGCTAACAATGGATCTCCTTGATGAATGCTTGACTGCTTGAATGCTTTCCTTCTCCTTGTTGCTTGCTTGATCTCTTGATTTCACTTGAGAGCTAAATGTCTTGATCATGAAAAGTTGGTTGTATCATTGTTATGAAAGGTGGATGTTAAAATGAGTGAGGAAAGCCTCCTTTTATAGTGATCTAGGGCACAAAATTATAAAGGGGTTAACATAGGGGAATTAAATCCTCATCAGGCCTTAACCCTTAGAAATGGACCTAGATTAAATACAATTTAAGAGTTTACCATTCTAAAATCAGAAACAACTGACCTGGAAGCAGGAAATAAAACTTTCTGAAGCCCAACATCTCAAAACCTCCAGAATTTGAAATTTGGACCCAGTGTCAAGGTTGAGGTCAACTATGACCTAGGTTAGAGTCAAGGTTGACCTTGATCTTGAGGTCACAAATCTCAATTTCTTAGGACCAGGTGCCAGAAACAGGCTGTAAATAGGTGGAGAGAGAAGTAGAACAAGGGGAAAAAGATAGATCCATTCATAGACCCATTCAAGGTGCTTGACATGACCCTAGACCACTTACTTGAAGGGCTAAACCAGTCCTAAATGGAAGTGCTTCCATTTTTTGACTATACAACTTTGTTTTTGGGTAATTACATTAGTCTGTTTGGGACTTCATCTAGGAGAAATGTTGTTAACATTGTGAATAATTGGTGCTGGTTTGTTTTTTTAGATAGGTTTCAGTTGAGTATATTGGATAAGTGTTGGTGAATGTACTTGTAGGATAGGTTGAGCTAGTTTATCATCTACAATGCCATCATTTGAAACATTTTTGTTTTGGACCAATGTTTTATTTGTCATAAGTTACTAAGTTAATGATGTCTTTCTTAATTATTCCATTCAAAGTGAGTGATATTTCTACTTTTAGCCCTTGCTCAGATAGCTCTTTAAAGGTCTTAATGGACTTGGATTTAAGTTCACACATTAGGTCTAGTTGATAGTTTTCAATGAGCATGTGGATCTTTTCTTTTTCTGGCAACATGGAAAGATGCCTTAGAGGAAAAATTTCTCCAATGTTGTAGGAAAGAGGAAAATATTTCTCTGTTATTTTTCTTAGTGGTGCAATTCTTTTTCTTAGTGGTGCAAAGATCCATCAATGTTACTTCCATGACAATGTTGTGCAAATACTATGATATGAATTTTTTTGCTAGTTTAATCCATGTTCTTATCCCAAGAGGGAGTATGGAAAACCAATCCATGGTTGTACCACTAAGACTGCATGGAAAAGTCTCATAAGATATGTATCATCATGAGAAACTTCCATGCACGCTATTAAAAACTCCCTTATGTGATCATGGGGATCACCCTTTTCCTTGTACCTATTGGACTTAGGTGTGACAAAATTGGTTGGAAAAGGTGGCATATGTAGTGTCCTATCAAAGTGATAAGGACTAAGGTCTACTGTAGCCTATTTGTATTTTTTTGAACTATTTTTGAAGGGTTTGTAATTGTTGAGCAAGTAGATCAGTAGTTGTTGGTGTAGCAAGTGGTGTGTTAGGGTCAACAAAAGAAGCTCCACTATTTTGGGATGTTGTAGGTATATATGGTAGAAAAATATGTTGAGATGCTAGGGTATATTGAGGTATTGGGATGTACTGAGATAATGGATTGTGTTGAGGTACTATGATATAATGAGATGCTAGATTTGGAATGTACTGAGATGTTGGATTTTGTTGAGGTATTGGTATATGCTAGGGTGATGGATTATGTTGAGGTACTAGTATATGTTGGGGTGTTGGATTATGTTGAGGTACTGGTATATGCTAGGGTGTCAAATTATATTGAGGTATTCGTATATGCTAGGGTGCTAGATTATGCTGAGGTACTATAGTAAGATGGGAAGGGTTAGGTCCACTTGCCATCATTTTTTGGATGAAACTAGAAAATATTTCTAAGTAATATGGATTAGTCACAGGTACCACTTGACTGATTTGGGGTTGTCATAAATTGGAAGGGACACCTAGCGGGGCACCACTAGGAGGCTTTGGTTGAGGTGCTCCCAGTAGGGGTAGCCCTTTCTTTGGTTGGGGAATTATGATGGAGGAACTTGTCACCATTATTTGTGAAGTACATACTGGATGAGTTAAGGATAATATAG
Source organism: Chamaecyparis obtusa (assembly GCA_027943335.1). Taxonomy (NCBI): domain Eukaryota; kingdom Viridiplantae; phylum Streptophyta; class Pinopsida; order Cupressales; family Cupressaceae; genus Chamaecyparis; species Chamaecyparis obtusa. The sequence goes on along the minus strand of BSBK01000800.1, from coordinate 1,217,898 downwards.
ATGGTGTTTTTGTGGTATTGAGTGTAGTATATGCATACATAAAACTAGAAAATAAGGGATTGGTTTACTGGATCCCTAAGGTACTAGAAGATGGGGTGACCTGGCAATCATTTTTCATGGAACTATTGGATGGGAGGGATGCACTAAGTGGTAGGGGTGCCATTGATGCTACCCAAGCTGGTGGTACATGCATGTCTTCCACTATGGTGGATATGTCAAACCTAGTTAGTAATTTAGCACCTTTTTGTGCAAGCATACAAAACGTATTTGTTCGGGTTAGATTCGAACATGGATTCCAAAACTATTTTTAATTTCTCTTCAACTAGGGCTTCCTCAAATTCTTATTTTCTTGCACTAGCTCTGATTTATTTAGGAGAGAGTTCACACACTTACAAAGTATCATCTAGTTTTTTCTCATGGTGCAAAAATGCCTCAAGATTGTTGTAGTCTAGTGCCAAGATTTTTGGTGCAAATTCAATTTCCTGATGGGGATCATGGTCGAGGATTTTATTGTAATCCATTATGTCCTTAATATTCTTGGATTGAGTTTTTGACATATGTAATTCTATGATGAATGTGAGACAACTAAGGAAATCAAATTCTATATAATTTTAGATTTTTTTAATATGGGATGATAATGTAAACTAGGAATTGAATATGAAATCTAAGGTGTAAATACCTTTCCCTAAGAAAGATTCTAGAAACTTTGAAGGTAAACACTCTATAAAATATCCAAATGATTATGAGGACTATCTTGACACCAAAAGGTAGGTCACAAGTGATAGATTCTAGTAATAGTGTTTGTCTAAGATAAATATTAACCAAAATGACAAGGTGCTTATGCCGAGGCTAGGAGATAAAGATAGTGCTAATGATGTCAAGATAAAATGAAAGACCACTATAGGAATGTATTAGGAAAATGAGCCATCTAATTTAAAAAATGAATCTAAGAAGTTCAATACTTTAACCCTAAGATATGCAAGCTATGTTTTTGAGATTTTGGATTTTGAGACTAGTTTGATGACTATGCAAAAATCTGAGTTTCTAAGATATGTCTATCTAAGTATGTTGATCACAAGGAACTGGGATGAAATGTTTGTAGGATGTTTTTAGAACTAATTATTGTAGGACATATTTTTTAGGAAAAATATTATAGGACCAATCGTTGTAGGACCCATCTTGTAGGATAAATTACTGTAGGAAAAATTATTACAATACCAATCTTGTGGGACAAATGTTGTAGGATCAAAATCACAAACTCAAAAAATAGTGAGTAGTTGTAGGACTGACTCAAAAGAAATGATTTGTGTATGTTCAACAACTTTTTCAAGCTACAAGTTTTCATGAAGTCAATTACAATGAAATCAGTATACAAGCAGTTTAATCTAAGGTCAAATTTGGCTTCACTTGGAATATTATAGGCCCATTTCTTGGGTGTCCATAAGCTCAAAGAACATAAATGAAACACAACTAGAGCTAAAAATCCTTTGAAGATGCTTTTGATATCACCTTTTTTGGGTATTATTTTTGTGTTAATGAAGATCTCTTTCACAACACAATATTCTTGGGACATATACGATGGGAATCTTGGGGGGAGATTCTTTTTCAGCCTCCCCTTGCACTATAATAAGACAAATGTTTAGAGGTAAGCTAGGTGGCCTCTATTTAATAGGTTGTAGTAAGTTCTGTGGAGTCTCCCTAATCAATTTTTAAACATGTGACCCACTTAAGATCTTAGTTGATCATGCTAGCTTCCTAGGGATACTTCACCTGGTCTAGACTATTATCAAAACACCTCACCCGAGCTTGAGGAGATAAGACCAGAGTTTTTTCAGAGTCTTATTTATATACCAACTAGAAGCATTTTTTGGTGTGAGGTCATCCTTTGTAATGGGTTAAGAAAATCCTCCAAACATGCCTCTCCAAAATAAAAATGGTTGCTAATCTAACAAATTGTGCAAGTGCACCAAGAACTCCAAACACAAGGTTAATCATATTAAGCACCGAAAATCAAATGAGAACTGAGCTATCATCCATATAAGCACATAAGTTCAATTTTAAGCACAAACCAAATGAGATTTGTTTTGTCTAATTTTAGATGCACCAAAGTCCAAATGTATTTTTCCTTGTTTGATTTTATTGCATTAATCTCAAATGTTCTTTGCCTTGTTCAATTTTTAACCACATGTTAATTTTAAGCACTAAAAAAAGCATGAGTTTGTGATGTTTGAGAATGCATTGTTCATTTTGAAGCACCACAATGAAAGATGAATCAATTTTAAATTAACAAGATTAAAGCTTACAATAACATAAGAGATCTCAACTACAAAGATATTTTTTAGTGCAATTAGTATTCCCAATCATCAAGAAAGATTGCAAGATAACCAATAATCATAAACATCATATATGACAAAATCAATTTAAGAACATGAATATGAAAACCATATGACATCCTTCCTTAGTGTTGTCCTTCTCATGCAATGTGGGCTCTTATAATTAAGCTCAAGATTATGCCAGCATAAGAATTCAAAGCAATTGTGGTTTTTTAAAATATGAAAAAAGACTCAATTTATAATATTTTAGGGGTTTCAACCAAGAATCCATGGTTTAAGGGTTGATTGACTATGATTAAGGAGTTGAAATAAGACTGAGTGGGAGTTTAACTCTACTTGACTGCTTTGATTGGGGGATTGATTGCTCTATCAATAAATAAATTGGAGAGATTACTTGAATGAATTGGTGAGATAACATTATAGACTGGTGAGTTAACTGATTGTATGGATTAATCAACTAGCTGCATGGAGGAGTCAAATAATTACATGGATTAGAAGACTGGATTGATTGAAGACTTTAACTGATTGTTGAGGGAGGAATTAACAATGTGTATTGAATAGTTAGGAGAGGGAATTTTTCATGCAGTCAAGGATGGTGGATCCAATGAAGGATAGTCCAAACCTTGCAACCAATAGAATTACATAGTGGAATACTCAACACAATAGAAAACACCATAAATGTTTCAAGTAATTTGCATTAACATGCCTAGTTGTAAGGCCTTCCGGGTTAGGGCCAATTATAAAGTGAAATAATTCTGCAAGATCCACAACCAGATCCAATACAATCTTAGCTAGTTTAGCTCTGAAGACAATCAAAAGCTGATGGAAACCCTAAGGTAGATCTAAATTGAGCTCACAAGCCTCCAAGAAATCTCCTTGTTTCCAATTATGCAAACCCCTAGCTCTACTATGAATAATTATCAGATAACAATCAAATCTGCAAGATCATGTAAGATCTTTTCCACAACTTTGCCAACTTCAGCTTTCAAAACCTTAGATCTGACTCACTAATTCTACCAAGTCATGAACCTCTCCTTCTTCTTGATCTTCTAGGAGTTCTCTTCCTCTTCCTTCTATCCCTTAAACATCTACCCAAGCCCTCCTTAAATACTAATAATCAGCCACAAGTTGGCTGGATGAAACCCTTAACTCCCAAAAACAAATAATTAAATGCCATACAAGTCAGCTTACAAATGTATACAAACATTTAATTTTGCATGTTGGCCCAAGATAATGGGTACCAATAATTAATTCACCAAGTCGGCTCATACAAAACTCCAATCGGTAAGTCATAACTACCGAGTGACAGTAAAATTACCGAGCACGCCAGGTATCACTGAGCACTAGTGTCGATCGAGCACTGTAGACATGATCGAGCAACAATTTCACCAAGCGCTAGAGACTACTGAGTTCCTTCAATGATGAAGATTCCTTTGATGACCGAGACTGTCAGTCAAGGCTACAACCAAGTAACACTTGCCAAAATACAAACACTCCATGTAGTTTTACCGAGGACACAGAATGCCCTGCCTTAACCTTGGGTGCCCTTGCATCAATTGTGGAGTGAATTGAAAGTTAGTATGAGTTAGCTTTGGAGGAATACATCTTGATTAAATAAATAAAAGAATTATTTACTTGCATATGTGACAATTGATAAATAAATAATTAATATTTATTAATGAGAGAAGAATGATTAATTTAATTAAATAAATATATATTTTTGATTGTGAAATAGATTTTGATTTAATAATTACATAAATGCAATAATCAGAAAGATGCAATATTAATTAAATATGGTTATTTAATTAATTGAGCGACATAAGGAATAATTAACTAATGTTTAATTATTTAATTACTTTATAGATGAATAATTAATGAAATATTGATTGGACTATTAATAATTATGGTAATGCATTAAAATCACTTAATTATAGAATTAAGAAGAAATGATGATTTTAATTTTAGAATATGGTAGAATGACGTAGTTAATTAAATAATAAATATTATTTAATAATTTAAGAGGAATGTTAGTGAAATTGTAGCTTGTAGGCATGGGACAATTTTAGGTGTCCATAGTAGATTATGAGTACTTATTTGGTTTTTTATCTTGTGAATTATATGAAAATTGCCATTGTATGGTTGCATGTTTCCTTGCAAAAAGTTTTCCAAGAAGAGGCTTGACCATACTAGTAAGATAATTAGAAGGGTTGATGATTTATCCACTTTTGTGAAGAGGAATAACAACAATAATTGTCCATTCAGCCAAGAAGATATTTTGGTTAGCCTTGTTAAATATCTTCTTGATATGTGGAGCTAAGTGATCAACACCACACATTAAAATCTCTACATGCAAACCATCAATATCTTGTGCTTTACCACTAGCCAAATTTTTTATTCCTTGTTTGATGTCAATCACTAAAAAGAGCTCAAAAGAAACTTTAGATAATTTAAGTAGTGAGAAAACTTATTTATTTAAAATGAGATTATTTGAGATGAAATTTGATTAGACCATTTGAAATGAAATGAAATGATTTTAATTTTGTGTATAATCTAAATGATTTGGAGGTGAAGATATCAAAGGATATCATAGATATGGAATGGTAATAGTTAGCTAGTTGTCATTGGCCCGTGTCAATGGTAGATGTCTAGAGACATTGTTATATATTTTGGATTAGTTAGTACACGTGGTTTGCAGAGGTAAAGGATTGCAAAGGGCTATTTAGGATTCAATACAATAATAATTGCACATGTAGCTACCTCACCATCTGAATGATGTCAACCAGAGCTAAGAATTGTATCATTAGGGTCTAATTGAAATCACCTATAGCATAGGGGAAACTAGTGCCATGTGTTACCAAAGATTTTAAAGAAGAGAAGTGACAATGTCACTAAGGTTAGTAGGTGGTACATTTTAGAAGCTACTTTTTCCTGGTTGGATATAATTTTTGTTAGTGGCCTATATGAGATTGAAGTTAAAATACAATAGGCTAGAGGTTGGTTCACTAATTTTGAAAATACTTAGGATTAATGAAAGACACACGACATAATATGGGATGCATTGAATACTCTTCACAATTGTAAAATGTTATACTTGACCCTATTGGGTTGAGAATGAAACCATAGTGTAGTATGGATGCATTGAATCCTCTTTGTAATCATGTGCTAGTGCAAAATACTATAAAAAATAAAGAGACCCATGGTGTAGTAATCAATGCACCAAGATTATTTTTCTTTCTGGGTGCACTTCAGACAAGTGATAATTAGTCATCATTGACAAGCCATTAATTATTTTCTTTGTGATGCCTATATGTTCCAATCACTATTACTTTTGTGCATATATGAGTCAGTCACTATTATCATTGTGATTCTTATGTGAGCTAATCATTATTTCCTCTATGGTGCATGATGATCTAGTCACTATTTTCATTGTAATGCCTATATGAGCTACACACTATTATCATTGCGATGTATATATGAACTAGACACTATTATCTTTGTAATGCTTCTATGAGCTAGTCACTATGAATTTGTTATGTATATAAAAACTACTCATAGTTCCATATGTGATGTAAGTCAAATATAATTTAATGTGTGCATCTATGATGTGTATTAGATAGTCCCTTGTTTATATGTGACATATTCTCAAGATAATCACTATGTGTGATTTATTATATTGACCCCTATATATAAGTGTATGTTTGTACACTAATGATTGTTAGTGTTGGGTATGCAACCAACACCTAATGGCATTTTTATCCTTTTATTGTAATAGGAATAGGTTAATATATTCACTTAATTAAGAGTTAAGTTTTGAAGAGGGATGAAATATCTCATACAATAGTAGAGAATGAGCTCCCTCTAACACTTAAGTGTGAACTACAAATCCTATGATTTCCCATGAGATGATATGTAGGTAGGGTCATAAAAAATGAACCCTCAAGGATTAGGTCTAGGTATAAGGATGACCCTAATAATGTAAGGTTAACACTTTCATATGTAGGCACTCACATGGTAACATTGAGTTGTCACCACTATTGTGAGTGGATAAGATTTAAGATTATGATTCCTAAATTAAATATAAGATGCATGGTTGGTGAAGTGGGTAGTTGTAGTGAATAAAAAAACCTAGTGCTTAAGAGGTAGATTTAAACAAGGAATAAGGAAACATAATTTTGTCTAATAGTAGAGTGTCTCTGTGATTGTCAATCCTTAACCCATTCTTTATATTTTAGTTATAACTCAAGCATCCTTTCCATCTTCAAATTATTTTCATTTATGAATGCTTGAATGTTTGAATGTAACTTCTTTGTGTTGTATTTTATTAAAAAACTTCGTGAATTACCTTTATAGTACTCATAGACATGAATCCTATCATATCTCCCAGGTTTTGAATTACATGTCACATTTTCTAAAGAACAATAACTAGGAATAATAACATTAACGTGTCCTAAAATACTCATAAATAAAACATAAATAAAACTCATTTGCATGAGGAGATAAATATACCCAAAAATCCTTGAATGAACCCTCTGGAACTTAAACACATAGCTCAAAATTTATATTTGCAAGAATACAAATCATAAAACATAATGCATCCAAAAATAATTTGGGATATAACTATTAGATAATTATCCATTGAGTGGACTAAGATAGGGAAATGCAATTGTTTCTTTGAGATAAATCAAATGAAGGCTCCTTATACATCCTACTATAGCCTCTAAATATTAACATGCTATATTCAAGAGAACTTTAGCCTTTATTCGATGACATGCTCAAACCTACACTCTTAGAGACCACGCATAACAAAACTACCCTATCACAAAAGTATAAAAATACAATTGATTCATTATCAAAACCTAAAAAATATATTATGTATAGTATTAAAAACATTGTTATAATATACATTTATTTATCCCTTATAAAGTATAAATAAACCCTAGATGAAACACTATTTCATGACTACTAATTTAGATCTTAATTTGTGTCCTAATATAATGGATTTAGATGAAAAATCATGCAAATTAATTAATCTTAAGCACGTCAATTTAAATAGGTCCTAATTCATAATTAACAAGATGTTTTGCCTTTATAACCTTATAGCATCACCTAACATGAGTACCTAAAAATGATCAATCAATGCCAAGCTTAAAATGTAACAATGCAATATCATGAAGATCCTAAATGCATAACCTACCAAAAGAACTATCTAGATCACTATCAAAGGTTTTAGCTATGTGTATACAATATAAAAAAAATACATCACGATCTAACATATTATTGTAAAAAATACCATATTATCCCATAAAACATATCTTACTCTCAAGAGCACTTGTATCATACTAATAATCATGAAATCAAGAATTAGTCATGACACGACACCAAACCTTTCTCTAAATCAAGAATTATCTATCAAAATTGACAAGTCATAAACCAACACTTCAACCAACAACACATGAGTCCTCCATGGATAACCAAGATATAAAAGTGCCAATTTATGTGATGAATCACTTGTTATGCACACACAATCAATTGCAATAAAAAAACTCTATAGGATAAAGTAGAAGCAAGATTGTAAAGTCACCACCAAAATATTAATATCAAAATCTCCTATTCAACCACGCAATCAAGCATTCCATGAAAACATAATATATTTAAGAAATAAACATGATTCAAGCCCCAATAATTAAATTTTAGGCACTTTGATAATCTATCCTCTAATCTCAATGCAATATACCAATGCTTAAATGGTTAGGAATAAGGTGTCTCAACCTTGTATATTTCCTTACATTTGTTATTTGCTAAATGTCGACACTTTGGACAATGTGTAAGGTGATCATGACTGAAATGGTTATGACGGTGATTAATATTTGTAAGAGCTAATTGTGAAAGATTCGATGATGGGTGAAGACTTGCAAGACATGTGGCAACTGATAAAGTTGAGTACTATACACTCTTCTGCAACTGTGGGGGAAAATTTTTTTTGGGTTCCTATTTTCTCAGAGAATGGTAAAACCCTAATATGAGTATTCTTTGGAAGTTACCCTAAAAAGGGAAGCGCATGATATAAGAATTTTTTAGGGTTGTAAATTTTGATGAGAAGTGAGTGTATTTGTGGAATGTTTTCTGCTGCTAGATTGGTCTTCAAGTGTGAAAAATCTTCTGAAAGAACTTGCATTGCAAGTGTATTGTAAACTATAAAAGTTTTGATTAATACATTCTGTAGGTTTTGGAGTGCTGCAATTTTTACCGAAAAGTTTCCCTAGGGTATATCATTGTGTCATTCTCTTTTTCATGTATTCATGTTATTGCAACAACATCTAAGTTAATTGTATTAACATTCTGTAATTGATAAGGGTTAAATATGAATTTTCACGGTCCTCTCCTTTGGATTTTAGCGTAGGGAGCTATTTTCCACTCACTTAATCCCCTTTTAGTTGGTATCAGAGCTTGGCCAGTTTTGGTTCTATTTGTTAGGGTATGATTTTTTTGAGCTAAGCTTCAGTCTAGTGGGAGTATTGTTGTAGAGTATTCATAACCTTATTGTAGGAAGAGATGGCAAGTTCTTCATACAGTAGAATGGAGGTGGAAAAGTTCAGTGGCACAAAATTTGAGTTGTGGAAACTCAAGATGGAAGAAATGCTAGTAGACCATGATGTATGGGAGGCAGTTAAAAATAATATCAAACCAATAAAAATATCTCAAGTAGATTGGGATCTCAAGGATCAGAAAGCTAAGGGTCTCATTAGACTATGTCTAGTAGATTTGGTTCTCCTGAATGTTCTTGATGAGATGACCGTAAACAAATTGTGGACATGGCTTGGGTCTGTGTATCAGGCCAAGTCCTTGGTGAACAAATTGTTCCTAAGAAAGAAGTTGTATTCTCTAAGAATGGAAGAAGGAGGATCCATTGTAGATCACCTGAATGCATTTAACATGCTGATTGCATAGTTGACATCAACTGGTGTCAAGTTGGAGGAGGAGGATCGATGTATGACCCTGCTATGTTCCTTGCTAGATATATGGGACCATCTTGTGATGGCCCTTGGGAGTACTATTGTCACTTTAAAAATGGATGATGTGGTGTCTTTGCTATTATCTAAGGAGATGCAAAGAAAGACCTCTAATTCCACCAAGGAAGTCCTTGTTGTTTGCAGTAGATCCAAAGACAAAGGAAAGAAAAATGACAAGAAGTTTGAAAAGGGTAGATCCAAATCCCATGGGAAATCAAAGACTCCTAGAAAGTCTAAGGCAACATGTTGGAATTGTGGAAATTTTGGGCACTTTCGTAAGGACTGCAAAGAGCCAAAGAAGAAGAAGAAAAGCCCAGATTCAGATTCTAAAAAATCTCAAGAAGATGGTGATTCTTTTGTCGTAGCCTTAGCCACCCATGCATCTTATGATGTGTGGTTGATTGACTTAGGTTATTCTTTTCACATGACCTCTCATCAAATTTGGTTCTCAAAGTATGAGGAGTTAGATGGTGGAAAGGTGTACCTAGGTGATGATTCTCACCTATAGATAGTTGGACGAGGAAGAGTCACTATTAGATTCCTTGATGGAAGAGTAAAGGGGATCAGTGGGGTAATGCACATCCCAAGTTTGGCATGAAACCTATTATTTGTAAGTATGTTGAATGATGTAGGCATGCAAGTTGTTTTTTCAAAAGATGGATGCAAGATGATTAGAGGAGCTATGGTTCTTGCAAAAGGTACTAGGAGAGGTACCCTGTTTTAGCTTGATGCTTGCACTTAACAGTGCAATAGTTCTTCTATCTCAAGGAAGAGAGTAGTAGTCACTTCATCTCCACCATCTAAACTAGTAGTGAAGAAGTCTATGGTAATGGGTTCCAACGGTAGTGCAACAAGTGCACCTAAGGGTGCTAACACTTTGGACGACAAAATTCCTATAGAAAAGACAATGTTGTGGCATATGAGATTTGGCCACATTGGTGAGAAGGGTCTCAGAACCCTGAAAAATAAAAACATTGTTGAGGGGTTAAATGATTGTCATCTTGAGTTTGACTTCTACGAACACTATGTTTATGGTAAGCAAAATCGTGTTCAATTTTACTCTAGTTCTCACAAGTCTTCTAGTATTTTGGATCTTATCCATTTGGATGTGTTTGGTCCTGTTAAAGTTCCTTCACTCTCAAAATCTATATATTTTGTATCTTTTATAGATGATTATAGTAGAAGGACATGGATTTATTTCCTTAAAATTAAGATGCAAGTTTTTAGTCGGTTCAAGGAATTTAAAGCTCTCATAGAGAATCAGACTGGTAAAAGAATTAAGTGTGTGAGAACTGACAATGGTGGTGAGTTTTGTTTGGTAGAGTTTGAATAGTTCTGTAAAGAATGAGGGATCAAGAGGCATAAGACAAATCCTTATACTCCATAGAAAAATGGAGTTGTAGAAAGAATGAACAAGATACTGATGGAGAATGCTAGGAGTATGCTTAATGGAGCTGGCCTTGAACAAAGGTTTTGGGATGAAGCTGTGGCCACTGCTTGCTATCTGGTTAATAGATCTCCTACATTAGCTCTTGTTGGTAAGAAACCCTTGGAGGTGTGGTCTGGTAAGAAGCCTTTAGTTAGACATCTTCATGTTTTTGGTTGTGAAGCTTATGCATAGTTGCCTAAGGAGAGAAGATCCAAGTTGGAAAACAAGGCTGTAAAATGTATCTTCATTGGCTACAGTGTTGGTGTGAAAGGATACAAACTTTGGGATCCTGTGATTGGTAAGGTGTTGTCTAGAAGAAATGTTATTTTTAGAGATCTAACACCTTCTACTATTATGCTACAGCTAGATGAAAAAGAAATTAAAGAAGATGTTGTTCAATTGCCTCCTACCCCTGAGAAGACTAAACAGAGAGACCATGATGGATCTGATGACGAGGAGAGCTCTAGAAGCTCTGAAAATTTAGAAGAGGTAGAAAAACCTCAACCTTAGCCCTTGAGGAGATCCACAAGAGAAAGAAAGCAACCAGAGAGGTTTGGATTTTCTATGCTAGATTCTAGTTGTGCTTATGCCTTGATTACAAACATTGATGAGCCTAGATCTGTGAAAGAGGCTGTGGGTATGGAAGATTCAGTTTCCTAGATTGAGGCCATGGATGATGAGATGGCTTCATTGGAGAAGAACAAAATGTGGGATCTAGTACCCTTGCCTAAAGGACAGAAACCTGTTGGAAGCAAATGGGTGTTTAAGAAGAAATTCTATGCAGATGGTAGTGTTCAGAGGTACAAGGCTAGATTGGTTGCAAAGGGGTATTCATAGGTGGAGGGAATTGATTATGGTGAAATATTCTCTCCTATTGCAAAGCTTACATCCATTAGATTTCTATTATCTTTAGCAGCATCATATGATTTAGAGGTAGAATAGATGGATGTGAAAACAACTTTCCTTCATGGTGATTTGGAGGAAGAGATCTATATGTCATAGCCTAAGCACTATATTTAGAAAGGTAAAGAGTCTTTGGTTTTTAGATTAAAGAAGTCTTTGTATCATTTGAAATAATCTCCTAGGATGTGGTACCTTAAATTTGATGCCTTTGTGTTGTCGATTGGTTTTCTAAGATCGAAATCAGATCATTGTGTTTATTTCAAAGTTGACAATGATCACCTTCTTATTATTGCATTATATGTTGATGATATATTATTGATTGGGAAGGGTATGAGTATATTTTTGATTTGAAGTCTCAGTTGTCAGCATAGTTTGAGATGAAAGATCTAGGAGAAGCCAGGTATATTCTGGGTATGGAAATCACTAGAGATAGATCTAACATAAAACTTTGGTTGAGTCAGAGTAAGTATGTGAAGTCTGTGTTGGACAGGTTCAACATGGTAGATTATAGACCATTGCATGTTCCTATTTCTATGGGAATAAAGTTATCTATGGATGATTGTCCAAAATCTCCTAGTGAGGTGGAGGACATGTGCCAAGTACCTTATGCAAGTGTAGTTGGCAGCCTTATGTATGCTATGGTTTGTACTAGACCAGACATTGCCCATGCAGTAGGAGTCTTGAGTTGTTTTATGGATAAACCTAGATGGGTACATTGGGATGCAATTAAGAGAGTGTTCAGATATTTGAAAGGTAAATCAGATTATTCCATATGCTATCATGGAAACTCTTCTGGAGCTCTGCATTTAGTTTGTATTCATGGGTTTGTGGATTTAGATTGGATAGGTGACATTGACAATAGGAGATCCACCAGTGCCTATGTGTTCACTATGTTTGGTGGTGCCATTAGTTGGATGAGTAAGCAACAACCTATGGTCACTTTATCCACAATAGAAGTAGAGTACATGATAGCTACTCATGCTTGTAAGGAAGCCATTTGTCTTAGGAGACTGTGTTCAGATGTTGGTGTTGATGTAGGATAGATTGCAATTTGTTGCGATAGTCAGAGTGCTATTTGCCTTGCAAAGAATCTAACTTTCCATGCCAGAACGAAGCACATTGATGTGCAGTTTCACTTTGTGAGAGATATGGTAGAGGATGGGAAGGTAAGTTTGGAGAAGGTAGATATAGTAAAGAATGTTGTGGATGCATTAACAAAACCTATGGGCATAGAGAAGTTCAGATGGTGTTCAGAGTCTATGGGCCTCTCGACCTATAGAAATTAAATCCTGTTATTTCCTTTGGCTCTTACAAGGTGTTTGACAAGTGGGAGAATGTTAGGAATAAGGTGTCTCAACCTTGTATATTTCCTTACATTTGTTATTTTCTAAATGTCAGCAGTTTGGACAATGTGTAAGGTGATCATGACTAAAACGGTTATGATGGATTCCTATGATGGTGATTAATATTTGTAAGAGCTAATTGTGAAAGATTCAATGATGGGTGAAGACTTGCAAGACATGTGGCAATTGATAAAGTTGAGTACTGTACACTCTTCTGCAACTGTGGGGGAAATTTTTTTTCGGGTTCCTATTTTCTTGAAGAATGGTAAAACCCTAATACAACTGTTCTTTGGAAGTTACCCTAAAAAGGGAAGTGGATGATATAAGCATTTTTTAGGGTTGTGAATTTTGATGAGAAGCGAGTGTATTTGTGGAATGTTTTATGCTACCAGATTGGTCTTCAAGTGTGAAAAATCTTCTGAAAGAACTTGCATTGCAAGTGTATTGTAAATTGTAACAGTTTTGATTAATACATTGTGCAAGTTTTGGAGTGCTTGGGTTTTTACCGAAAGGTTTCTCCAGGGTATATCATTGTGTCATTCTCTTTTTCATGTATTCATGTTATTGCAGCAACATCTAAGTTAATTGTATTAACATTCTGTAATTGATAAGGGTTAAATCTAAATTTGCATGGTCCTCTCCTTCAAATTTTAGCGTAGGGAACTATTTTTTTCTCACTTAGTTTCCTTTCATAAATGACGACATAAAAGACCAATTAACTAAATCTAAATCAACATTGAAAGAAATTATAATATATGGTTCATATTTATGTCATCCCACTACAACCAAATGGGTGGACACCCAAAAAAGTAGATAAATTTTAGATCCCAAACTAATACAACATATAAAATCATCATTTCTTAATAACCTACAAACTATGATAACCAACAAGATTATATATAGATGTCAACACTTAAACACCAAATCATGCATCTAATTTTAATTTTCCAAATAAATCCATAGTCAAGTGACCATATGACAAGGAATAAAATGTTAGAAAGTAAAGTCCACCAAGATAATTGAGGGGGGGGGATCAGTTATCAGATAACTACAACTTTTACCACCATTATCATATTTCAACCATGTAATCAATATAAGCAACTACCATAGAAAGATAAACATACACAACAACAATAACACAATATATGTTGACTAGAGAACCTCTTGATCGGAGAGTAAACCCTCGTGGTAATGATGCCCACAAATGATGTACTAATATGAAAATTCCTTGTGAGAGGATGGAATCTTTTAGGAGCCTTATGAAATACATTCAGTACATATGAGTCCCTGTTAGGAGACTTTGAATCCATGTTAAAAGATTCTAACCCGGTTAAGAGTTATGGAAGATAGAAGGACCCACTATCCTAACAGCTTCAAGGGCAAGATCACTAAACACACTATCCAAATAATCTCTATATTATACAAATAGAATAATACCAATAATTATTGATCTCAAAAATTTATCTTTTCTCCTCTACCAGTACCAAACAACACCAACTACTTCACCATATCTCAATACCATATCTTTGTAATTCACATATCCTCTTACAATATCAACATCAACATATATTGCTCACTTCCACAATTCATATCTATGTCACACATTACAATTAAGGAAAGCAATCCTTCCTTAATACCACACTCAAATAATTACAAATGAGTCATCGAACAAGGCTTAACCAATTACAAAATATAAACCTTCACACGTTACATAATATTCCATAATTACATAAAAATTGTCAGCTTCAAAACAAAATAAATCTTCACTCGTGAAACTGCCAACCATGTTCTCTCATCCAGGTCACCAACAAAATATCTTCATCAACTATATAACTTTGCATGCATAGATTCTATCTTGATTAGGAGATATAATGCAGTTATCACAAGCCACTTCTCAGGAATACCGTCTGAATAATGATATCACTAAATTACACACAACTGTCATGAATAATTAAATTTTTGTATGCGCTCTTAACCACAATATCAAGAAAAAATATAGAATAAGTCCTCAACTTTTCATAGCTTGATTTGCAATACTCCACGTGCGCTAATTTAAACACTATTTTCTTCTCTGCTAATCTCCAATAGATCACTATGTTGACATTAATGATAATCATAGTCATGAATGCAACATAAAACTGCTACAAAATAACTCTGAATACTCCCCCATAGGACATATTCAACATTCATTCCTAACAATCTCCCCCATTGACATTGATGGCAACATAGATGAAAAACATCCAAGTTCCATAAATACCAAACTGCAACACTACTGCTCTGAAATATTTTCAAGTCCTCTTCATCAATCAAATCACCAAATATTTTTCATCAAATTCTTCTCCCCCATTGACATCAATGACAAAGAAAACATCACTATGTCAATGCATTAAAAACCTCAATGTCCAAAGATACTATTCAAAAAATACATTCACAAGAGTCCTTTATGACTCAACTCAAAACACACATACTCCCCCATAGAGGAAGTATCAACATATAGTCAGAAAAGATAGAGCTCATATACCACTAGACTAATGCAACTATCTGCATCATGTCTCAAAAGTAGGCTGGGGCATAACCCCAAGCATACCTCTCAAATACTCAAATGTATCTTTGGGTATGGGCTTTGTAAATATATCTACAGTCTGCTCTTTTGTACTTATATACTCAAGTCTGACTTCTTTCTCTACAACTTTCTCTCTTACAACATGATACTTGATTTCTATATCTGTCCATTCTTTGATATACTTACTGTACTAGTGTTATCATAATGTATGATAATAGGTTCATCAAATTTGATTCCAATATCCTTCAACATATTTTTCATCCATATTATCTGATTACAATTGTTTGCTACTGCTACATATTCCACTTTTGTTGTACTCTTTGAAATACAATTTCATTTCTTACTTAGCCAAGAAACCAATCTTCCTCCAAGAAAAAATGCTTCACCACTTGTACTCTTTTTTTCATCAACACTACCTCCCCAATCTACATCTGTATATGCACATAGGGTAAATTCATTAGATTTTTCATACCATAATCCATATTCAATTGTGCCTTTCAAATATCTAAATGTTATTTTTATTGCTGCATAATGTGAATCTTTAGGATTAGCTTGAAATATTGCAACAACTCTAATTGCATGTGATATATCTGGTCTTGTATGAGTTAAATACTACAATCCTCCAATCATGGATCTGTACTTCTTTTGTTCAACTGCAGGAATTCCATCTGTGCTAGATAACTTATGACTAGTTACCATAGGTGTGCCAACTGACTTACAATTTTCCATTCCAAATCTCTGCAACAAGTCTTTCAAATACTTTGCTTGACATAAGAAAATACCATCACTATTATGTGCTATTTGTGATCCTAAAAAATATTTCATCTCACCAATCATGCTCATTTCAAAATTTGTCTTCATTTCATCAGCAAATTTATCACTAGCTTCATCTTCACCTCCAAAGATAATATCATCAACAAAGATAACTACAATCAATAAGCCATTCTCAATCTCTTTTAGATATAAATTACTATCTGTTGTGCCTTTATCAAATCCTAATTTTATCAAATATTTATCTAATCTTACATACCATGTTCTAGGTGCTTCTTTCAGTCCATATAAAGCTTTGTTTAGTTTACATACCATATCTCCTTCATGAGTCAAGGGAAAACCTTCAGGCTTCTTAATGTATACTTCTTCTTCCAATTCTCCATTCAGAAATGCTGACTTCACATCCATCTGATATACTTTGAATTTTTTATAAGCTACATAAGCCAAAAACATTCACTGCTTGAATTCTCACAATAGGTGCAAAAGTCTCTTCATAATCAATTTCTTTTTGCTGTGAGTATCCTTTACATACCAATATTTCTTTGTTCCTTACAAATTATCCTTGTTCATTCATCTTATTCCTAAATACCCATGTAGTTCCTATAACATTTTTATCTTTAGGTCTAGGGACCAAATTCCAAGTCTTGTTCTTTTCAATTTGATCTAGTTCTCCCTTCATTTCTTTAATCCAATTTTCATCTTTACAAGCTTCATCAATAGTTTTAGGTTCAATTTGAGAAATCAAACATAGTTCTTCTTGTACCTTATTCCTTTTCATAACTCCTTTTTCTATGCTTCCAATAATATGATCAATAGGGTGATTTCTTGCTAGATTCTTATTAGGTGTCACTATCATAGTTCTTGCTTCAACTCCATGTTTTCTCTAGGTTCTTCTCTTATCTCCTTAATGTAACTCTCATTCTACAAGTCACTGTCAGTTTCATAAAATAACTCAGTATTTTCTTGATCAATTCTAGGACGAGCTTCTTCATCTGATCCATAATCAATCATTCTTTCCTGAATTTTGAACTTCTCATTAATTTTAACATTTATGCTCTCAACAATAGTCTTAGTTCTTTTATTGAAACATATATAAGCTTTTCTTTTCAATGAATAACCAAGAAATATACCTTCAACACTTCTGGGATCAAACTTATCAATGTCATCATCTCTCTTAATATAACACTAACTTCCAAAAATTCTAAAATACTTAACTGATGGTGCATGTCCAAACCATAATTCATAGGGTGTCTTATTTGTGTCTGCTCTGATTTGTACTCTATTCATTGTATATACTGTTGTATTCACTGCTTCTCTCCAGAATGTCTTTGCCAAATCATTTTCAAATAGCATAGCTCTTGCTGCTTCAGTTACTGATCTGTTCCTTCTTTCTACAATACCATTTTGTTTAGGTGTTCTGGGGGCTGGAAGTTGTCTCTTAATACCATTCACTTTACAAAAAGTGTTAAATTCCTTTGAAGTAAATTCTCCACCTCTACTAGACCTTAAACATTTAATCTTCATTCTAGATTCATTCTCAACTTTG
>BSBK01000799.1:737500-741783 GCA_027943335.1 Chamaecyparis obtusa | reverse complement strand
TATATATGTATATATATATATATATATATATATATATATATATATATGTATATATATATATATATATATATATATATATATATATATATATATATGTATATATATATATATATATATATATATATATAATCGTAGTGAATTAATTACATATAGAAAGAATCTAATAGTATTACCTTAAAGTTAATTTTTATTGTGGCATAGATAAAGATGTATATATATTAATATGTTAATTATATATATACACCATTAGTTTAAGAAGCAATATCTATCCCTTTTAAAAAAAAGGAGAGATATTTAACTAACATAAAATAACACACTAAATTTCATATTTGGTTTGCAGCATGTTGGCTAGGATATATATATAAAATGAAATCAAATGAAGTCTTTATTTAAATCTCCCTCTTATAATAAATGTTATTGTGTTTTAAAAATAAAAGAAAATTCATATAAAAATTTAAGTATCGACAAGGTTGGGGAGGGGTGGGCCAAAGCCCTACTCGCACACCATCCCCTACTGCACACATTGCAATTGCAACCAACACAGTGGGGATGCGCGACCACGGTCGCACTACCCACTGTGTCATCACAGTGGCATAGCCCGTGCTGTCGTCGCTACAAAGGCACCATCCATGACGGCGACCACCAACTATAATGGTGTCGTCCATGCCGTCTACCACCATCTGCATTTGTGCCTCCATTGTTGCCTCTTTCATCTCTGCCTAACTCGGCTCCCCCTGCAACCCTAAAATATATGAAGGGTTAGCATTAAAAAAATATACTAGTACTATATAAAAATAATAATAATACATAGTGCTTATGATATAAAAGAAAAAAATAATAAATAAAAGGATAAAAAATAACCCTTAGGTTATTTCATAACAACTATGCCTTGAGGGCATATTTATACTACTTCAGTTTTGGATTAAATTTAGATTTTTTAACCCTTGGATTTCAAATAGGAACTAGTTTTAGTTTATAGTTGAAAAGTTTGACTTTAATGATAGAATATTCTAGAAGAAATTTTAAATTAGATTTTGTTTTAATTTTTAGTTTGATTTCAAATTTTTGTTTAAAATTAATTAGTTGCAAATGTTGACTTGGTGGTTAGAATATTCTAGAAGGAAATTGAATTAAATTAAATAATTAGTTTTTTTAATAGATTAAATTTAAAATTTTAATTCATAAATATAAAAGGGGATAATTTATAATTGAGGGCTTGTTAATTTAAATTTCTTTTAGTATGAAGTTTATTAGGATTTAAATTATGGGTTGAGTTATCTATTTAGTTAGTAAATTCAAATACTATAGCGATTATTTATTTAAATTAAGATTATTAAATTAATTTTAATAGGGATTTAATTAAGTTTGTTTAATTGTCATAGGATAACAAAACCTTTAAGTTTATCTTTAATTTGAGATATCCTTTGAAATGAAATGTAGTCTATATATTTAAAATTTGATTCTTATCAATAGATATTATTCATTTAAATACTTATTTATTATTGAAACATTAGTTGGGAATCGATTAAAGCTATTAATTAAGTAATCATGTTAACAATTTATTTATCATTGTAATCTCCTTTAAATTCATTCGACCCTAGCTAAACTGGTAATTGACAACCTAGTTAACATTATAGGTTGATATCAGGGTTACAACTCCTTTTATCAACTAGTGGTTTTCTTGGTCAAACTTAGTCAATCGAGACCTATTTTCACCCGACTAGTTTACTGGTCTTGTAATAGTTAGTGTGCATCATAGTCAACTTAGAGGCTAATGTTTGTGCTTATGTTGTTAACATTGGACTTTCAAAAAAAATTTCATTGTTGTATTTTACCCAACTTTTGGGCATGACCTTTTGGTATTAGATCCAGGTTAGTCAACATTGGGAACCTAAACCCACTGCGTAGTAACTTAACTTTGCCTTTTGTGTAGGATGCCTCCATTCACTTGAAAGGCCCGTGGACATGGACGAGGTCATGGACGTGTCTCTGTGACTTGTGTGGAGGTACGCTCTAATGTATAAGTTCATGGAGGGGACCAAGATCCACCTCTCGAACCACCTCCTAATTCGAATGTAGATTTGTTGCAAGAATTTTAGAACTTGGTTAGAATTATCCTTGACCGAATGCCTCTAGTTGTATAATAAAATGTGCACCAGGATTTGGAAGGACGTGGATCCTCAGCTAGAGAATGAAGTAGGAGCCCCCTCCTCCTAAGTTCACTAAGGGACAAGCCGGACAAAAAATTGGGTCCATTGGTGGGCCACAGCCTCCACCCTGGATTGAGGCTCGTAGGATCAAGAGAGCATCCCTAGATGAAGGTGATCAGATCAGAGAGCTGATGCGACTATAGCCACCTCTATTTTTGGGTTCTATGGATGGGATAGAGGATGAGTCTTGGATTCTAAGCCTAGAGTGATGCTTTGGGTTGCACCATTATGAGAGAAATCTCAAGGCACACTTTTATATTCATGTCCTTAGAGGAGGATCCTCCACTTGGTGGAAGCATGATGAATTCAAAGGGCACTTGGTCATTGAAACCCTGACATGGGATACCTTTCTGCAAGTATTTAGAGCCAGATATTTATTTGAGCAGTTCAGGAAATGTCGTATAGATGAATTTCATGATCTACAATAGAGAGGAATTTCAGTGGCCCAGTATGAGGACAAGTTTATAGACCTCATCCCTTATGTCGAGTCTATGAGGGATGAGAAGCTTCAAGTCAATCGCTTTATTAAAGGATTGAACCCTTCTATAGCAGACATGGTACGCATGGTACCACCAAGGGACTTGTGTTTCACTAGTGATAGAGATTTGGTAGCCGAGGAGATAGTTAAGGGATCTTAGTATCGTAATCCCACACCAGAGGGTTTAGGTTATCAGAGGCCCCCATGGAAGGGGAGTCAAAGGAACTCTTCAGGGTCATTTAGAACTCCATAGTCGTAGTAACAATAAAAAACCACAATAGTCTTAGTAGAGTCAAAGACATACGCCATCTTAGGGTCAACAGGGCTAGAAGCCCAAGTAGTGGCAGTCTCAGGGTCCTAAAAGAGACCAAAAACCATATGTACCTTATACACCTCCAACATAGACTCAATAGTCCTATAGGGGTGGATACAATGGGTCTACTAGGAGGGGAGGTTCATAGAATTCCAGAGCTTAGGGTGTGTAGGGTGACGCACATGGACCATGATACACTTGTGGTGCCATGGGGCACATAGCTAGAGAATATCCTTAGGGAGGTAGTCAATGAGAAACAATGTCATAACCTACAATTGGGGACATGGGAAACTCCCATAAAGTTTTTATAGTGGTTGATAACCACCAAGTAGAGAATTAATTTAACGTCATTGAGGCCACATGTATGATTAGAGGTAGTGATATTTCTATCTTATTTCATACTGGAGCTATTGATTCTTATGTTTCTCCATTGATTGTGGAGCATTGCAGGCTAGTGGCAGCTAGGCAGGATGTTAGATGGGAGGTAGATTTAGCTTCAGGAGATAGAGTGTTTGTTATCTTGATGGTTAGAGATTGTTTGATATAGATTGATGGCTTAAATACCTTAGTAGACCTCAGAGTTACTCCTCTTAGATCCTATGGTCTAGTCCTTGGCATGGATTGGCTATATGCCCACAAGGCCAAGTTAGATTGTCGCAAGAAGAAGATAGAATGCTTGGATGATGAGGGAATTTCTACTGTGATTTCTATAATCTAGAGACCTATATCCCTCCATGTGATCTCCGCTATGCAGCTTAAGCAAAGCATGCAGAAGGGATGTCCGTTTGTTTCTATCACCATCAATGATAGAGAGGAAGAGGAAGAAAAGGAGGCCTCACTAGATGACCATCCCATTTTGTAGGAATATGTAGATGTGTTTCCTTTAGAGCTACTTGGTATGCCTCCTTGTAGGGTAGTTGACTTTCACATAGATCTTACACTAGGAGCAAACCTAGTTTCCATGGAACCTTATAGGATGACCATTAATGAGCTTAACAAGCTCAAGTTGCAGCTTGATGAACTGTTAAAGAAAGGCCATATTCATCCTAGTGTTTCTCCTTGGGGTGCACTAGTGATCTTCATAAACAAGAAAGACAGATCTCTTAGGTTGTGTATGGATTACCGCTAGTTGAATAAAGTAACCATCAAGAATCGATATCCACTTCCTAGGATTGATGACTTGTTTGATCAGCTGGAGGGTGCCCTAGTGTTCTCCAAGATAGATCTTAAGTCAAGATATCACCAGTTGAGGATAATGGATAGTGGTACTCATGTGAGGATT